>OY977946.1:15393700-15993700 GCA_963854355.1 Epinotia brunnichana
TTCTCCTTATGTTGAAGCATTTTTGTATTTGCTTCACGTTTGATGTAAGGACGGGCTGTTTTCCCTCGATACATTCTCATTTGCCCCAGCTATTTCATACCTGGCACCTTTTAAACAAGTTTGTTGGTCGTTCTTATCAGATTTTGGCTCTCCAATTTGCCCATAACTGTATTTTATGAATACTTAATTAATCTGACTGTCTATTAGTTACCTTTTCACGCGAACCTCTGAACCTATTATTGAACCATGGTTTCCTTACGAAACAAAACGAAGTGGAAAGCTTGAGTAGAAACGTCAAAAAGTGTAATTAAGTTACGGGGCGGCAAACAAAGCTAATTTGGCTGCCGTCAGGTAATATGCTCGGCAATAACGACAAAAACTTAATTTAAACTTTTTTTGATACAATTATTGTTTCTAAAATGTAAGTTTTATTTTACGTCTGAGCGAAATCAATTACAATCGCCATGGAGACGCCATTGAGAAATAAAAAGATATATGGTTTAAGTACTAGCGTTTGCCTGTGACTTTGTCTGCGTGAACTTCCTTAGCAACTTCCATCGTTAAAGTAGGGAGGTCGATCATTGGTAGGATTTTTTTCAAAAAAAAGCTTTGTATTAATTCATGTTATAAACTATATGTGTGCAGAATGTCATCTGAATCCGTGCAGCCGTTTTTGTTGAACAACCATTAAAACATCTGAACATCCAAACTTTCACATGAAAAATATTATATAGTAGGATTTGATTGCTTTTCTTCTTTGTGAGAGTTGAAGAAAATATTATGTGAATCCCGTTTATTTGTACAAATTGATTTACCAAGATAAAACGTCTGTAATTAATTAAAATACCTAAGTCCACTTCAGCTTTCAATGATCGTTATGTCCCATGTTGTCATTGGAAAATGTCAAGTTTCGCTCCTTATAAGCAATTTACTAGAATTTCATATCTCTTCACAATTTTTTCACATTCTTACTTTACGAGTACTACACGCACTCGAGAAAGTTTGTAGAAACTATCTATGTTTCCAACTTTTTGAGAATCTTCTGCAAGTCGCTCAATGCAAGCTGAACGCCCTCACGCTTTGATATCCCACTTGACTCTCGGTTCGTGCTTCATATCAATTATTAAGCACGCAAACAATTTGTACACGATTTAAGAATTCTGGTATTATTTTTACTGCTAAGCTACGCTCGTGGCGCTATGCCGTAGTTCGTAAATGCTTAACACATTATTCACTGCCGAAAATCACTACGCGCTACCGTAACCGATCCCGTCGTTTCGCCGAAATGTAGCGGAAAACGACTACGGATTCCTGGCAGTTAAACTTATAATATCCAATGTAGCAAAAATTACCAGTAGCACTCGGACGCAAAATGATTGTTTTTTTTTAATAAAAAGACGTCATAAAAAATCCTCTACACTCTACTAGCTAGGCTAGAAGGACAAGATTTAATGATATAAGTATACATTTTGCGATAGGAGTTCCGAGGTGGTCTAGATGTAAGTGCGTTACCCCGGATTGGGGAACAGAGGTTCGAATCCTACCATTAGGCTACATTAGATCATTTTAGGGTTACGTACGCAATCACATACATAGGTACACTATAGGTGTTCAAAAATATCGGCACATGCACCCTAATAAATTGAAAATAGAGGTGTGTTCCGATGTTTGTGACGTGCTTGTTTGCTCCGATGTATGTGATGTCGACTGTACCAAAAAGGTAAAAAAGGAACCCTCTGTCCGACTGTCCGTCCGTCCGTCTATCACAACGTTAAATATCTCAGGAACTACTTGAGCTATCAATTTGAAATTTGGAACAACTGTTAAGAAGGTAAGTATGGTACACGTGTATGGATAATGAAAAAAATATATATAAATAAATAATAAATAAATAAATATGAAGGGACTGGAAATGACGAATATGAAGGGGGTTAAAAATTCAAAGTCTAGTTAATAGATCAAGTGGGTTATTATATGAAAGGGCTTGTGTTGCGCTTTCTAAAACCATTTTTTTTTCTACAGTGGTAAAATTTTGATTTATTAAGGAAAATGTTGAAAAATATACCAACCTTATCTCCGAAGTCAAAATTCTGAAATTATTACATGTGATTACGAGTAACATAAATAATACAGGAAAAATAAAACGTTATTTGACTCTATCTAGCGTAATTTTTTTTTAACTATCAAGAATCATTTCTTAACTAAATTTTATGTCTTCAAATTCAAAACAGATTATCGTTAAGGTGGTTCGATTGCCATACAAAACGTTATTTGACATTCGCAGGCCAACGGCGTGATATTTTAAGAAACTTATGTAACAAACATTCATAAATTGGCTTCCCATTTGCGCCAAATTCCCCCTTTTTTTAGAATAAACTTGTATAAACTAGATTAATTTGAGAAATTGGTTTGTCACGTGATATTTTGGAAAAACTAGTTTTCTCAAATTAATCTAGTTTATACAAGTTTATTCTAGGAAAGGGGGAATTTGGCGCAAATGTGAAGCCAATTGATAAAAGTCTGATACATTAGTTTCTTAAAATATCACGCCGTTAGTCTGCGAATGTCAAATAACGCTTTGTATGGCAATCGAACCACCTTAAAGTCCCTTCTTTCAAATAAAAAAAATATAATCGAAATCAGCTCGCGTGATAAAAAATTATCGCTTATAAACAAACATGCTCGTACTAGTTGCAAGTTATTAGTACCATAATCAATGCAGAAGGCGCTGTACAACGGTAGGTAATACTCTACTATATGAGCTGTTAAGATTGTTCAAGAATAAGAATGAATGGGATCGTGACGTGACGGGCATGGTGTATGAACGTTTGCACGGAACCCTCGTTGCGCGAGTCAGACTCGGACTTGGCCGGTTTTTTATTTTTCTTTGTACGTGATCTCTGTTCCCATTCTCGTTGATCTATCACTATTAAAGTAAGTAGAAGGCAGTTCTCTACTTTGGGAGAAATGAAGACTCTTGCCTCAATGCAAACTACAAGGATATTTGTTACATAGTGATAGAAAGCGTCCCACGGCGATCCTCCATTTGGTATTTGGCCGCAACATCGCATTTGATCTGGTATCTGGCCGCAACATCGTATTTGATCTGGTATCTGGCAGCAACATCGCACTGGACTTTCCCTTGTTAAGGTACGGTCCCGCTGTCTTTTCCATCTTCATGATTTTTGAATCAAGTTGTAATATTTGTTAACAAAAAATAGGTTATCGTTAACAGATGTACCTAACATTACAGACACCATGACAATCATTGAACGAGTACTGAACCATCCGGCAGTTCTCTTTTACAGGTCGCATTTCTTAACCGATTCTGTGACATATTGTGAACAGGTTCGTTAATAATATGTTTTTTTTGGTCTGTTCAGCTTTTAGAAATTTAAAAAATTGTGAAAAAAATACAGTCGCTATTTCTACAGCTCACTGAGCCACTAGTCAATAATTAGAACAAATAATCTCGGTATTATCTTTTATTAAAAGCAACCGGTATTCGAAACACATCATTATGTAGTTACAGAATTTTCCGATACCGTTACCGCCGTTCGATTTCGTGCTAACGTAATTGGGCCCTCAGGCAATTGACGTCGTTTACAAATCGCGAAAGAGCCATACAGACGTACCTTTTGTGTATTTACGTTAAAACCCAAGAAATAAGCCTAATGCTGACGCTTATTATGTTTTATCACACCTGTTCGTAAAGAGCTTCATAACGGTTAGGCATACAGAGCTACAATAACCTATACTACGCCCATGGACGTAATGATCGTTTTCTTCAATTATATCTGTCACTCATGCGTCAGTTATAAAGCAAAGAGGTTTTCACTCAAAGCGATGTTTGAAAATCTTTCCATACATAAATCTAAATGTGTAAACATCCATTAAAACGTATTTAACAGAATAATTTGAAGATTTATGGCCTTGACATAAACGACCATCAAACCTTAAATAGGTTTAAGTTAAGCATAAATAGGTTTTAAGCTATAATGCCGTTTAAGTTCGTTTATTTCTATCTACCAATTTGACATTTGTTTGTGAGAAGGGGACAAAACACATGTTAGTTACCAGAGACTTGTGGGATTTAGAATTAAAATATATTTAAGTAGTAATTTATTGTTTTGTAAAAAATGTGAGAGTAAATAAGTATCTGCCAAAGATACGTTATTGGTAGAAGCTTTTGCTTCCGACTGTACTTTAATTATTAGCATAGTCACCAACTACTTGTTGAAAGGGTTCCAATAAGTAATTGTCTCCATCATCAGATCGCATATGTATCGCCCTTGCCTTCGGCTCGGGAGACAAATACCTGGAATCTCCTGCGACCAGAATGTCTCACATTCTTTGTTTTACCGCCCTAGGTAAGTAATGTATTATTACATACTTACATGCAAACAGTGTAAGTTTAATAACAGGTTGTAAATAGCAAGACTACTTATAAGATATGCAGTGCATTAAATTTTTTAAAGTACCTATTACGTATCTGAGTAGACCGTAAAAGGTAGACCGCTGCTAATCCTGAATGCAGATGAGCTAGAAAATAAAGGATCATTCACTTCTCTAGCAATTTACTAACAGACTTAAAGTAGAAATTCGTCGATAGAATCTTATCAAATAGATTTATCTACTTTGTTCAGTGCTAGTAAATATTTGAGGTAAATAAAATTAAATTGAGCACACCTTCTTATTATGAATCTATTTTATTATGAATGTAAAACTCTTGATGACAAAAATGCATTGTCGTTGCCGAAACAATGTTTGAACACTATTTTTATCGTCGTTTTTGTATAAAACAAAAGTTTTAAATTAAATAAGTAATGGCGCTTTTGTACCATCAGGGATCTTTTATATCCATTTACTGCCTTTATTGTTAAGTGATTCATGAAAGTTAATAACTGTAAACCAATTTGCTCTACTAGCGTATCCATTCGAATTTATTTATGTTGAAATAAATGGATTTGTATCAAGATTAACAAGCTTTGCATAAACCGTTTAGTTGTTGAGAGAATGTATCAGTAGCTATTTAATACACAGTTCGTCTTCCTTTAGTACTTTCTCTCAGTAATGTAGTTTTCCGAGTAGGTACGGATATTGTGACAAGGGGATCGATTCAAGGCAATCTTTCGGCTTATAACGCACATATGACATTAATTAATTAATTAATTAATTTATTTACTTATTTATATTACAAACGTTTACATGACAGTACAGTGTGATAAAACAATGCGTCACAAAACTTAGACTAACAATTAAAATTATATTTCACAAGAATAAATAACAAACAAATTATATTGGAACAGTAGAGACCCTAGCATCCATCGCCTCACAGAATCTCAAGCACTCACTACATACTGCCGCAACATGATACAAAGAGAAAGTTTTCAACTTGACTCAGTGTCTACTACAGTATGTTATAAAAACATATCTTCTCCCATGTAGGTATTGCTTATAATTTGAAATGAAATGAACAAAAATTACCCAAATGTTTCTTCAAATTTTTAATACCTACCTAATGACATAAATACATTCGCTTCAATTTTTTTACGTGCTAATAGTATTGAAGGTCCAATAATACATCTACGGTCATTTGTAACTGTACAGTGTACCTATTATATAAAATAAAATAAAAAATATTGTCGCAAAAAAACACATAATCACAAAATCGAACACAGATGTAGATACTTATATTTAAACAACACAATACAGAAAATAAATGAATGCGACAATAGGCTCACATACACATAACATATCTTCACCCATGTATTGCTTTCAATTTGAAATTAAATTAACAAAAATTACACACATGTCTCTTCAAATTTTCTACGTGCGAAATGTATTGTAGATCCAATAATACATCTACGGCCATTTGTTACTGTACAGGGACCATAAACCATCATATTACGTTAATACTCCCGCGATATATCGAGTAGGTGAGCGCCTCTTTACTCGATCCTCAGTAGGCCAGGGGAAAAGTAAAAGGCAAGATTTATCGTAGTTTTTACAATTTTACGGTCAACGACTTCGGTGGCAACGCCTGGGGACACATTACAGGAGATATCACAGATTTACTTGAAACCCGATGGTTTCTCTGGAGGGAAATCTAAAAATGGAGCTTGATGGCAAAGTCCCATTAAGAAAGCCGGATTTTATGCCGGTTTAAGGGAGGTAAGATTTATAGATGATTGTAGGCTTTAAAGGGAAGTAATTAATTCTTACCGGGTGTTTTTGCGGCTTACGTGAATTAGTACCCTACGAGTACAAACTATATATTATAAAATATTTTCTTCGACTAATTCGACATTTACTCATCATTTAAAAACATTAATAAAGGTTTATCATACCAAATTGTAATTTATCTTCTATCGCAATTAATAGCAAGGCATAATTTTACCACCCCGTCATAGTAAAATCATGTTATTTTAATTTGTAGGTTAATGCAAAAACAAAAATGTTTTCATGCAATTAGGCCACGAGGTCACTTTTCCAAGCCAAACTATAAATTCCAATTAAAAGACATCGACTTACAATAAATAATAGTTGCAATAATCATTCCCGTGAGAGAGAAACATTAAATAATACCTAAAGATTAACAAAGCTAAATGTTAAGTGTGTGTTGTTATGTTATTTGTGTTGTGTGTTGTTTATGTTGTTGTGTACTTAATTGAAACCCCATCTACGTTTAGTCGTAAACTAACAACGACGGACATAATGCAATTTTTAATAAACAATCAAAGGGATGCATTGACAAAACAGATATTGTATTTCAACATGATAAATCGAGTTAAAATAAAACCCTTACCTCATTCTGGTATTACGCCGTTTGAAATACTAAAGTAGGAAGACGATCCCTCAAGCTTTGGTTTACCGATCCGCTTTATCAAAGTCTGTTTTGGAAAAACAATAAATCTTCAAGTACCTTTCAAATATTGAAAAGGGTGTTTTTAAAGGGAAACTGCAAATCATGACTGGAAATCAATAATCGGACGTCTACCCCAACCTTCGCCTTACGTGTTGGTATATATAGGAGTATAGGTAAAGTTAGAGTGGCTATAGTTTGAAGTGGAGGCTTAGAGGAACTCTTATGTAGCAGCTAATTTGAGAACTCGTTTTAAAATTGCGTAAACGACCTACTAAATTTGGACGGGTAACCGTGTGTTTGTCGCAAACTCATATCAAATAGTTTGTGTGAATCAAAAAAAGGTAAAATCCTCTACATACTGATATTAACAATGAATTGGAAAGTAAAAAAAATGTTATAAATTAATTTATGATTTCTTATTGTTTATACTCGTACTGTATATTTATTTTGATCCAATCCTTAAAAATACGTCAAAACATAGAAACAGACCGATAAGAAGATTACAGTGCCCGCAGAGTTAGAAAGAGAGTAGAAATAAAACAATTTTAGGAATTGAGAACTGCTTCAAACGAATTGTGGTCACGGAGGCGAATAAATTATTTAAACCATTAATGTCAAAGGTACGGTACAATGTACGGAAAGTTAAGTTAATGTAAAGGCGAAATAAATCTTTACTTATTTGAATTTCAATTTTACACGTTTCAAATACTTCATCATAAAACTGGCAATTGGTTTTTAGACTGACAAATTGTATTTTTGCCTTAGCATTGTTTAAAAATAAGTGAAGATTAATATAGTGCATAGCATCATTTAAATAAGAGAGGGTACTTTAAGTCAATCATACCTATCTAAAATATATGTTTTTATAACAAGCATTTTACATGAATCACAACAATCCAATAGAAATACTTTAAAAGTACCAAAACAGTAGCTATAGCTTACAGTGAATTTTAGCATATTAAGCAAACAACAAACGGTCTTATCGCTACATATTTCTTCCAGACTATGAGATGTGCAGAAAAAAAACATAACATGTAGGAGATGCAAAAAAACTATTACTTGTATACCAAAACATTAAGTATAAATATCCAAAAAATACATATACAACAAAAATGTACCACTTTCAGTTTCAAGCAGAGTACCTACTCATGTAATGCGCATCTCTGTGTATTAAAATTATTGAATTTTCTTTCAAGACCATCACATTCCAAAGAACGAAGGGTAGGAAACAATACGAGAAAGAATGGAGGAGGGTTGATGAAATAATGAATTAAACGTCAAATTGACTTCCAGATGGCGCATCAATTCGGTACCTGCAATCCCGCGTTGTACGTTATATTCCGCATCATTATCCTTGTTGTGTGTAGGGATACACAAGAAGACACAGGAAAATTAGAAATAACTAGGTACTATGATTGATGAAGTATTGAAATACATATGTATGACGTTGATGTAAAATTGATTAATATAGTACCCAAGTTTATGGTCGCAAAGTAAATAGACTTTCATAGAAATGTGAATGTAATACTACCATTCAGCCCGACGTGTAACTTTAGTTTGGCTTACTAGATTCATCATCATCATCATCATCATCATCATCATATCAGCCGAAAGACGTCCACTGCTGGACATGGGCCTCCCCCAAAGAGTTCCAATGTGACAGGTCCTGCGCCACCCGCATCCAGCGGACTCCCGCGACCTTTACCAGGTCATCAGTCCACCTTGTGGGAGGCCTACCAACGCCGCGCCTTCCGGTACGTGGTCACCACTCGAGAACCTTTTCCGCCCCAACGGCCATCAGTTCTACGTGCAATGTGCCCCACCCACTGCCACTAGCTGCTTACTAGATTATTAAACATATACAAACAGTATAGGTACGTGCGCTACAGTCTACGGAAATAATGAGCAAGTGTAATTCTTTTTTTCCTTTTAAGGGTCGGTTTTATTAACATCGATCGATAGTAACGACGATGTGAATGATAAAAAATGTTCTTACAAAATTATGATCGGACAGTTTAGGTCCAACGTACTTAGGAACTTAATGGTGAGGCGTTTAGACCATCAGCAGAGCTAGAGTATTTGCGTAGCTTTTCGCATAATTATTTTACTGATTACTGATAGCCGTTTTCCTCCGACATTGTCTGGTTGCCTTTGGCATATGCCTCCCCCAGAGTATTTACTCCGCTCTCCACCACCACTCGTAACATAATATAATAATTATATGAAATCAACTTACATTTTCAGCTCGTTCAAAATGTTACGCGATTACCCTGCTGTATATTTATTGATATGGTTTATATTGTGCAATCGAAACATTGGAAAAACAGTAAATCTATTCATTGTAGTCTCAAATATTACACGTCAACGATGTTTTCAATATAAAAACGGAACGTTTGAGCTCGTGAAATATAATTTTATTTTCCATAAGGGCAGAGCGATGGGGCGGGCCCCTTGCTCGTTATTCCGACTACGCGTCTTGTAACGTCTCTTCGCCAGCTAAATATGTATTAAATTGTCATTCAAATTTTACTATCATGGCAATAACATGACGCTACGAAATATTGAAAAGATAATAACATTCGAAGTACACTTATTGTCACTTTAGCTCGCAATATAAAGGCCTGTTTTATTTAATGGCCTTATTCATTGGGCATGCGTTTTAGTTTCATTTAAATGGCTCGGTAATGAGTTAAGGGCGTCCTGATTTCCATTTCCAAGATGAATATTTATTTGGGGTTTTATTACAGTACGTAGAGTGCTTTAGAAGTTTATTCAAAAGCTTTACGCTACTGAAGATAGCTTAAAGCTGTTAACATAATTTTGCAGTTCGTTGTGCGAACTAAAGTGATAGCATTAGTTAAGTGATTAAGGCGTGCTTTGTACTTGGAAAGGAGGGCTTGAGTGAACTGACCTATTTTATTGACCTTATTGGCGAACTATTCTGAATAAGCCGGAAAATTTGCTTAACAATCACAATATTGTATTGTTTAATTAGGGAACTTGAATGCTATGGAATTCCGTTTATGAAAATAAGGGCAAATGAGAGAACGATAAAAAACAATATTAAAAGAACATCCTCAAAGTAGTTAGCCAATCAAGCTATATTATTACCTTGAGTTTCAGTTCCAAAATGAAGTAACCATTTTTTTATTTATCTTGACTTTATGATACCGGTTATACTAAGTTGACAAAGTTTAATATTGTGAATTATCGAATATTTTAGTTGATTACTGTCTGCTCATAACGTCTGACAATTTTATTGAGAGGGTTAATATATTGGTGTATATTCCTTCATGGTACTGCCACGAGCTTTAATTTGGGACCCACCTAAGTTGGAATATCGTAAAGCAAACTGAAGACATTTAGAGCTAATATTTTAATGTATAATGTCATAAAGTTTATCTATCCAAATATCATAAACCCTCCATGATGCGTTCAAGAACCGCACATTATGACCACCATAAAAATAAACTGTTTTGTTAGAACAAATTTCTTATCTGTGTAAATGTTATTATTGCTAAATAATAACATCTATTTCGATGATATTATTTCATTCAAATTTCGAACGTCTCATAAACAAAGAAATTTGATTTAACCTCTATTCTAATATCAGTCGAGATGACGTTAAGTTCGAAATGAATTGTCAATTTGCATACAAATTTGACAAATGTCGCACGTAAGTAAGATATCGAACGATATGACAGTTGGATCCGACTCTTGTTTGTCTCAGAATTAAAAAAGAACTATGACAGCTGCCAGAAAACAAAGCCGCGATGCCGGTCATAATATGCGGCTCCTGAATGCATCATGGAGGCTTATGATATGTGGATAGATAAAGTAGTGTATGTAACTATACATAATTAGGCAATAAGATACTCGTGTGATGTTATTATGAAATTCGCCTTCGGCTCGTTTCATAAACCCACACTCGTATTTAATGCCCTTCATTATGTACAGTCACATAAACTACTATTGCCTGTCAATGGTTTACTTACTTATTACGTTTACACGTGTCTAGGGGTAACCGCTCAGTGACGTCAACCGGGCGCAACGAGTCAAACGATCGTCTCCGATTTTTTCCGAACAATTGTCACTCATCTTTTTGGCCCTGTCCTCTCCGGCCATATTAGTTATTTGCAAATTATATTTCGTGAAAATCTCAGTTTTCTCAATCTTCTTGTCTGACACTGACACATGTTCGTAATTAGATAAACCGTAATTATTAATTATTTTGCAAAGAATTTATCAATAATTCAAGGGCCCATTCGATAAGACATTTAATTGTCTTATCTTGACACTTCACCGCTATTATTGAACTGAAATTTTCGACCTTATTGCATTGTGAATGTTGTGACAACGTTTGAAGGAAATGGGTCCTAAATTAAAGCTCGTGACTGTACAGTGTTGTCTTATCTGTAAGAGTATTTCTTCAGACACTAACACAGGACACTGCAGCATCAGCACTATATAGTGACGAGCGCGCTCATTAGTAAAAAGCGTACAGCCATGAAACAGTTTTCAAAACCATGTATCAATAGGCCTGATGCCTCATGTTAAAATTTACATTATAAAATATAAGTAATTAAAATCATAAAAAATATGGACCTTGAAAGTTTAGAAAAAATATGCATTTTTTTTATTGTTCAAGACTAAATTTAAAGCTACCAAAAGAATCCTTACGCTTTTATAGAAACAAAATTGTACGACAACTATGTACCTAAACGCAGTATTTTGCGACCGAAACAGCAATTTACTTGATTTTCCATACAACGATTAGTATAAATAGCAGTTGTGACGTCATACCCGTGTGACAATTAGTATGAAGCGTTTCGCCTGCCGCCAGCGAGGTCAATCTTTGTTTCAATTTTTTGGGTATTTATGTTGTTTCATTGTAGTTGCTCCTATACACATATTTGTTCCTCTCTAAAAACTGGTTCGAATGGCATCATACAAAAAATGTTGTCATCATTTCTATTCTAATGCCTAAGTTTAATCTAAAATCACGGATCAATATCAGAAAAACCTTTCCTATCCGTAATCGCAAGCCAATAGGACACTGATAATACCTGAGTTGCTTTATAGATCGATTATCTCGTAACGAAAGCCGTATCCTGCCGTAATCTGCGGTAACAGATTCAGGGCTCTATTTTTCTTCAAGGAGAGGAAGAAATTTTTCAAAATATTTAGATTATTTGTGATTTTCCTTTATTTTGAAATTTTCATGTCATATATTGAACACCTAAATAAGGATACTCGAACATAGCTACCGAGAGTGTCAAAGTCGATTTACACAAATCTCATACGAAAAGTATTATTGAGAAAAAGTTAATTAGAGATTGTCTCTGTTTCTCTATTAGAAGCCAATCTATTGCTACACTGCCGGCCAACACATTACGTTAGTTTGTTGGTAGAACTTTTAGAGAAAACACAATAAATCCCGCACATAATAGTCTTAATAAACGGGCTCCCGACCTAGCCCTTTCATCTGGCTTCGGCTGTAAATCTGCGGTCGACGAGTGCGCGTAGGGTTGCCACGGAAATTGTAAAATAATATTATAAATGCTACACTTTTTTATATATTTCGCTTAAATAACAGGTTCTCATTTCACAACGGCTTGTAACTTGTAATGAAAGCGGAGGAATTCCCCTTTTCGAACGAGCGAGCGAAGCGAACGAAGTTCTTTGCTTCAGCTTGGGCCAAAAATTGAGAATTATTGAACATTTTTTTGTAGTCGCTGTCCCGCTGTTCTCCTCTACAGGCCGCATTTTTCAACCGATTATCGTGAAATTTTGTGAGCACGTCCGTTAATTCATAGATTTATTTTGTCGAGTGTTTTTATCGAAATAAAAGCAGGCTCGCGAGTTGTACAGCTCACAGAGCCAGTAAGAAGGAACTGATTGAAAGATTTAGGGGCTGAGACAGATTGTTCCGATAGCTCAGTTGGTTAGTAGCGACGGGCCATGTATGCCTGTGGTCGCGGGGGGCGTCGTGGTGACATGTTCGCGATCCCATGGCGCTCCCATTAACGGCAGGGACGGAAACGCCGGAGTGGTTTTAGTGGGTAGACTCCCTCCCTCTTCTCTTTAAATAGAGATGGCTGGAGGGTGTGAGTCCCACATACCCCCCATTATAGCTTCCCGACTGGGGGGATGCGTAAGTGCATTTCCACTCGGTCAAAAAAAAAATGTATGCCTGTGGTCGCCGGTTCGAATCCGGCTCGGAGCCTAAATTTTTCAATTTTTCCTTTAATTTGAAGTTTATAAATATCGTTAGCAGGCGGAACTGCATTATACAAAATGAATATGTTAAAAAGTTGGGTACAAAACGTGCCTTGAAAAAGGAACTTTTTATGTTAGCAAAATATGTTTTCAAAAAAGATTAATTTCACAAATGTTTTACTTCCTAAGTTACATTTTTTGTGACATAACATTCAAAATCATCAAACTGAACTGTTGTGTCCATTACTGTAATTAGGGTAAGTGTTATCGTAACAAAATAATAGTTGAAAGAAATAATGTTGGGATATATGGGATACATCGGTGAAATGTATCAAATTTGATAAAAATATATTATAATTCGCTCATGAACAATTAAACCAAGAATGGGAATGTGTAGGATCGCATTTTTTGTTGTTTATCGCTGTGGGTAAATCATTCGCCACGTTTTCAGTTCTGAGAGGCATCACTTGTGTGTGCAGGACGTAATGTTGAATGATCATATTGATCATACAGCAAGCATGAGCAATTTTGCTTTTATTCCCGCGTCAAGCAATATATAAACATTTTTTTGGATATTAATGATTTCCATACTTTTATTTGCCGTTGAAATGTAAAATTGAATGCGGGTGGCGTAGAACCGGTCAAGGTAGCACACTTTGGGGGCGGCCTATGTCCAACAGTGGACGTCTTTGGGCTAAAATGATGATGATGAAATGTAACGTTTGCCATAAGTAATCATTATCTGCACTAAATTGGTTACAAATTGAAACTTCTTCTAATAAAGAAAATTACTTCAATTATCTTGAAAATGTTACAGGAGAAAATCGCTTAATTACAATTACAATTATGGCTAAAACTAAAATGTTATGGCAAACAAAATTGTGGATATCGTAAGGATACCTATTTTCTAAATCGAACCCTATATTTTTACGTGATTGATGAATGATGATTATTAAATCATACTATGATAGAACCGGAAAAACTCAAATGTATTTTATCTTATCCAGATTATCATTTTAAACAGGCACAGTTATGATATCACTAGCAACATTCTTAATGCTAAATTAGAGAGAGAAACAATAGCTTAGGTATTAACGAAGTGAAGGGGCAACCCTGTTCTAATAACATTACCGGGGTGATACGACCCGGTAGCACTACCTATAGAGTTAAGGTGCTGTACCTCTACCGGGAGTATAGCATATATCCCTATATAGTTTTTTTCTGTATTTGCTATTAATGTAAATAAATACCTTTTTCATGAATATGTAACTTGCAAACAATTCGTAAATTATGTTTATTGTGCTCAAATAAAATTATAAATTTCCTCGTAAAAGTTCTTACTAAACTAAACAAAGACGTACCACCACAAATAAAATGGTATTTAATTTTTTGTTTTCCGCTGTAAGTTTTATCAAATCATCAATTTGAGCCCTGGGCTTCCTACTACTTAGTTTTATTGGTTTTATTACTACCTATTTAGTTTTATTCGAATTGCATCTGCGCTCGCCAACACTTGGCAGTCAATTCACATATTTTATGATTTCGATACATTACTAATTAAAGAGCATTACGGAACTGCGCTTGAACATTGTTGTGATTATAAGAGTCCAATTAAAATAGCGAACGTGTAGACCAAGTCGTTCCTAATTGAAGTAATGCGAACTAGTTAAATACATCATTTACCCGTTAATAACATCGGGACTCAAAATTTTAACTCAAATGTTTTCAACTTATCAACCATATTACCTATTATAAAGAAGTTAATATGTATACATATATTGTAGGGGGTAATATCCGGCACCCATCATCGCATATTTAAGAGCCTGGCTGTCGGTGGAGCAATTTCCATTCGTCTCTATTCTCAGCTTTTTTCTTGACATCTTGATACGACACGCTGTCTACTTTTTCCTTGATTTGGTCCGTAAAAGATCTTCTTGGTCTACTAATTCAAAATCAAAAATTGCAAGATGTGGACGTTCGTATTTACATTGTAGGTAAATCCTCTTTTCGTATTTCTCAAAAAGGATCTTATACCAATTAGGACAACATTTTATTCGTGAGACATTAACCTCCGCTAGACGCTCTGTTATTGGCATATTCGGTAGTAACATGATCCAACTATTCATACTTGAGAGGTCGACGTTGCTTGTTACCAAGGGACCGAAACAATTCGTATTTAAATTGACTCAATCACTAATTTAGAACCACTTTCACATTGCGGTATCAGTAAAACTCTTTTCGAAAAAACCGAAAATAAATCGATTATTGATTCAAAACTTTGCCAAATTCGAAGTAGAAAACAGTTATCATGAATTGTTTTGATATAGTATTTGTGTATTGTGTTGATGATGATGATGAGATTGGTGAGTATTTGAGTAGTTCTGTCCTGCTAGAAATTCAAACGTTTACTTTAACTTTAATATTTTACTTGAATACTTTATTTATTTATTTAAACATCTGATACAGATATGTCCTTAGAACTAGAACTCTGCTTCCTAAATAGATTTAAAACGTGTGCTTTAGGGTAAACAGTGCTCCTCCCCAGAACACCAATTACATACTATGTTTATATACAGTGTAATTTTGTAAAAAGATTAAGAACTTTAAATGTCTAAGAAAATTAAATAATGTTTTAAACAAGAGCAAGAGTTTAAATTGATAATGAAATATTGAAGACCAAGATTTTATTATCCAGATTGTTCACCTCTTTAACCGAGATGCTTAATCTGCGCGCCTTATTACTTGGATCTTGTTTATATTACATATTTACACCAATCCTCAAATAGTCGTGGCCTACGTATTTTTACTATTTTGTGTAGTCTCTCGTTTTTAATCAGTTTGCATGCACCCCGTAATACCTGAACAGATTCGGTAAATCCGCAAAGCACAGACGGATTCATTTCAGCGACACGTTCCCTTTGAGCGCTGCTGCAATCGCGTATGAAAAACGAACCTCTGCATTCCGAATAAAATTCTGTGAAAAACAAACGAACTAGATGTTAACAATATATGACATATATTATTCACATTTCAAAGGCAGTGTCAATGACAGAATATTTTTTATTTGTACAGAGTTTACTTCTATTTCATGGAAAGTCGAAGAGGACTAGACCGGTATTCCATTCATGGTATTTTACAAAACAGGAAATAGCCCTCTTTCATGCCTCATTGACAAAGACTTTCACGTCTCGCCTTTCAAAATTAGAATGCCAGCTATGGCTGTATCGTATGCGATATATGACCGATATACTATCATGGGGATGTTCTCTTCCGTCAATTAAGACAAATGGAATGGCGGCCTAGCAGGGTAATTTCGTAACATTTCTAACGCGTGTTAGGAAATAAATAACCAACACAACTAAATAATAATTAATTAATAATTTTGTAATTGCGCAACACAACGTAGTGATAGTGTGTTTTTGTAGTTACTAATCAGTTTATAAAATTGTTTTATATGTATGTTAAGTGTTTAAGGTATTTGTTACTATGGGCCTTAGATGCCTGAAATAATTGGTTTTATTATTATTATATATCATCTGTAATTTTTTGATGGTGATAATTACAGTTGATATGCCCTTGCACCTGTTCGAAATGTAACGTCATGACCCTGCTGGTTTTTCACTTTATACATACTCTCGCGCTATACATACAGGGTGACTGGTAATTCGACCTATTCCTTGAAAAAGGTTATACAAGAGCTAATTTGCAACAATTTATGTCCAGTCAACCAGGGGTCGAAACTCGCTAGTTTCCGAGATATTCGAGTTTTTAGTTTGTATGAAAAAAAATCTACGTGCAGCCTTAAGCTGGTGATTGTGACAAAAGTACTTCCATTTGGATGGTAAAAAAACATGTTTGTCACAATCAGCACTTAAAGGCTGCAAGGCGATTTTTTTTCAAACAAACTAAAAACACAAAAAATTAAAAAAAATCGTGTTTTGACCCCTGGTTGACTGGACATAAATTGTTGCAAATTAGCTCTAGTATAACCCCTTTCAAGGAATAGGTCGAATTACCAGTCACCCTGTATAAAGTATACTTCAAAGAGGCTAAATGTTACTCGCACTATACACGACTATGAAAAGTAATCAGGCCATCAACTTCTCACCTAGCGGTGCATTATTTAAAAAAAAACTGCCTATTTTAAGTCCCTCTGCACAGGCCCAGGCCTGTTTTCATGGAAGAGCGGAGGCCTGTGCCCTGGGCATTCGCAGATCAAACTGACGACTGCGGCCATAAAAGACATGAGAAACACGCACCGTTAGGTTGCGATTGTGAAAGAGATAATGAAATCAGCTGGTGCAAATTTGGATTCCAATACTTTATTTTTCATAACAAACGTAAACTATGCATAGTACCAATTTCAAGAAAAAACAACCTATATTTTCTCTTCATGCCTTTTCGTGAAATGATATTTGTATCATGCCTCATTTCAAAAATGGGCAAGACCGTTACGAAAAATTCTACGAACGTTAGTTTTCCGTTCGATTTCATCAAATATAAGCACTACTACTTGTAGTTAGTTGATTAATATCAATTAATGAGCTTGTTTCCCCATATCACAATCTGAATAATTATTGTTTCAATAAAATTTTTGCATATTTATGTTCATCAAATCCCCAAACTTTGGTCGAAAACACTGTGTCTTTTTTTTACGATTTATAAAAAAGTGTTACTTTTGTGTTACATTTGCGTTACGGTATCACAATAGTAGTTTATGTGACTGTACATTATGAAGGGCATAAAACACGAGCGTGGGTTTGTGAAACGAGCAGAAGGCGAGTTTCATAATAACACCAATAATATTATCGAAATCGATGTTATTATTTAGCAATAATAACATTTTCACAGATAAGAAATTTGTTCTAACAAAACAGTCTGTTTTTATGGTGGTCATAATGTGCGGTTCTTGAACGCATCATGGAGGGTTTATGATATTTGGATAGATAAAAGTTCTTATGTTATTTCTGTGTTATAATAGATAATTTTAACGGCCTTACCCAAATACCTATTTTAAAGTAAATTAATTTACAAGAACGATATAATAGTATCTTGCTATTCCGCTGAAGGCTAAATAATTAAAAAAGAACTATTTTCCGTTCCAACTATCATGAAGTACAAGTAACACCTGATCAAATCAATTACATTAAATTACAAATTATATTACAGGTATGCTGTTTAACAGAATAAATGGAATTCTTGGGTTTATTCCGCCAAACATTATATGGACGTATCTGAATTGACACATATCACGTATCAAATTTCCTGCAAAATATTCGTCCGTAATTGAACGTAGGAAACCAAATTTACGGACCGCTTCGCAAAATGTATTCGCATTTACCATTTGCGCATTTTAATGTTGATATCATTGCAAGATAAAAATATTGGAAGCAAGCTATTCTACCCATGTATTTCATACAAAAATGTACCTACTTACTTGAGAGCTGATACTATGAAATTTTGATTTCACGACCGCCACTATGTACAAAATCGGTCTTTGAATGTAGCTAAAGCTGTAACTTTGTCCGTCTAAACTGTAGCGTTTAAAGATACACTGGCCTGCAAAAGAAGGTATAAAACTCATAAACGTGACGATAACTAAAACAGTTATACTTACCTTCTTTTGCAGGCCAGTGTAGTTGGCGCAGCCCGTCGGATATCCAAATGGGCGCGACGCACCCACGCGCCATCCGATTGGAACGGTTGTGAGTGTCAAAATTCAACATTGGAACACCAACAGATACACATTCAGATTGTTTATTGGTAAAATTAAATACATTTACAAGTCATAATATAACAAAATATTACATAATTACAGTTTCACTATAGTATGTCAAACTACTACACTACAAAGATCACCGAACCCAACGTCCATCACCGTCGTCGTCAACGCCTATCCATTTTGACACATCCATTTGTCACCTAGACAAATGGCGCTCTAGTAAATATCGAAACAACAGCGCCACGTAGCTCGTGGTCCTGGCGCTCCCGTGAATGTAGTCAAAATATTGCGTCCATCCATTTGGATGACCATTTAGCGCCAAGATTAATGGCGCGCCGCGGCGCCTAGGTGAAGCCCAGCTTTATTTAATATATTCCTTAGACAGAAGAAACTCATTGAAGGTTGAAGTTCAATATTAAACGGGCACTTTAAGCTGAATTATATTTATGTGCTTCGCTGAATTTAGACGATCGAATCTGGCCCTAGATCGCTTTCTTTTTAATAAATACTATTTTAAATAGGATACATTTAGCTACCAACATACGAGTAATACAGCATAAGGCATAAAATAGTTAGATATGTATCATTGTACGTATACGTTTTCTTATACTTTATCTCGCAAAATACGTGAAACGGAAACAATAGTATCACATTATCTATCTAGACTAGACTGTTTTAAATGAGAAGAAATTGACATTTCTAAATATTTTATTTATTTATTTATTGGAAAACCAACAGCTCACAAAACAGGTTAACAACAGATATAGAAATAGGAGGCCAATTATAGGTTCTCACAGATAGCAATCTAATAGAAGTTAACATCACAATAGAAATATAGACAGTTGTCCATTGAACTAGACTAAACAATTACATAAAGTAGTGAAAGAGATACTTTTACTGATTTTTTTGAACTCGTTTTCCTTTCTCACATTCAAGCAAAGAAAAAAACTAGATGCTACTACAGCAAATACTTCATCGATTAAACGGTTGCGACAAAACAATCGATCCTGCTAATCGATTGACGTTCCCAACCCCACTTAAACCAAATCACTCTCACTCGTTAATAAGGCTCAAGCGAGACGTGACCACGTGTGTGTGTGACGTAGGCTGATCCGGTCCGTACACGGCCCGGCCGCTCCTAATCGCAGCTACACGGTTATTCCATTTGCATAGCCTGTTACAATTTGCGTATCCTGAGAAACGTTAAACACTATCGATCGTGGCAAAAATACATTTGTGTCTGCGGTTAGACCCATTATCGTGCCTGGTGTATAAAGGTGGGTGGACTAACCTTTAGGAAATTATTTTAAATAGTCTAGTTATTTGCCGGTCTGATAGATATTTGTTGTACGTGCTTGCTTCCACACCGCGAACGCGAAGCCTAACGTCACGATCACGCACACCCGAAGTCAAGTATGGACATCCATAGCTTTTGACCAGCGCGCGCTTCAGAAAATTACGCCAGTGCGTAAACGCAGCCTGCACGTCTGAGAGCAAAATCCTGTAAACACAAAACACGCATTCAAATACATATTTGCTTTCGCTAACATCTAGGTATAGGTACACTATATTAATATGTTATTTATTTAACAACCAAAAATTATACACAAGCATGTCATTTAAAACTACTTAAAAAAATAAAATTATTATAATATAAAATTACAGAAACGTATCAAAACTTTGCCCTTTAGGCTGGGCGCCCATCACACAGGCAGTATTCCTGCGTTGAATAGTAATCGCTATTCTTTGAACGAGAAAGCTGCCTGCGCGAGGGTCACCCGTTGCGTCCCTCAACCGCTTGCTGATCTCCTTGTGGAGCCCACGCGCGCTTTTTCCCCAAGGGCCGAGTGTCTCGACGCCAAATGCGACAAAGTCGTACTGGTATACACTTAGTATTATCAGACTTTGACTGTAATATTTGAAATCCAATAATCTTTTAATTCAGTGAAATGCTCTGAGTGACCAGAAAACGTAAAAAAACAACATTTTGTAGATAATAAACATAGAACCAACGTGAAAGAATGTTAGGAGGCTTCGACCGAAAAAAATCTAGAACGATTTTTTTAGGAAATTATACAACGGGCTTAGTCAAATACAAACCCTGAATAATTGACATGATGTTGTCGACTGTTTAATTATAAATGAACTGAAAGTGAAAATAAAAGCAAATAAAGCTCAGTCCCACTGTCAACACCTTCATTAAACAATATTAGCGCTATAAGCGCACCGCGGGCGAGTTGGCGACTAAATTAAATCAAATTTCTAAAACGTCCCCCCACAAACGAGATCCATCTCGCCATTTTGATGTTTAAGGACAAAGAAGACACGTTTGTTTTACGACCACCCTTATCTGTTGGGTCCAAACTTTGTTGGTCATATGGGGGTTTGCGAATGGGGCCCCTTATCTAAATATTAGCTGTTGTTCCGCATTGTCTTTTTATTCCTGCAACGTATAATGTTTAAAGCGGTCGGCTATCGGTCATGCATACAAAATTTACCAAATATCTTCTGATAAGTGTATTAGAAATAAATCCAGGTACGTATGAACCATTTAAATATGACGAATCATTAAGAACCTTGTGACGTTGATATAAAGTTGGGAATTGCCCGGATCAACCCGTCTATGTGATAAAATACAGAGGTGGATACATTTGTGAAATATAAGTTACGTACTTAGACATTTGAAATATTCAAGGTATTTTGATGTGGGTTAGGACGATGTAGCTATGCCCGAGTTTCTTCAATTCTACGTCATAAATATATGCTACAGTTAAGGACAACATTACTTCGTGTTTAATTTGGATTTCTTGCATTTGAATACTAAGGATACGATAAGATACCTACTCGTTCTATTGCGCAAGTTCGGCACTCGTAGTGGCGAACTCACGAAGCATAATATATGGATATTCTGATACATAAATACCTCAGACCAAGAATAGTCGTTTATGTGACTGTACATAATGAAGGGCATTAAACACGAGTGTGGGTTTATGAAACGAGCTGAAGGCGAGTTTCATAATAACATCACACGAGTGTCTTCATGCCTAATTATGTACAGTTACATACACTACTTTATCTATCCACATATCATAAGCCTCCATGATGCATTCAGGAGCCGCATATTCTGACCGGCATCGTGGCGTTGTTTTCTGGCAGCTGTCATAGCTTTTTCTTAATTCAGAGACAAACTAGAGTCGGATCCAACTAGGATCGTTCGATATTTGTATGCAAATTGACAATTCATTTCGAACTAAACGTCATCTCGACTGATATTAGAATAGAGGTCAAATCAAATTTCTTTGATTTCAGAGATGTTCGAAATTTTAATGAAATAATATTATCGAAATCTATGTTATTATTTAGCAATAATAAGATTTTCACAGATAAGAAATTGGTTCTAATAAAACAGTCTATTTTATGGTGGCCATAATGTGCGGTTATTGAACGCATCATGGAGGGTTTATGATATTTGGATAGATAAAATTACATTAATTCATCAAAATTTGAAACGTAATGACTGTGTCCCTTCGACTCCCCTTGTTGTTACTTGTGTGGTAGTGCCACAGAGATTGGAGTAGGTATAATACAGTAAGTAAAAGTTGTTCCTTGCAAATTTCTCGATAAATTGACGTGAGCTTGATACGTGTGATTTCATAGTAGTCACTAGGTACGAAAACGAGCCCGTATCTCGATGGTTAAGATGAAAGCCACTAGCTAGATATGATATTGACACATACCAGCTATAGCCGTTGCTGAATAAATATTCTTGCGTTATAATTATGTTACATATATTAACGTCTCGTAGTTCATTGACATAACTATTCATCATTTATTTATAAGTGTAATGAATCCAAGTTTTTGATAATTTACTGATTTTAAAATGTATCACGCTATGCCAAAACATATGTTGTCTCTTCCGTCCTTCCGTAGATATATTCACTACCGAACATATCTCTCACCTATTAGTGCTCTACAAACAATTAGTGAAAATCACATGTGTTCAGTAGGTCGATCACGTAACGCATTGTACGTGCGTCAGGTAGGTCTAAATGTCACTTTTTATACGGAAAATTGACAGTTAAATTGTACCGACGTGCGTTCGGAACGTTACGTGATTACCCCTCTGATATTGATGAACCGACTTTTGTTCAGGGGGGTAATCACGTAACGTTACGAACGCGTGTCGGTACAATTTAACTGTCAATTTTCCATATAAAAAGTGACATTTAGACCTGCCCGATGTTCGTACAATGCGTTACGTGATCGACCTACAGATGTGAATATTTTTCATCATCTCTATATTTGTATAGGTACATACAGGTACACTAAGAACGATTTTTTTACATAAAATATGTATACAATACAGCTTTTATTATTACGGCTGCATCCATTCTACTACTCGTAATCATACAGTAGGAGCTTCGAAAGCAAATGTAACGAACAGCCAATTCAAAACCTTTAGTTTAAGAAATAACAACAAAAGGAAAATCGTGACAACTGTAAAAAATCACAAAATGGGAGTTGAGAAACAATCCAAATGCCGCGGCTCTGAAAATGAATGTCGGTGAGCTGAGGAACAAATTCAAAGGACAACAAAGGATGGAATTTCTTTGGATTGTTATAAGGAGTTGACTGTAAGTATATCGTCCTATTACTGCAAATACCGAGTATCTGCAAAAAAGTACATTTGAGATAATCGCATTTTAAAGTTTGGATGTATTTTTTTATGAGTAAACATAGTAAAATATAGTTTGTATTTATTAAATTCTAAAGTTTATCTTATTTTGTAACTAATTAATCATGAAATGTTCCTAAGTTTTGTTTTATTTACGGTAAAAACACAATATGAATAAAAGTGTCATGTACTTAGCCGGTTTTATCAGTAGGAAATATTGCAGTATCTAATTAAAAGCCCTTAACTTCACTAGAGGTATCTCAAAACATTTTTTTTTGTTCAAATAAGTTGTATTTTGTAAGCTTATTATTTAATTTATATGTCCGGTAATTATAATATTATTTGAGGTGTTTAAAAATAAACAAAGACCAAGTTACTGACAATTTATTAAGAATAAGCCTACAAAACATTAATCATCTTCTTCCTCACTACTAGATTCGCATGCTGCGACATCTGGCACACGGAATATTACATTAGTATCACAATTAAGTGACCGAAACCATCCATGGTACTCCTCGGGAATGATATCTTTGTCGCAAATACCAACTAAATCCTTCTTCTTGGCTGCTGAAATTGCTAATGGCTCATCGTATAATTGGCGCAATTGAAGGCATGATAAGGTATTTTCAGGGGTCGGTGGCGGTTCCACTGAATTGGGGTCCGACTTATTACGTTGCTTCCCTTTCCTGGTACAATATCGAGGACTGGATTGAGGTGTCGATGTCTTGCGAGATTTTGGTGCGGTGCTGGTATCAAAGTTTAAATACACGTCAGATACATCATAGTTAATGTATATTTTCAGATCACCCTTCACAAATTTTAGCCAAAGAACTTTGTTACCATTGGAGTCTTGCAGCTATTTTTGCTGTGGTACCTCTGGGGGGTAAGTCCCTACTTACATCGCCATCTGAAAAATCACTGCCACCGAATAACAACTCACAGTCTGAAGATGTTTCGGAGACTCGCTTTGCTCTGAGATTGCTCTTGATCCGAGTCTGCTGCATTGTCATCAATAAAAATGTTACTTATTATTTGCTTCATCTCCTCGGCGATACGTTTCTGAGATTCGTCAAGGTTCGAGGCCTGATCTGTTCCGATTCCAGCTGATATTCATCTAAAACAAGTATGTTTATAAATTTATGTTCTGCCCTTAACTGCACTGTGATGATGGCGTCGGACTTGCATGTATGCGTAAAAGATTGAAAACAAGCAGGTGATAGTTAGGTATACCTTGCGGTTCAAGACATCCATAGGAAATTGATATTTATTAAACCATTTATTAAGTGTCAACACAGTTATTTGAAATATCTGGGCAGACCCTGCACAAGATTCTACCATTGCGAAAACTAAATCATTAAGTAACCCAGGATTCGCGTATCCACTCACACCGACTTAAAAATCGAGCTATGAAAACTTGATACACTTACTTAGAAAGATTAATTAAGTATAAAATAAGATTTATTATATTATATCTTATTTTATTTATTTAAGTGGGTAACTACCCGTTGGTCTGTAAAAGTAAGTACTTAAACAAAAAGAATTACCGTCAAAATTACATTCATTGTTGTAATTGTCTAAATCTGCTTAAAATGATGCATTACTATTACATTCAATGTTATTCTTATTTGCCTAAATGCCGCATAATCTGCCCTAAACATTTTAATAATGCTACCCTAGAACTTAAATTATATGTATTATTAAACAAAATAATGTTACTTACGGTCTGCATCCTTGTTTCCCGTTGCCAGTCTAACGAGTCTTCTGCTTCTTGAATTCATTTTTATAACACACCGTCATTAAATAGGCTTTTAAACTGTTTATCGATCTAACAACACAATAATAACCAACCGTCAGCATTGGTGCGTAAGCAGCCACTGAGTGAAGTTAGCTACGGCGCGAAGCTCGTAAGCGCACTTAGTTGGTTTTTCCTTTAGAATTTTGTGTTCATGTCGGATTAAAGTTATACAGGCTAAACCAATTAAGGCTTCGTACAATGTTATGGTAGTAAGAAATTGTCGTTAATGAATTCAAAGTAGTTCTAGAAAAACATGTTAAAGATGTTTGATATATTTTACCTGGCGTAAAAAAATATAACTTAGTAGATATGCATGTATGCTAAAAACAAATAAGTATATATAGAACGTATTTTCTGAGAATAAATTGGCTCATATTCAACAAAATGCTCATGCAAAAAAACGCTATATGCCGGTAGTAGTTTTTACCTGGAGGTGAAAACATGAATCAGCGTATTATCATATACATATTAGATTTTGCTTGTTTAGAGTGCCACACAATTACTAATATGTTACTTTATGCTTAGGCTATTTTTGGAACGCGGAGTCGTATCAAAACAGGGGTTTTACCAGTCTGTAGATATTGAAAAAATATTTCTATTGGTTTAAGAAAAGGCATTTCGTCAAAAAGTCACTTAGTTGGTATTTGCAGTAATAGGACGATATGTAGGTACATCATTTGCTCGAAGATTGCGTTCCTATTTAACTTTGTACTTACCATTCCATGAATTTGAAATGAAACGTCAATCCTTCAGCAAACGTTGGAACAGTATTCCATCTCATTAAAAACATTTCCCGAATGTTAAAAGTAACAAAAATCTTAAACAAAAGGTGACAATTTACATATTTAAATTGACGAGCCACAAACACACAATTGAGGCAGCAATTATACGAGCCTTTTTAGCCGACCTACCGACTCTTTTATATTCTCCCGACAGGCGAAGACATAGTTTTAATTGGAGTCGTTTCGAAGCACGCAAAGAGTCTTTTAATTAAAATTTCAACTTTTAATATTTAAAAAGAGCACGGTGTCTCGGGATCCACCGCTATTGCTGTAACTTCCCCCGGGAATATTTTCTTGCATTAACCTCTCCAAGTTTGCATAAAAAGACTGATTTATTTACTTTTCCGCATTTAATCCTATCAAAAGCTTGACTTAAAATATTGCAGTTTGATCTTTGTACGTTCTGGGGAGGAAATAAATGTTATTTATGGTTTGGAAAGTGTTTAGGCTTTTCATAATTTGTATGTGTTTCAACGATAGTTTACAATTTGTCTTTATGCATAGGTACTTTTGCTTAGGGTCTAATATGGCCTAAATTTCACATGAACATTGTATTGTAATCATTTATTTCAGATATAAATCCATAAACTTTGTTAGTACACAGTTACACAATCAATTAAGATATGTTAGTAAATTAAATTAAGCTATATTAATCTATACTCAGTGATCAGCTTCCCAGTCAGCTTGACCCAATGTCTGTACATGCCACAGTCATACCTATCAGCTAATACATTCAGAATATTGCTGGAGCTGCTTCTTGCCCGATGCATTAGAGATGCCGCTCGCTTGCGCAAGATGGCGTGAAAACCATCAGTGCGTGCTTCCGCGAACATTTTCGAAGCACTGCAGAACCAAGGCAGCCCCATCAGCATTCTGAATGCATTATTATACTGGACGCGAATGGCGTTAAGGGAACGCTGAATATACCTTACCCACAGGCTGCTCGTGTAAAATGTCTGGCTGTATGCTTTAAACAGCGTGATTTTGACACTGTCTGTACAGCGAGCGAACCTACGAGCAAGCATATTCCCACGCACCGCCAACGCTCTCCTCTCTCTCTCAATGTCCACGTCGTCTTTTAGGTCTGATGTAACAATGTGCCCCAAGTACTTAAACTTATTAACCCATGTAAGTTCATTTCCATTTAGCCTGATGGGCGGGACATTACCTGGACATTTTTTACCGGCCTTGAATATCATAACTTCACTTTTGGCGTGGTTATATCTCAGCCCGTAGGCTTTGGCATACTTCTCGCAGATTTCTACTAGTTTCCTTGTAGTTTCTAGTAGACTGAAGTTTATAAATCGAGTAACCGATCGTTTAGTTCTAATGAATACGTCAACGAACGCATGTGAATAAGAAGTAACGATTTTTATTGCGATTGGTATTTAGTAAAAATTTACTAGCTACATTTTCGCTATTTAAATAAAAATCAAAGTACGTAATCGTTGCTAAAAGCTGTAAACTCTTATTGTATCAGTTCTTTCCATGTAGGTCGAAAAAATAACCAGCAGAGTAATCACGCAGCTTTGGAAGCGGACGGACGTCACGTCAGTCCCCTTACGAACACTTCATATAAAAGGTCGGCTCGTAAATAAGATTCAGTTTCGAAATCACTTGCATCTCGTGCCTTTGCTGGATGAATATTTTTCAACTAGCTGTTGCCCGCGACTTCGTCCGCGTAGAACTTTTTATCGTCTTAGAAAATGATTTCTCTCAATACAAAATTTGAACCCTCTTTTAGGGGATAATTAAAAAAAAAGTTGATGTTCATTTTCTAGTTTGTGAACAAACAGTCTAAAACCAAAGTTAAAAATCTCATACTTTAAAAATGCCTTGAAATACTCAAACTTTGAACCAATTTTAACACTCTTAGGGGATGAATTTGGAAAAACTCTGAAATCAGTTTTGTAGTATTTTAACGTACAGAATAAGACCGAAGTTAAAAATCTCTTACTCACACTTTAAAATTTTATTGCTCGCCATTTAAAATTTGAACCCCCTTTTAAACCCCCTTAGAGGTTGAATTTTTCTAATCGCTGAAAGAACTTTTTTCGTAAACTTTTAAGTCTCTAGCTCAAAAAAAGTGTTGCCCATACAAAACTTTCTTAACCCCCTTAGGGGTGGAATTTTCTAAAACTCTGAAAGTACTTTATTATTAATTTTAATAAGTAACATTTCGAATAGTTTTAAGTCTAGTAAAAATAAAAGTTTTTCCCACACAACACTGGCTACCCTTCTTAAGGATCTTAAGGATCCCCTTAGGGATGGAGTTTTCTAAAACGCTGAAAGTTCTTTTTTAGTATTCTAATAAGTAATCTTTTTGCAAAGTTTTAAGTCTAACTCAAAAAAAGTGTTGCCCATGCAAAGCTTGCTCTCCTTTTTAACCCTATTAGGGGTGGAATTTTCTAAAACGATTTGTGTTCTTTTTTTGTATTTTAATAAGTAATCTTTCTACAAAGTTTCAAGTCTCTAACTCAAAAACATAAACTTTCCCTGATAAAAACTTTGCACCCCTTTTTATCCCCCTTAGGGATAGATTTTTTCAAAACGCTAAAAGTTTTTTTTTTTTGTATTTTTATAAGTAATCTTTCTACAAAGTTTTAAGTGTCTAGCTCAGAAAAAGTGTTCCCCATACAAACCTTGCACCCTTTTTTAACCCCCTTAGGGAATGATTTTTGTAAAACGCCGAATGTAGTATTTTTCATGTTCTAATAAGTAATTTTTCTTAAAAATTTTAAGTCTCTATTAAAAAAAATATGTTTTTCCCATACAAACTTTGCACCCTATTTTACCCCCTTAGGGGTGAAATTTTCCAAAACGATGAAAGTACTTTCTTTGTATTTAAATAATCTTACTACGAAGTTTTAGGACTCTAGCTAAAAAATATAGTTTCCCACATACAAACTTTGCACCCCTATTTTAGCCCCCTATTTTTAGGGGTAGAATTTTCTAAAACGCTGAAAGTACTTAATTTGTATTCTGATGACTAATCTTTCTACAAAGTTTTAAGTCTCTATTTAAAAAAAAAATTGTTTCCCCCATACAAAATTTGCACCCCTATTTTACCCCCTTAGGGGTAGATTTTTTTAAAACACTGAATCTAGGTACTTTATTTGTATTCTAATGAATAATTTCTCTACAAAGTTTTAAGTCTCTATTTAAAAAAAAGTAGTTTTTCCCATACAAACTTTGCACTCTATTTTACCGCTTTAGGGGTAGAATTTTCTAAAACCCTGAAAGTTCTTTATTTGTATTCTAATGACTGATCTTTCTACAAAGTTTTAAGTCTCTATTTAAAAAAAAAATGTTTCCCCCATACAAACCTTGCACCCCTATTTTACCCCCGTAGGGGTGGAATTTTCCAAAACGCTGAAAGTGTTTCATTTGTATTCTAATAACTAATTTTTCTACAAAGTTTAAGTCTATAGCTCAAAAAAAAAAGGTTCTCCCATACAAACTTTGCACCCCTATTTTACCCCCTTAGGGGTAGAATTTTCAAAAATCCCTTTTTATCCCTAGCCCACGTTATAAAAGCAACATACTCTGCAAAAATCAACTCTCTAAGATTAGTAGTTTCGGCTGTGCGTTGATGAGTGAGTGAGTGAGTGAATAAGTCAGTCAGGACATAGGCATTTATTATGTATAAATAGATAGAAGATAATGAAACTCCCATTCAAATATCTCAAAAAATTATGAAGCTACATCCGTTTTAATGTCGCTTGTTAGAGTGAGAAAACGATGAGGGACTGTGACGTCAATATACTCGAGCGTCATAGTAAAAAATAATCGTTTCATATGAAGGTGCGTTTTGCGGAAAAGGGACAGAACATACCCCCTCTTAAAACTTTGGACTCTTATAACTTAATCATTACCTATATAACTTCTTGCTTTGTTTTTTTCTTCATTTGACTATATTTATTTTAAATTCTTTTTCGAGAAAATACATTATGATTATTTACCATATTTTCGATTCCTGAGCTATAACCACGAACTTCGGAATTCGAAAATATTCGGGTATCTCTATCTCTATCGCACTAACCATACTCGAGTGACAGGGATGCAAATATATGAACATTGAGTATCGGTTTTCGTGGTAGCGCCGCAGGGGACCGATTTTTGACTTTCGAGCGCTCGAAATCAAAAGCGAGCGGTAGAAAATAATCGCATGCGAAAATTTGTCACGATTATTTTCGCATGAACCCAATAATAGGTATTTTTGACATTCATCACTCGAAAGCTAGTGGTTTGGCTATTTATACTTTTGCGCTTCGTTGTACGCAGAAATTCGATAAGTACTGGTTATTTAAAATTGTATTCTACACATGGAATAAAAATAAAACATCATTAGAAGGTCTATTTTAGGCTATAATATTAATGTTTAAGTGTTTTTTTTGTGTTTTATGCGTTACATAACAGAAAAAACTAAGAACGTAGTAAATAATACCTAGTAAACGAAACGTTTCGTTTCCCGTCTGTTATAAAAGTAAAGCCGCGTCCGCTGCGCCATGTTTTCGTGGTTTTTAAACGTCAAACATGTTTTGCCAATCAAAATAATACCCTATTTGTTTGCCGAAACTGACGGAAACATGTTAGTTGTTTAAAAACATGGAAAACATTGGTGCAGCGGACCCGGCTTAATACAAATTACAAATGATACAATTTGTCACAACAACTTTCTTTAGTTAGAATGAGACAGCAATTCATACTTTTCATTCTAAGTATAGCGAGTTGTTGTGAATCATTGCCAGGCCTTTACATATTACTATATCTCTGTCTCTTTTTAACCTGTGCAAAGAGAGAGAGAGAGAGAGAGAGACAGACAAGTTAAATTATTTAATTTTAAAACAAACCCGCCAAAAGACTAAGTTCACAAAATTCGGTAGAAAAATAATATAAAATATATTAATCTTTATTTATCTCTTTCTAAGTTCATTGTCAGTCCAAAATTAAATACAAGTGAAGTGTCCAAATTGTCGGCACTTATTTTCTACCGATAGAATTGAATACGAGTGGTCAATACCACTCGTTTTTGAATTTTCTATCGCTCGGATTTCAAAAATAGTATTTCATCGTTTCTGACAGTTTTCGAGTGAAAGAGTCGAGCGCTCGAAAGTCAAAAATCGGTCCCCAGGTACTTTGGCTGAATGCGCCGAGCGCGTGCCATTGTCATTCAAAAAAAACAAATTCGTGTTAATTATATTGTTCAAATTTGTTGATTTCATTTATTGAAATTACGACATAAAACGACATTTGCGCATATAAGTTCTCATATCAGAATCGAATATTTTTTTATGGTTTATATTTTAGCATTTGTCTCGTAAAGGTCTATCGTAGACGGGATTTAAATTATTAATAAGTGAAAGGCAAAGCAATTCCGCCATTTTGACGAAAATTTGACGTTTCTTATAGCTGACAGTTGGAGCAGCGTTTGATTTCAATAAAAATAAATGAAAAATTAAATGAATTCGTATATTTCGGAAAATTAATTAACTGTCGCAGTCGGATAAAAACTATCCTAAGTTGCAGCTAGAATAATAATGTACCTATATAAAATGTTTCATATTTTTCCGTTCATGGGATGCTGAGAACATTCGTACCGCGCAAAGCTTGGTTTCAAACTGGCTGATTCTTTTTTTAATTTAGAGATTTATTATAAGTGGAGATTAACAAACGGGTACTGTTCCTGTTGTTGTACATGATGAAATAATCTGAATAAATAATTTAGCATTTGGAGATAACCAAGCAACTTGAATGAAAATAAATCGTGAGTACCTAATATAATTTTAGACATTCGGATTGGTCTAAATTTTTCACAATTCAGTTACGAAATCAATTTGAATATGCGCTCGATCCACTGTAAGTATCACGATGGTGGGAGGAAGTTTAAACAACTTCGTGATTTATTGACGAAGTAAAACTATGTCAGTATTTAGTGTGCGGTTTGAACGTCACTCTTATCAGTAAAACGTCCCTACTTTGCTAACTTTCGTCTCAGGGCATTAGGTACTTACTTGGTTGCGTGAACAGAATTCTCAACTAAGTACATTTTGACACGTCCCATAAATCCAGGAGGTGTTTTCATTTATGACTACCCAGAATTTTACTTTAAGACCTTCCGCAATAAAACGGGGATATGTAAATTAAGCTGAATACATTTGAGGTGATGCGCAAGTTTGTCGTTATTATCTTATGTTTCATAAAATAATTCAGTTTTAGAACTATTTGAATATTTTTAAACTTCCCCTGCATCACGGGATAGACTTTCAATGCAAATTTTCTAGCATATTTTACTGTCATTCCTGTGTGGATATTACAATGCAGTGATATTTGTCGTAGAAACAACCGTACAATATTTATTCAACACGCATGTTAGACAGGTGCAAGCAATTTCGACGCCTAACATATACATATAATTAAGCACTCAACAGAGGGCAAAGGAAACTCAATTAATTTTATCCCCTCTTTCCAAAATATTGTGTAAAACTCTGCGTAGCTTTGCTTTATTGAAATCTTACAAAATTAAACGTGTCACATTGTTCACCTAATAAATTGTAAAATGATCTAGAATGGCGTTATAACGGAGCCATCTGAGTTTAATTAAGTACGGCATATAAACACGTTTGAAACCGAAGCCAAAGCGAACCTTAAAGCCTTTAACGTAGTGACAAAATGAGTCTCCCTCTTTGATGCTGGGAAATGGAGCTAACGAATTAAGGCGTTTTTCAAGGAGCGAAATGTAAATGTTTTGCCGAAGGTACCGGTGCCAGGTATAATTAAATTTCATTTGGGGGAGGGGGGTTGATTATAAATTTATGTGAGGGCTGACGTCGACCCTACTTGATATTCGCTGAGCAAGCTATTTTATCGACTAGTCTCTGATGAGACTGACATGTATACGATTAAACGTTTCGGAACGGAGTTGAGCGGCACTGATATTTGATATCGATAAACTTTATTTAAAATGGTGTTGTTAACATTGGTACAGGTAAATTGTTCTTTAAAAATAATTTTATTTTTATTCAGATTAATTACTCGACCGGAAAATTAATATTTTATTTTGAAACTTGATTGCATATTTAAACACAGTGCTTTTATACATGTACTTATTAAATCACAATATTGAAGTAACAAAGCGGTAAATTACTAACAAAACATAAACGTCAGGGGACTCTCAAGGATTTTAGTTTAGTAAAATGCTTTAAAGTCCTCGCCCAAATGACTCCCTTGAGGTGTGTTTTACAAAACAAACATTACCAATAAATGATCATTTAATTATACCCTCGGCCATAGAATATTTAAACCAGGAAACTAAATAATTCATTGTGGGCGTGTTCTAACAAAATATATTTTTGTTTATCAACATGGGTATTCTATCTACATACTTTGTATTGTGATGCAGTCAAATTGTACTCAAAAGTGCCCCTAGTGAGAAAGTTTTGGGGTACTTAGTTTTGATTTCTTTCATTTTGTATGTATTTTGGGGTGCTGAATCTGAGGTTTGCTTCCAAAATCTCGTGATACAACATTGACAAAATCGCAAATAAAGTAAACATTTGTGCTTTTTTTTTATTTTTGCTTACAATTCGGAAACTATTAACTTTAATATTTTAAATAACATAAATATCAAACCATCGTTATAATAATTTACTTTCAAAACTAAGTGTTAACCGACTTCAATTCAGTATTCCGCCAAGCCACATGATCATTTCCACATTTTTTTTCCAATTTACCATATGAACGGATTTTCGAGAGCAAATGCGTTGATTTTTAGACCAATAAACCAAATCGCTGTATGTGGGCCGATAATATTTGAGTACTTCCGTCAATTCCCCAAGGGTCTCAAAATTACCTTTGGCACTTCATTGTTTGCTATTTCAACGGAATCATATCAGAATCTGTGACGTACTTATATAGTTTGAAGTACATCATTGAGAAGTTCCACAAGCCATCTGTGGTCTTCATCATCACTTCCACTTCACCAAATTTATGATTTCCGGGTGTAAACACACGAGTTATAATAGAAAATATCGAAATTACTACACGCGTGCCTAATATATTTGAGGAGTTCCCTCAATTCCTCAAGGTTTCCATCATCCAATTGGGGCTTTGGGAACAATGGGACCAATCTAGAAGCATATACTTTCAATTAAAAAAATAATTGTACTAATCGGTTCATAAATGACGGAGTTCTGAGGTAACAAACATTAAAAAAAAAAAAAAAAACTTCCGAATTGAGAACCTCCTCCTTTTTTTGAAGTCGGTTAAAAAAATACATACCTAGTTACGAGGTTTGCAATCCCTTCTCAGTTAGATGACATGCAGCGTCATTTATTTCAGGATAAATGCGACTGATGGTTAGTCGAGCGATTAAATCACCAACAAATAAATAAATGCGCCATAGTTTTTATGTTTTTAATCGCGAATTCTCCTCTCCATGTTTCGATTAAAATGATGACTCACTCCAACTCGTTTACTTACACACTTATGGTAAAAAAATTAAACTCACAATGCAGACACCGTTATTCCTATTCTGTATGGTTGCCACTTTAATCCAATCGCTTAGAGAATCTTGGCAAGTAAAAGCGTGCAGAGTTTAATCGCGATATTGCCATGTCGATGGTCGGTGCATTAGAAAAATTGCTTTAAATCAATAACTTATGTGGTCCTTTGCGTTGAAACATGACGGGGTGCTCAAAGAGGGTAAGCGGCATATTGACTAAGCATATGGGAAATGATACCGATCGGATTTACTCTTTGATTGATGAAACACTACAGACTCAAGTATTTAACCCTCGTGTTATCGATATACGAATTTCGGATACAAGTACGTTTAGTTTAAATTGAAGTTTGCAGTATGCCTAAGCATTTGAAAATGGCAAAAAATAGCTATATGCTAAATACATATGTTAGTTGCATATTTCCCCATCATATACATAGTTTTGTAATACCTACAATATGATAGCCTTAAAGATTCAAATGACCATGATTAGAATTAAACCTAACGCATTCAGTACATAAACCTCTAAATGGAGCATGCTTGCCGACACTAGGGGTTCAGATTGTTTAAATAATATTATATAACAAAAAAAACACCCCCGACGCAAGTAACATGGTTTAGAACTATCTCGACGGGCAAGGCTTTAGATAAAATTCACCGCACTCAAATCGTTTCATCCGTCTGGGACCTACGATGAGCCGGACACACAGTGTCGGGTTATAAATAAATAATTACCATTCAAATAATCGGTGCTCACTTTTTTATGGTTAATTTGCAGATCTTAAATACTATACAGTTTACGATTCATTTACAAGATTCAGATCACCTAGCGATTAGTGATTTACCACAACCATCGTCACACCAAATTCCAAATTCCAATGAGCAGCCTTTAATAATCTTAAAACTGCTTTAGACACCTAAATTAAGACACAATCCCACTTCACAATTCCTAAAATTAAAATGATATTTTCATCTTGAAGGGTTAAAAATGAGATATAATTTCAACAAAGAGGTGTCATTATCCCGGCCGTAAGATAGTCATCTACAAATGGCGTTTCATTTCAGGAACAAAGGCACAAATCAAAGCGGAGAGCTTCTACAAAGTTCTTTTAACTTTGAAATCTTTTTTAAGTCAAACATTTATCTGATTCGCAATTTAATTATAATTAAGCTGTGTACGCTCATGTTTCAAAAAATTGCGCTCGGACTTATGCGAGCTTACTTGTTCCAACAAAACTGGTACTCGTATATTCGTCTCAAATATCTCCCTGATAAAATTGCCATTTAAAACTCCTAAAAAATAATTGAGTTTTTACTGTCACGATATGACCAAAATAATAGTAGTTTATGTGACCGGACATAATGAAGGGCATTAAACACGAGTGTGGGTTTAGAAACGAGCCGAAGGCGAGTTTCATAATAACATCACACGAGTGTCTTAATGCCTAATTATGTACAGTTACATACAATACTTTACCTATCCATATATCATAAGCCTCCACGATGCATTTAGGAGCCGCTTATTATGACCGGCATTACGGCGTTGTTTTCTGGCAGCTGTCATAGTTTTTTTCTTAATTCAGAGACAAACTAGAGTCAGATCCGACTGTCATATCGTTCGATATCTTACTTACGTGCAACATTTGTCAAACTTGTATGCAAATTGACAATTCATTTCGAACTAAACGTCATCTCGACTGATATTAGAATAGAAGTCAAATCAAATTTCTTTGATTTCAGAGATGTTCGAAATTTGACTGAAATAATATTATCGAAATCGATGTTATTATTTAGCAATAATAACCTTTTCACAGATAAGAAATTTGTTCTAACAAAACAGTCTATTTTTATGGTGGCCATAATGTGCGGTTCTTGAACGCATTATGGAGGGTTTATGATATTTTGATAAGTAGATAAAATAACATAATATGTGTGGCTACAAAACGTCATGCGATGTAGGATGGTCAAATTATAAGATATCTATAATAAAGGTTTTTTATTGGTTCGCCGTGCATACTGTTATGTAACTTTACGAACGTTGACGACTCAATTGTCATTTTACCATACATACTCGTAAAGTGACATTAAGATCAACCTGAGGCCCTAGCACACTACATTTTATGTCGCGTTTTACGTGACGTTTCAGTACATTTTTGCCGACATAAAACCTAGGGTGCTAGGGCCTCTGACGTACGTACAATGCGTTACTTGATCGACCAGGCCCCGATAAGTGACAGGATAAGAGCGTCATCTCGTTCTATCGCGTTCGGTGTCAGCCAGGGATGGATGCTCTATCTTGTCACTTATCGCGTCCCCACGCGATAAGTGACAAGACATCTGTACTTATATGTATACATAATAAACAGGCAATTTCTGTGAAATTGTAGCTTGTGCGTTTCCATGTAGGTAGTAATCTCCGGAAACACAAACCGATTTCAAAAATTCTTTCACCTCTGCAAGATATGAGAAATAACAGTAGTTTTCGTAGAAATCCATTTTAACAAAAGAAAGTAGAGAAAAAAAATCTAAAGTCAAACCTATTTTTTCACTTGTAACCATTTTACTGCTCCATTTTTTATCAGAAAGAGATAACATTTTATAATCTCCTTCATTCATTCACAATAACTTTATTTTCTTACTTACTTAAATTTCTTAAAAACTTACCTCGTTTCTTAAATATTCCGCCCATGTTCCTACCGCTCCCCATTTTTGTGGCAGATGGCCATGCGGCCTCGGGCTGCACGGACGTCTGTAGCGATTTTTATCATTTTGACAACTACCAGCAATATGCAGGCATAATAAACAGTCATTTTCTGTGAAATTGTAGCTTGTACGTTTCTATGTAGGTAGTAATCTCCGGAAACACTAATCCGATCCCAAAAATTATTTCACCTGTAAATAGAATACACTTTTTGGGTGAACGTAGACTATATTTTACCCAGCGGCTTTGCCTCCGTATCTAATCAGGCAGCTAGTTCGTAATAAAGTCGTTTAATGTAAATTATATATGCAACATTGTTCGAAACGTGATTTATGAAGCATATAATTTTGTTAAAGAAATTCCGCACCCGCTCAAAATAGTCCAAATTAAACGCGTCTATATAATATGATTTAGCTGTAATTAGCTCACGCCGGCCGTTAAACACACACGCCAGCTTTTAGCTAAATTATCTAAACATTATTTTAGCAACAAACCTGTAATGTGCATGTTAGTTGCGAGTTGAGAAATTGGGTTTTGGTTCGCTTTTCCCCCCGATATGATCGATCGGAAACTAAACAAACTGGCTTTAAAGTGTATTTAACACGCTGGCTGTTAGTTTGGCCTACTGAGACAGCACTTTGCTACTGCTTTGCTATAAATTGACGTACAATGGATATAATATTGTCGATTAATGTTGGAATATGATTTATTCAGCCATATACAATCCTGGACCGTCATTAACCACACTATTTGACAGAAGACAGAATGTCCTCATCGTGATGCCTATGTCATTCTAATTTTGTAAAATGAAAGCCGTCACATATCCCATCTTATCAAGTATCGTGGATCCTGTTTCACAAACTTGACATTTGTTGCCTGACAAATGACAATTTTTGTTGTTTTTTTTGGGTTAACGGGGTGGTTGTGTTGTGATATAAATAGGTATCACCCAGTTATCCAGAAATGTTCAACGAGTTGTGAGGCTTAGTTAATAGCTATTTATTGACAAGTTCATAAAATAGGCTTGCAGGCTTTGTTTTGTTTTGCTTAGGCTGTAGGCTTTTGTTTACCAAAAAGGATCTCCTCCTACACAGTTGTGTATTGTCATAGGTCCGGTACAAAAAGAGTTTCTTGCTTTATAAATTATTACTACATTTTACACTCATACTTAAAGGCACAATCAACATTATTATGACAAATCAAAAGCCATCCCGCACCTCCTACACGAAGATTAGATCAATCAAAAACGGTTTACAGCCGAACAGCGTCTCTCACCCCACAGAGAGACTTATAATATAATCAATATGTGACACCGATAATACAGGCGTAGCGAAAAATCCAACCAAACTCAATGTGGCCAATCCAGAGAGTGGCGAGGCTTACCATAAATAACATTTACTGCTCGGTGGAGAGGTGTTCAAATTGCTTCCACATGATATATCCCCCACCAAGCACGTTTAGCCATATTGAATTTTTAAGCGGAGATGGTTACCAGTGTGCTGCCGTGTGGGATCATTTGTAACAGTCGTGCGGAATTGCTTACTAGTAAAGAGTAGTTTTTACTGTAATAAAAAAGTCACGCGTGCCTACTAAAAGACGGCGAATGGAGTTGTTTATTAATAGCATATCATTGCTTACCTAATATTTATTTTTCTATACACCGTGGTTTTCCTGATTTCTGATAATTTCAGTTGGTAATTTTAACTTTATCTGACCTGAATAATCGGCAACCAAGAAAAACCATTTCTTTTATATTACACAATCTCTTTGTCATTTGCGCTACTGGTTCTACATAGGTGAACCCGAGATCATTTATAGCAGAAGAGGGAAAACGCTAGGATAATGGTGATTATACTGTTTTTATTATTTTAAACTATTCTCCAGAAGATGCAACGCAACATACGTTGAAAATGAAAACTAAATGCAGGTTGGTGTCTCGAGATACCTGTGTCAAGAGACACCGCTCTTCCATAGAGTGTAACTTGAAACGTACAGAAGTGCACAGAACATGTTTAAATAATAATATAATATAAGAGGAGTAAATCTCCTAAAACTAATACTAATTGTTTATTGTAAATACTAAAGCAGTGTGTGTGTGTGTGTGTGTGTGAGTTTTATCTGTCGTTTTCTGATAATAAGCTTTCTAGATCGGAGTAGTTTTTATCTTTTAGCCAAGTCATCATTTTCTTTTTACACTCTTTAAAGGTTGTGGAGTTGATGTCAATAAGAGGATTTATTAGGTTGTATAGGTGAATAGACTAGAACTCGTATTGTCTCCTAGCGTAAACAGAGTTAGCTGTCGCAGAGAGGATTGTCTTTGGCAATCTCCTTCTCGTCATTGTGATGTTAGGTTTAAAAGAAGTGCTTTTGTGTCTTCTCAAGATAGCATGTAAGTATCAACACTAAGCTGAAACTATACTGAACCAAGAGTCTTGAAATGTGTAAGGTAGGTTACATATTCAAGGTAGGCTAGCAATAAAAAAAGGATTAAAATGTTAGATACCTACCGATTAATATTTTTGATTTTTAATTTTTTTATTTACATAATTCAACCTTTAAAGGTATAAATGTGTGTATGGAAAACAAGTCAAGTGCGGATTGTAGTTCATGTGGTGACGTGGAAAGGTGCATTTATGTGGCCTGGCGAATTACTAATTATCTATTAATCTTTATAAGTAAACTAGCCTTAGTGAGAAAATTATAACTCTGTTTAAACGGATTGTTATATAAGGATGGTTCTCTTTTATTATAATTGGCTCGCAACAAAAACTACACACAAACTTACAAATCTCACAGGCTTTTCCTTTTTAGGGTTCCGTAGCCAAATGGCAAAAAACGGAACCCTTATAGATTCGTCATGTCTGTCTGTCCGTCCGTATGTCACAGCCACTTTTTTCCGAAACTATAAGAGCTATACTGTTGAAACTTGGTAAGTAGATGTATTCTGTGAACCGCATTAAAATTTTCACACAAAAAACGAAAAAAAACAGTACCTAAGTTTTGGGGGTCCCCATACTCAGAACTGAAACTCAAAAAAAAAATTATATATAAAAAATGTCTTCAAAAATGATATTGAGGTTTCTAATATCATTTTTTTCTAAACTGAGTAGTTTGCGCGAGAGACACTTTCAAAGTGGTAAAATGTGTCCCCCCCCCCCTGTAACTTCTTAACTAAGAGAATGATAAAACTAAACAAAATATATGCTGTACATTACCATGCAAACTTCCACCGAAAATTGGTTTGAACGAGATCTAGTAAGTATTTTTTTTTTATACGTCATAAATCGTAAACCGCAATTTATTTTACGGAACCCTTCATGTGCGAGTCCGACTCGTACTTGGCCGCTTTTTTATAATTTTAGTAAGTACTCGTACTTATAGATAAAATCAGGCTGCAACTCTTGATTTGCAAAGAATGTAACCAATATAAGTCCGCCTTATAAATTGTAGACCTGTAAAGTTATTGAACAGCAATATTTCATAAAACACTTACCGTCAAGTTGGGATGGAATGGAAAGTTTTGTGTCTTTCGGCATAAGATAACGGGTAGCCCAAACTAACGTGAGTAGAGCTACTCAATGGATTTTGATGAAAAAATCCAGTAAAGTATATACGTTTCCAGTGAATGCGAAACTGACTCTATCCGCCTGTATATACGTGTCTATCTGTTACCTTTGCATGCAAATGCATGCAAACCACTAAACCGATTTAGATACAATTTGGTATGGATATAGTTTAAAGCCCTGGAAAGGACATAGAATATGTAAATAATGGAGAGGAAGATGTGTGGACAAAAGACACGCGCTGATACAGGAGGAGACGCTATTGAAGCTACATGTGATGATAGCCAATAACGACCTTATAAAGAGGCAGGAGATATTTGGCAAGAAGATTAGTATAGAATACACATAGGTGAAAGAGACAACTGGAAGGTAGACGTTGTGCACCCGATGACGGTCTGCTTCACAGATGGATCAAGAAGGAAATCAACAGGACTAGCGGGGGAAGGTATAGTTATACCTAAACTGCGTGAAAGAGTATCCATCCCACTGGGGAAGTATGCTAGCGTTTTCCAACCAAAAGGGTGTGCGATAACGAGGTGCGCACAGATTATAAGAGATTCAAAGCAACTGACTGGAAGGGTAGTGACACGGACAGTCAGCCAGCATTGAAGGCGCTACGAAAGGCAACCAAGCCTTAGTGAAAGAATGCAAGAAAGAGCTTAATAAGATAGGAGAAAATCCAGGTGTTACGGTAGCGTTGGTGCCAGGACATCAGGAAATAGTGGGCAATGAGAGGGCAGATGAGTTGGCCAGGGAGGGTGCGGGAAGGGAGTTTGAAGGCCCAGAACCGGTCCTTCCTTTCTCGGCTCAAGTCACAAAGGGTCATAGATAGGCTAAAAGAACTGGATGGGGAAAGAGAATGGAGGGAAGCATCTGGATGCATACAGACAAAGATGATGATAGGAGGCATTCATTGTTGGCGGTGTGTGAGGCGTATGCTGAAGTTCACGGACTCCTTTACAACCCCAAAAAGAGCGAGGTTATGTTATTCGAGGCAGGAGGCCAGAAAGTAACCTTTACACCTCAAGTGAGGCTGCAGGGGACCGCCCTGTCTTTTGTGAAGAGATTCAAATATCTAGGTCACGTTTTAACGCACAATTTGAGCGATGACCTGGATATTGAACGTGAGCGCAGGGCATTGGCAGTCAGGTCGAATATGCTGGCCCGCAGGTTTGCTCGATGTTCCACCGATGTCAAAATCATTCTATTTAAGGCTTATAGTCAATCATTCTACTCGAGCAGCCTGTGGGTAAATTATACCAAAAGAGCGTATAATGCCCTGCGTGTTCATTATAACTATGCATTCAGGATGCTGTTGGGACTGCCTAGGTGGTGTAGCGCCTCGCGTATGTTCGCCGAGGCCCGCACGAACGGTTTTCAAGCGATCATACGCAAAAAAATCGTGTCGATGCTGGGCCGACTCAGGGCAAGTACCAATAGCATTCTAAGTGTCATTGCAGACAGGTATGACTGCCCTATCTTGTCGCACTGGGTTGGGCAGACTAAGTCCGTTGCACAATTGGTGTGCAAATAGATTATAAATAATGTGTAACTAGTATATAAGACTAACATACCTAGGTTAAGTAAAATACTAACAATATATGGATACATTACAAGTCCGAAATAACGATTTAATAAAAATAAATAAAATTAATTACAAAAGGACCAGGTATCTGCTGAAACTGGGTAAGAGCAATCTGAGACTGCTGACTGGTATCAAAACCGGTCACGATACTCTGAATAGACACTTAAAGATAATAGGTATATGTAACGATGCTACTTGCCCACACTGTGAGCAGGAATAAACAAGTAAGCATGTACTAGCGGAATGTGTTATGTACGCGGCACCGCGGTTTAACACATTCGGTAAAGATATGTTAGAGGAGAGGGAATTCAGGGATGTCAACCTTAAAGATGTCCTTCTGTTCTGCAGGAAAACGAGAAGAATTGAAGAGTCTGGTGTGGAAATGCCGCCGGGACAGTAACCTAAGGCTCCAACCTAAGGGAATTGGGCTGAATGACCGCGACGAGCGGTCGACTGCCTGTCTGTTTCTGGCCAGGCGTCTCTTCACAACATCATCAACATCATCAGGACATAGAATAGCTATTATCCCGGAAATAATCACTTAAAGGGGCGAAAATGTGGGGGGAGCTGTGTACGGGGGAGCGATTTTTAAGCCTATACCTGAAATACTTAACAATTATCCTCTAAGGCGATTAACGAGATCCACGCGAACGAAGTCGCGGGGTAAAGCTAGTTTACCACAAAGTTTCAAAAATCTTTAAAAGTTTTTGTTAGTGCCTTTCATCGGATTTCCGACTTACTTTCTGAGAGTAGGTAACACATGCATCGATGTATTTACCCACGGATATTTCTATAGTAGCTAAAGTTAATGCCTATTACACTTTAAAGGACGCACGACGAACTAGCATTTTTGGGTGTTCTATAACCAATCAAGCTTCTCTTTGCTATTGGAGACAGTCTTAATCTTTATGTGATAGTTATGCTTGGAGCCATTAAAACAAAATTTGAAAGTATATAGCTTTATAGTGATAACTGATAACGTTTTAGTAGGTAGGGTAGACTAGGTACGATTGAACGAATTTTTCGTATATCGTCCGTAGTTTTGCTTTTTATAATCTGTGAGATAAAGAAAATATATCAAATGAAAGAGCGTGTTAGTATCTACTAAACGGTCTAAACGGCAATAGATTTTTGGGTCCAGGTGTTCTAGTTTTAGCAGTAGATCAAATTGAAAAAAAAAACCGATTTGTTTCAACTGTCCTCATCCCAGGGGTGGTAATGATGAGAATAATGATACAGTAAAACTAGATACGCTGACGTGATCTACAAGCTTCACTTCAAACACACACTCAATAGTCTCAATACTGTCACTTAAATAAAAATCAGAATAATTGAAAAGCTCTACGAGTGAAAATACTTACTTTTGGGGATCAAAATACAATAGGGTCTTCTACAAACAAATTACGCGTGCGGGAAGCAACGTCACGATGTTTTTCGTGTACAAACCGATCGTCCGCTTCTTTCCCTCCTTGGACTCCTCGCCGTCTCGCCAACGGTTTGCGAGATACTTACGTTGTTTCAACCGACCTCTGTTTTAACCGTACCCAGTCTACCCTATAGTACAGTCAGCGTCATATAGTTAGTAGCAGTCAAAGTGGCCAAATAGTTCGGTACACCATACTCAATATATGGTGTACCGAACTATTCGACTACCTTGGTTGCTACTCAAAGTGGCCAAATAGTTCGGTACACCATACTAAATATATGGTGTACCGAACTATTTGACTACCTTGGTTGCTACTAACTATATGACGCTGATTGTACAATACATATATAGGTACATACAACCCTGTAGCCAGATGCGAGGCTCCCAGTTTTTGCGACGCTCGTAAAGCAGCCCGGTTTCAAATTGAGATAGGTCGGGTCGTCAGGTGCTTTATGAAAATTTTAGATCTCCGCCTGATGGCGGGTCAGCAATGAAATACTTTGGGGTGATTATAAAACATAGACATGTATAGAAATAAGAATCTTTGCTACAGTCATTTGTTTCCAGCCGGAGATCTGTCTGCCTTGCTTTCCAGGTGCGTCCTGACGCAGGCAGACCCCATCCTGATGAGTGTGCGAAATACATTGAAATCTGGATAGGTTGTGAATGTGATGAATCGAGTTGACGCCCTGGTCTCTGCAGAAGGATGGTGTATGTATTTCGGTTTCTGTACGTGGGTTTGCCTAGCCGATTTTCGTGCGGTTTTCCCATGGGTCGTCTAGGCGCTAGTGATCCTTCAAAGTATTGCAATCGCCCATAAACTGTGGTAAACGCTATCTTGTACATGGGCACCTCAAGGACTTTTTGACTTTTTATTGAATTGAAATAAAATTTTGTATTTGTTGCGCACACTCCTTATACCACATTAGGCTTGACGTGTGGACATATAAACAAATATAGATAGATAGATAAAACGTTCATTTGTTTGCTACAATCACACAGAAACAACATCGTACAAAAACAAAATTATACTTAACAAATATTCGATACACAATATGGAACAGAATAGACATACCCAATAGTAAGTGACATAACAAAAAACTTAAACATAGAATTGATGTGTGCGTTGAAGAAGCTCTGATGTTCTGCCTGAACCTGAGACACGTAAGTTCAGTATCACAACATACTACAAAAAAAACGAAATCAAAAATTATATATTTTATCTATCCAAATATCATAAACCCTCCATGATGCGTTCAAGAACCGCACATTATGACCACCATATAAATATACTGTTTTGTTAGAACAAATTTCTTACCTGTGAAAATGTTATTATTGCTAAATAATAACATCGATTTCGATAATATTATTTCATTCAAATTTCGAACATCTCTGAAATCAAAGAAATTTGATTTGACCTCTATTCAGTCGAGATGACGGACGTTTAGTTCGAAATGAATTGTCAATTTGCATACAAATTTGACAAATGCGACAATGATAGTTGGATTTGACTCTAGTTTGTCTCTGAATTAAGAAAAAAACTATGACAGCTGCCAGAAAACAACGCCGCGATGCCGGTCATAATATGCGGCTCCTGAATGCATCATGGAGGCTTATGATATCTGGATAGATAAATTAGTGTATGTAACTGTACATAATTAGGCATCAAGACACTCGTGTTTAATGCCCTTCATTATGTACAGTCGCATAAACTACTGTATAGTGTTCTTCCACCCATGCCAGGCGCAATTCAGTCTTATGACGGTACGGAGTACAAATAAAGAAGTTGCGGATTTTCTGTTAATAAAAAAAAACTCACGCTGTAAAAGGCACAATTTCGCACGCAGCGTACTTAGATGGTGATGACACCTGTAAGTACTTTTGTTTTAAGGTTGACCGTCTAGTCTATAACTTCACACTATACTATGCAGGTCATAAAAAAGCGACCAAGTGCGAGTCGGACTCGCACATGAAGGGTTCCGTGAAATAAATTGCGGTTTACGATTTATGACGTATTAAAAAAAACTACTTATTAGATCTCGTTCAAACCAATTTTTGGTGGAAGTTTACATAGTAATGTATATCATATATTTTTTTTAGTTTTATCATTCTCTTATTTTAGAAGTTACAGGGGGGGGGGGGACACACATTTTACCACTTTGGAAGTGTCTCTCGCGCAAACTATTCAATTTAGAAAAAAATTATGTTAGAAACCTCAATATCATTTTTGAAGACCTATCCATAGTATGGCTATCCATAGTATCCCTCAGGAGGGAAACCAGGGCAATATTTAATGACGCAAAGTCATATAATGACTTTGGGTACTATGCACAAAAACTCACAGAACTCAGCAAGGCTGTGAGAAAAGCGAAAAGGAGAGCGTGGAGGAACCACTGCGATCAGATCGAGTCAATACCGGAAGGAATGAGACTAACAAAGGCATTAGCAACCACAAAGTCGGTCCCGCTTACATCCATCAGGGACAATGACGGTACAATGACGAAAACGGGGCTAGAGACCCTTAAGATAATGTGTAATACACACTTCCCAGGCTCAGTAATACACGAGAGCGTAACAGACGATTGCACAATTAGTGCGTTGGAACAAACCACAAGTACAACGAGACACAATTGGGAAACGTCTAAAAAGGTAGTAGATCATAAAAAGATAAAGTGGGCACTTTCGACATTTCAACCTTACAAAGCCCCGGGGCCAGATGGAATCTACCCCATTCTACTACAGGAGGGCGCTACTGTACTAATCCCGCACCTTAGCAGATTGTACAGGGCGTGCTTAGCCTTCGCACACGTACCGCGTGTGTGGAGGATGGTAAAAGTAACCTACCTACCCAAACCGGGTAAGGCGGATTACAGTGAGGCCAAATCGTATAGGCCGATAAGTCTATCGTCATTTTTCCTCAAAACATTGGAGAAGTTGGTAGATAGACACATAAGGGATGGCCCACTAAGGAGACATCCGCTGCACGAACTGCAATGTGCATATCAGCCAGGAAAGTCAACGGAAACGGCACTTCATCTGGTAACAACCAAGGCTGAACAGGCTATAGAGAATAAAGAACTATGTCTGGCGGCTTTCTTAGACGTGGAGGGAGCGTTTGATCGTACCACGTATAATGCTATTAGTGAAGCAGCTGCAAAACATGGTATAGAGCCGACCATATGTAAATGGATAGGCAACATGCTAAATGGCAGACTGATAAAGTCATCTCTTTTAGGGGATGAGATAATGGCCACGGCCACAAAGGGATGTCCACAAGGTGGGGTACTTTCACCAACTCTATGGAGTTTGGTGGTGAACTCACTCTTGATAGAACTCAATAAAGGTCCCATCCACACGGTAGGATATGCTGATGATTTAGTGATACTGGTTAATGGGAAATTCCCAAGTACGGTATCAGAAATCATGAACAAGGCACTGAGGGAAGTGGAGAGATGGTGCGACTGTCACCAATTATCCATTAATCCAGGCAAAACTGTAGTAATACCCTTTACTAGGAAAAGGACCCTTCGCGGAATACAGCAGTTAAAGCTGTACGGAAGGGTACTAGAAATGTCCAATGACGTGAAATATCTAGGTGTCACACTGGATAAGGAACTGAACTGGAAGAAGCATACAGATCTCACCATTACAAAGGCCCTGAGGGTATTTGGAATGTGTAGATCAGCGTATGGCAAAACATGGGGACTGAACCCCAAGGTACTGAAGTGGATCTATACCATGATGGTGAGACCCATAATACTGTACGGTAGCCTGGTATGGTGGCCAAGGACTTTAATGAGCACATGCAGAGAGGCCCTGAGAAAGGTGCAGAGAACGGCATGCATGGCTATAACAGGGGCGTTTCGTACCACGCCTACAGCGGCGCTAGAAGTCCTACTGGACCTACCGCCACTTCACATGGTGATTAAGTCAGAGGCGCGCAAATCGCTCTACAGATTAAGAACTCTTGGACTGTGGAGCGATAGCAAGCCGAAAACTAAGCACACAAACATGGAGACTGATGGTTTCTTAGACAGAATAACAAACATGGGAAGCGACAAAATGCTACCCAAGTATGTATTCCACAGGAACTACACAACAAAAGTTCCAACCAGGGCTGAGTGGGCCGAAGGTCTAGAACCACCAAAGTCTGGTATCGAAGACAGTATATGGTACACGGACGGATCAAAAATGGGATCCGGCACGGGAGCAGGCATTTATGCAAATGACTACAGTAGTAGTGTAAGCATGGGTAGTTTGGCAACTGTCTTCCAAGCGGAGACATACGCCATAATTGCTTGTGTACAGGAGAATATAGACAGGCGAACCAAAGGGCGGACTATCTATATACTCAGTGACAGTCAAGCGGCCCTTAAAGCGCTTACGGCGCCGAAAGTGGACTCTAGACTAATTTATAATGGCGTCCAAGCACTAAACAGACTTGGAAGGCACAATAAGGTGCAACTAGTTTGGATACCAGGGCACAAGGGCTTCATCGGCAACGAAAGAGCAGATGAGCTTGCAAGAGGAGGCTCTACAAATCACTTTGTAGGTCCAGAACCATTTGTGGGACTCTCGCAGGGGACCATAATATCGGCCTTTAAAGCCTACGCCAAAACCAAACACCAACACGAGTGGAGGAATGAGGCTGGCTTAAGGCACTCTAAGCTCTTCATAGAAGGAGTGGACTCGGGCTGGACCAGAAAACTCTGGAAATCCAGTAGGAAGCAACTCAGAATCATATCTGGGGTGTTCACTGGTCACTTCGGGGTCAAGGATCTCTTGGCCAAGATGGGACTATCTGATAGTTTAGACTGTAGAATGTGTGGCGAGGAGGATGAGACTATGGAACACTTATTGTGTGAATGTCATGCCCTTGCCAGACAAAGAATGAACTACTTTGGTAACGGTTACCCGCAACCAAAGGAATTCAAGGTGCTCCCGGCGAACTGCATCATCCGCTTTGTGGAAATGATGGAGCAAGCCTGGGAGCAGGTATAAAGGAGAGAGCAAATGCACAAAAGATCCCACTGGGTCGAAGTGCATCCGAAAGGGCCCTCACCTAGATAAGATAAGATAAGATCCCCACACGTATGGGTTTGATGAAAAAAATTTTCTTTATGTTTCAGTTCTGAGTATGGGGACCCCTAAAACTTAATGTTTTTTTTTCGATTTTTGTGTGAAAATCTTAATGCGGTTCACAGAATACATCTACTTACCAAGTTTCAACAGTATAGCTCTTATAGTTTCGGAAAAAAGTGGCTGTGACATACGGACGGACAGACAGACGGACATGACGAATCTATAAGGGTTCCGTTTTTTGCCATTTGGCTACGGAACCCTAAAAAGAAAGTAATAAACCTCCGTACATCTCAACACACTGACCTAAATAATTTATTCCCGGCTTGCTTCAAAAAATGCAATGAATAAGTAAAAAGAAGGCCATGGGCGGGGTCACCAACAAAGGCGAGAATAACAAGCAAGTTTCCACCCTTGAGACAAAGGGATACTCTTCGGCTAACGACGTACCTGACACTAGAGGAGGCACTGCTTTTGGCCATTAATTTAGCTGAAAAAAAATTCAAACTCGAATGACAATCATCGATTGTGCTTGTGACAAGGTGAACGTAGATTGTTATCACCAAGATCCGAAAAGTAATTCAAAATCGTTCAAGCTGCAAACAAGGACAGTAGACAAACTACAAAACAAAGATAAGATATATTTATGGATCATTCGATCCAGTAGATCTTTCAAACGCGTGTTAGGACATGTAAACTGTAATTATTTTAATGGTGAAAATGTAGCTTTATACAATATATAAAAAAAAGTTCTTAAAGTTCGTCTTGTTGTGTAAAGGCTGCATAAAATGGCATTTTATGCTCCAGTACATAAAGTAGAATCTACCAGTATAGTCACAATTAACCTATTTTTTTTTTTTTGCCCTAGAATTTTGTCTCAAAACTTTATCGGATAAAATGTCTAGTTTTATGCGCTTGTTGCACAATATACAATTATTTATTTATTTATATAAGGAGAACCCTGCTATAAAATTTAAAAACATATTATTATTTTATCATTTGCATATATAATATATAGGTACCTATTAAAAGGGTGTTATAAAAATGCAACTTCCAAGTAAGCCATAAGCATCTTTAACGGCCTGTATCTATTTAAACATGCACGTTACGTTACTAACAAGCAACAAAGTTCAGGGGGTCCATTTCTATCCATGCCTTCCTATTCCAATAACATTTCAATCTGTTTCGCGCTCGCTTCCTCGCGCATCGAGCTAACCTGTGTGAACGAGATGAACATATTACAACGTAATTGGGGTGTGAAAGCGACTAACTAAATTCAGTCCCAGGTCATCTCTGTCCGCAGGAACGATGGTGGAAACTTCACCGGTCACCCGAGGTTCCTTCGTTGGCGTCCATCCAAAGCTATGTTTTTACACAAACTAACGCAACGACTGTGTCTATTACTTATGCGAAACTGGAACTTATGGTGTAAGAGTTTCACGGTTCGCAAATTATGTATATTACTTTACTAATGGTGAGTTGTTTTGTTTCAGTTGGTAAGCTGTTTTCGATAAAGGAAATAAGGTTGGATTATCTGTGAATGTGTATGGAATAAGATTAAATGTAACCACCAAAAACATTACATATTAGGTGACTGCCAAGACTCCCTAGCTCATATAGCTTTCAGCGTTAACAAGATATCAGATCATAAGGAGCGCCAAGCTTCCTGCTCTACACGGCGTAACCTACCACTACCAGCCACGCTCTTATTCTACATCTTGGCTAAAAAGTATAGCTTTGTTGGGCACATACCGGTCGCCGCATAGGCTGTCGCGCTGAATGAATTTATAAGCGACATTAATAAGCGACGGGTTGATACTTTTTAGCCAAGATATAGAATTTTTAGAGCGTGGCTGGTAGTGGTAGGTTACGCCGTGTGGAGTATAGGAAGCTTGGCGCTCCTTATGATCTCATACGTATTTAACGCTGAAAGCTATATGAGATAGGGAGTCTTGGCAGTCACCTTACATGTAATGTTTTTGGTGGGATCTCATTCCTTTTTGTAAGATAATTTCTAAAGAAGTGTATAGGAAAACCCATACAAACTTCCATCCCCTAATTTAAAGGGTGGGGGTGGTTTACTAAAAATCCTGAATTACGTATTTAATTTTTTTATAATAAGGTTTACTATTTCAATGTTCAGACCTCTAGCATCAAAACTTGCGAAAGTCTCATACAAGATTGCATCCCCTACTTTAAGGGGCAGGGGGCTAAAAGTTCAATTTTTTTGAATTGTTTTGTCGTTTGCGTACTAATACTAGCTTATATACCAAATTTCAGCTTTCTAGGACTTCAGGAAGTACCCTAGAGGTTTTGATGATCAACGTGAGTGAGTCAGTGACGAAATCGGCGTTTTTTAGATATCAATAAAATCGAAAGTATAAATGCTATGCAATTGAAACTTTATATGTTTAATAAGTTTACTATTGACATCATATTCCGAGAATTTTGTTTATCTGGTATTATCCAAACACAAGTTATGAGGGTTCAAAAAAACGACGAAGCGCTTCGAGAAAAGGTAGGTAGTGCCTGCCCTTGCGCTTCGCTTGGCTCGTCTTGGCGGGGGCACTACCGTGCCCCCAGATTCGAAACAGACCCCAGATGGATTTGCCTTTATTACAAAAACGTCATATTAATAGAAAATATGGATTCCGGGTATATACCCGTTTATATTACTTGTAATATTTTGTTAACTACTGAAACTTTATGACTTTGTATGTTACAGTATCTAATCTCTGGAACTACTCACCTAAAATATACTTTACCAGCATATAAAATAACCCTTCAAAATGGACATAAGCCATATTTATATCCCGCGGGTTTGCCTGCGTTATTAATAAATGCAATGACCGGGCAGAGCCGCGCGGGCAGCTATTTAAATGAAAAATGTAATAAAGAGTTTAATTAGCATTAGAATTAGCTACTTACTACAGAAACTACCAAGTGTTAAGAGATAAGTGATTGCGTTGATATTTTTAGCGTGTTTTTTGCATGCCTGACATTAGGTAGTGTCGAGTTCATAAATATATGTACATTGCCAAAGGTTCAAAAACATTGCTACTTATGCAACTTTTTGCCCTTAAAAATAAAGTCATGTTCACATATTTTTTATCACTTTCACCGTGCACATATTTTCGAACTCCACTGTACAATATATATTGCGTACAACGCGGCGTATAACTAAAGCTCAAAACAATAGGGTTTTAAATCAACATTCACAAATACTACAAGTACGTCAGCAATAACAACTAAAGCTAACCAGTATTGGTCTCCAGTTACAGCACTATTACTTAGTCTCGGTTTCACAGCCTTTTGTGCCTCCCACAAATTGCCAAACCATTTCCTATGATTTACAGTCTTCATTTGGCTCCAGAACTCGTAACCTGCGAGTAGGTACCTGGGCTATCAAATTGCTTTCCAAGTAACAAGGCATTGGTAGGCATGCAATATTTTCAAATTCGGTGTTGTACACAATTGTGTGACTTTTCGAATGCGCGTTATTAACAGTATTTTTTTAAAGGTGGAAATTATCCTACTGCTCTTTTGTAAAGTTGGGTAATTGCCTAGCTTTTCCAATGTTTGAAACGTTTGAAATGACAGACGATAAGTCAAAGATAACTTCCGGCTTTAAAATATATAGTGATTTCTCATAAATTTCATTTTGAATATATCTTTTGCAAGGTCACCAATATGTATGTATATACCCAAAGTTGCATAAATATGTATAGGTACAACAACCTTACTTCCGTAGTGATAAGGTCTGTATACATATTTTTGTAACTTTGTGGTGTATACATATTGGTGACCTTGACTGTACATTAAAGTGATCAATATCTAAGAATCAATTTCGTACTTAATGAATAGATTCTATACCATAGTAATTAATTATACTAGCTATACTTATAGAATAAAGAATTTTTCATTTAAACAACTTTAAATAAAAACGTACAAATCGAGTAACTAACCACATAATTTACGAGAGAAAGTCTGGTATACTCACTTTATGAGAAAACTGCAAAATTTGTGTCAGTATTTCGTAACTTCTGTTATTTTCACGGAAGTAATACGTTGGAAATGGTGTCAGGTGTTACGGAACACTTGCACAAGTCTGACTCGCACTTACAATCGCGCTGCTGCTGTAATATATGACTGAACATGGCGCGTAAAAGTACAACAATACCATCTCAATACAACGTTATTTCTAAAAAGTACATATTACGACATTTTACGACATCTCTGCATAATTTTACACTAGATTAGATACATCTACTCAGTTATCAGTGTCATAACAAACTTTTTTAAAGGGTATTATATTACCAACTAGCTGTTGCCCGCGACTTCGTCCGCGTAGAACATAATAAATGTTTGTTTAAGGATTGGATTTAAAAAAAAAACATTGAAATTAATTTTGTAGTCTTACAACTTACTTAAACAGTCTAAAACCGAAGTTACAAATCTCTTACCTTCAAAATGTCTTGCTCTCTATACAAACTTAGAACCCTCTTTGAACCCTCATAGTAGTATAAGTCTGAAACCGTAGTTACAAATTTCTTACTTTAAAAATGTCTTGCTCTCTATATAAACTTCGAACCCCCTTTTAACCTTCTTAGGCGATACATTAAAAAAAAACACTGAAATAAGTTTTGTTAGTCTTTCAGCAAACAGTCTACAACCGAAGTTACAAATCCCTTACATAAAAAGTTACTTGCTCTCCATACAAACTTGGAACACCCTTACAATCCCCTTTAGAGGTTACATTAAAAAAAAACGCTGAAATAAGTTTTGTAGTCTTTTAACAAACAGGCTAGGATCGAAGTAACAAATCTCATAATTTAAAATTTTCTGACTCTCCATACCATCTTTGAACCCCCTATTAACGCTTTTCAAGGAAAAATTAAGAAGAAGAGTTTTTTTGTTGTAATAAGCATTTTTTCTACAAACTATCAAGTATCTAAGCTCAATAAAAGTGTTTTCCATTTTTTATTATTATTTATTTATTTATTAATCACACACAAGTTTACAGTTTATAGCCAAAACACACGAATCTTGCCCTTTTTAACCCCTTAAGGGGTGGAATTTTCCAAAACACTGAAAGTGCTTTATTTTTATTGTTATCAGTAAGCTCTCTCGCTAAAAAAACATGTTACCTCCATACAAATGTTGCACCCCGTTTTAACCCCCTTAGGGGCGGAATTTTCTAAACCGCTGAAAGTATTTTTTTTATTTCAATAAGTCATCTTTCTACAAACTTTTAAGCTTCTATCTCAAATAAAAAAGTTTACCTGGTACAAACTTAGAAACCTTTTTTAACCCCCTTAGGAGTGGGTTTTTTTCAAAACGCTGAAAAGTCTTTTTTTCTTTCGATAAGTAATATTTCTACAACTTTTAAGCTTCTATCTCAAAAAAGAGTTTCCCTCATACAAACTTTGCAACCATTTTTAACCCCTTAGGGGTGGAATTTTCCAACACGCTGAAAGTACTTTATTTTTATTCTAGTTAGTAAACTTTTCACAAAGGTCCCTAGCTAAAAAAACATGTTTCCTCCATACAAATGTTGCACCCCCTTTTAACCCCCTTAGGGGTGGAGTTTTCTTCAATTGAATTTTTCAAAACGCTGAAAGTACTTTAATAATATTCTAATAAGTAAGCTATTTACAAAGTTTTAAGTATCTTGCTAAAAAAAAACGTTGCCTCCATATAAATGTTGCACTCCGTTTTAACCCCCTTAGGGGTGGAATTTTCTAAAACACTGAAAGTTCTTTTTTTGTATTTCAATAAGTAATCTTTCTACAAACTTTAAAGCTTCGATCTCAAAAAAGAGTTTCCCTCATACAAACCTTGCAACCCTTTTTAGCCCCCTAAGGGGTGGAATTTTCCAAAACGCTGAAAGTATTTTATTTGTATTCTAATAAGTAATATTTCCACAAAGTTTGAAGACTCTAGCTCAAAAAATAAAGTTTCCTCCATACAAATGTTGCACCCCCTTTTACCCCCTTAGGGGTAGAATTTTCTAAAACGCTGAAAGTGGTTTTTTTTTGTATTTCAATAAGTAATCTTTCTACAAACTTTTAAGCTTCTATCTCAAAAAAGAGTTTTCCCCATACACATTTTGCAACCCTTTTTAGCCCCCTTAGGGGTAGAATTTTTCAAAACGCTGAAAGTACTTTATTTGTATTCTATAAAGTAATCTTTTCACAAAGTTTGAAGACTCCAGCTCAAAAAATAAAGTTTCCTCCATACAAACTTTGCACCCCTATTTAACCCCTTTAGGGGTGGAATTTCCAAAAATCCCTTCTTATCCGTCGCCTACGTTATAAAAGGTAGTATGGGTGTAAATTTCAAGTTTCTAGTTCCAGTAGTTTCGGCTGTGTGTTGATGATCTGTCAGGAAATCTTCTTTTATATATATAGATAGAAGATAATGAAACTCCCATTCAAATATCTCAAAAAATTATGAAGCTACATCCGTTTTAATGTCGCTTGTTAGAGTGAGAAAACGATGAGGGACTGTGACGTCAATATACTCGAGCGTCATAGTAAAAAACAATCGTTTCATATGAAGGTGCGTTTTGTGGAAAAGGGACAGAACATACCCCCTCTTAAAACTTTGGACTCTTATAACTTAATCATTACCTATATAACCTCTTGCTTTGTTTTTTTTCTCCATTTGACTATATTTATTTTAAATTCTTTTTCGAGAAAATACATTATGATTATTTACCATATTTTCGATTCCTGAGCTATAACCACGAACTTCGGAATTCGAAAATATTCGGGTATCTCTATCTCTATCGCACTAACCATACTCGAGTGACAGGGGTGCAAATATATGAACATTGAGTATCGGTTTTCGTGGTAGCGCCGCAGGTACTTTGGCTGAATGCGCCGAGCGCGTGCCATTGTCATTCAAAAAAACAAATTCGTGTTAATTATATTGTTCAAATTTGTTGATTTCATTTATTGAAATTACGACATAAAACGACATTTGCGCATATAAGTTCTCATATCAGAATCGAATATTTTTTTATGGTTTATATTTTAGCATTTGTCTCGTAAAGGTCTATCGTAGACGGGATTTAAATTATTAATAAGTGAAAGGCAAAGCAATTCCGCCATTTTGACGAAAATTTGACGGTTCTTATAGCTGACAGTTGGAGCAGCGTTTGATTTCAATAAAAATAAATGAAAAATTAAATGAAGTCGTATATTTCGGAAAATTAATTAACTGTCGCAGTCGGATAAAAACTATCCTAAGTTGCAGCTAGAATAATAATGTACCTATATAAAATGTTTCATATTTTTCCGTTCATGGGATGCTGAGAACATTCGAACCGCGCAAAGCTTAGTTTCAAACTGGCTGATTCTTTTTTTAATTTAGAGATTTATTATAAGTGGAGATGATGAGATGCTAGAACACTGTCAAAGAGCAATGGAGAGAAGAATGCTGGGAATTAAACGGCAAGACAGACACAGGAATACAGCTATAAGAGCGAAAACAGGCGTAACAGATGTACTATGTAGACAGGGCACATGCTAAGATCAAGTCAAGAAAAATGGTGCAATATTGTAAAAATAAAGAGATGGGAGGACGAGCTCAAACTGACAGCCTCCAAACTGGAGAAGAGTCGCAAATGATAGACAGCAATGGAAGGGGTTAGAGGAGGCCTTTGCCAAGAGGCACACTGAACTCAGAGACATAATATGAAGAAAAAAAACATATATATATATATATATATATACAAAACAACATACAACAAAAAAAAAAAAAAAAAAAAAGGATACATGTCCTACATTAAAACATTATGTATACATTCAATATGGAGTTCAGGATCAAGGGCTTATATAGATAGATAGATATTACCAATGTTACGAGTGTACACCGGGAGATCAGGCCCCATAGGGCAGGATCTGGAACCGATTGGTGACTGCTCCGTCCCCCAAGGATCAGTTATGGGAAATAACCTGTTTCTGACTCACGACTGCCTGTAACGAGCCGGAGTATGTGATCTTCGCCGATGATACGTGCATCGTAGTCAGTGCTGATGATGTGGAAACCTTGAAATCAAAGCTACACCTAGTCATGTAAATGTTACATATGTCTGAGTGGTTCTCTGCAAATGGCATGCTACTAAATGTGGAAAAGACGAACATTATACATTTGAGTTTAAAAACAAAACATAGCCCACTGAACATAACCACCAACAACACCATAGTACCTCAGGTAGACGTAACTAGGTACCTAGGCTTCGTAATCGACTCAGGGTTGACATGGTCATCACACATTGACTAAGTATGCGACAAGCTGTCCGCTGCGTGCTACGCACTGTCTAGACTCGCGCCTACTTTGTCTCCCAGTAACTTGAGGAAAGCTTACTTTGGTTACTTTCACTCAATTCTAATTCAAGGGGTAGATCTGTGGGCAACGTCTGCCAATCGTGACAGAGTGTTCAGTATTCAAAAGCGAGCCTTGCGAATCATCGACCGAAAATCAGTAGACCATCCCGCGAGAGACATATTTAGACATCATAACATCCTAACGTTACCAAGTGTATACATATTGACTGCTTGCTCATACATACGAAGCAACCTACAGAACTATAAAACCTATGGTAAACCCACCCAAAGGCCTACGCGCAGGCGGCACCTGCTGCGGCCCCCGTACCGGCGCTTGGCTAAGGCTCGCGCGGCACTCGGCGTTGCCGGGATCCACATATATAACTGTGTTCCCGAACACATCAAAACAGTTGAGAGTGACACCTCATTTGCAAAAAAACTTAAGAAATTGCTTACTGACCTTGCGTGCTACAATATAGAGGAGTTCCTGCAAAGAGATCATTGACCCTAACACAGGCCAAAAATTAAGAATTTTATTATTTTATTTTATTCATTACTTTGTGACTTGTAAATGAGATGTACATTTATAAATAAAATCTGAAATCTGAAATAGCATAGCATGGCACTTATATCACGCTATAAGTGACATAATAGAGCATCCGTCCCTGGCTGACACCGTTCGATAGAACGAGATTACGCTCTTAAGTATCTTGTCACTTATCGCGTGATAATCCATGCTACGGGGCCAGCTACGTAAGCCTAATGTTTCAACCATGCGGCCGTCAAACGGCGATCGTGGGTTCGAATCCCAGCTCGTACCAATGAGTTTTTCGGAACTTCCGTATGAAATGTCATTTGTTATTTACCTTTCACACTCATTCACACAAGGAAAACAGCGTAAGGAAACCTGCATAATTATATCTGCCAATCCAAAGGTATGCGGGGTGGGCCCTGTGTCAGGAGCAAATATTCAAAAGGACGCTTCCTTAGAGCATATTTATTTGCAGGCAACCCTTGTGTCATTCATTTTATTTTATTTTTGGATTCGGAGAAATTTTATTCCAAGTAATGTATCTTGGCACCACGTGATCACAGCACAGCAGTCAATGCAGATTTTGAGGCAACGTCATGTAAGTCATAATAGTTTTTGCATTTTTGTTTACTCAATCATATTAAACAGAAGAATTTATATTGTTTGTTTCTGTTTTCAATGCCATGCGATTAAATTGAAAATTAAATAATATTTTTGTGTTTTGTTTTATTTTTATTTATTTTTTTTAATATTTTTTAAATAAAAAGTTACTTACCTACTCATAGAAGAGTAAAAAAATACAAGTAAACTTATTACGAAGAAAAAACTAATCATAAAAAAAATTGAAAACCACTTGGAAATGTATCCAAGTACCTACCTGATGTATCTTGGCACCACGAGATCATAGCACAGCAGTCAATGCAGATTTTGAGGCAAAGTCATGTAAGTCATAATAGTTTTTGCATTTTTTTTTACTCAATCATATTAAACAGAAGAATTTATATTGTATGTTTCTGTTTTCAATGCCATATACGATTAAATTAAAAATTAAATCATATTTTTGTTTTTTTTTTTAATTTTCTTATAGAAGAGTAAAAAAATACAAGTAAACTTATTACGAAGAAAAAACAAATTATAAAAAAAAATAGAAAACCACTTGGACATAATTGTTCACAATAATCTACCGTTTAATTTTTTGCTCCTGTTCACTCTGTATGTGAAGTCCCCAACCCGCAACGAGCCAATGGGGACTACTACTGCCCATTCCCTCTCTTCCATGAGCGGAGGTCTGTGCCCAACAGTGGGACGTATAATAGGCTGGTAATGTTGATGATACTAACGTACAGTCAACGTAAAAATTATGTGTGCGTTTTTCGACTTATTTATAATCGAAACTTTCTGTTTTAATTAATAAAGGACAGAATTCGAAAAAGATTCCGTTCTGAATTAATATTCAGATTTCTTTTAAAATCATAATTAAATATCTTTCAAGGGTTGGTTAATGCGTTTATTTTAAAAATATGGTAATTGTTTAAATTAAACAAGCAATCTCAATGTGTACTGAACGGGAGGCCTGGGATAGCTTTCCCTGGAAATGGGCTATTCCCTTTAAATGTAAGGAGTTTAAACAATGATTGCAATCAGGATTTACACTAATTTGCATTGTAAATGTTAATGGAATCGGTCTAAGAGTTTTGTCGAAGGTATGACCGGTGCGATACATTATTAAATTAAATAAATTCGGGCGAAGTGACTTCCTTGAGTTTCCTAAATAAATATGAAAAGATGCCAAAACGACCGGTACAAAACTATACTTATGTCTAGATTTGCGCTTTAAACTGAAATTATTGTGTTGAATTTTAATTAACTTTATAAACCCACAACCCATCATTATATTATGTATATTGAGCAAACTTATAGACTAACAGTCATCAAATGTGACGGTTTTTGGGAAAACGTCCCACTTCGTCGATATGGAGTTAGGAGTAGTTCCTAATACTACAGATCATACGCTATCTTTTGGTGAAAGATTCATGTCTCTAGGTGCTATAGTTATTTTTTTTAAATTCTGCAAAGTTGCAGAAGTGAAAAAGCGACAATTGAGAAAACGTTGGTTAAAGTTTGGGATGGCAGAAAACACACTTCTACTTTGAAGTTATGGAGTGGTTGGTATTAAATTAATGGGAATACTTTAGGGATTTTAAATTAGTTAAAATCGTGTATGTAACCTTAGTATTTTGAATGTTATGGAGGCTTGAACATAAAAACAGGACAAAAATATGTAAATCCTGAATATGGGTTTATTTCTATATTCTATTATACGGCACGCAGATTTATCATTAAAGTTGTATTTATAAATGGTTTCCCATGCTAAAAAAGACCGAAATAATTCTGTGGATCCTTTTATTTGGTTATTATGTCAAAAAGTTAATAACAAATGATTTGAAGAGTGCCATGCATAAAAATTAAAATACATGTGTCTCTTAATATATAACATGAGATTACTTAAAAAACATACTTATCAAGCATAGAAAGTATGTAAAATATCAAATTATAAGTACTTTTTGTGTGCATAAAGTTTAGTGATTTTATATAGGGAGCGTCCCACTTGGTCGGTTTACTAAACTTTAGTGCTTCTTCATTGAAAGTGTTTGTGTTTGGTATATTTTTCAGTTTTTTGTATGAGATAATGGTTTGTTATTGTTAATCTAAGAGTCTTTGATACTAACGTCGTTTGTTTAAACTTTTTTAACGTAATTGAACGAAATTTCTTTTCGACCCAAGTTTAGTGACCCACTTTGACGGTTTGGTGGATCATACGCTAAAAAATTACTACAAGTATAACATCATAATTTATAAACATAGGTGTAATTTGCTGAACCAAAAACAGTATAATTACCTACAATCCAAAAATGGTGTACGTATTGAACCTATGAGATCCCCCATTTCACTCACTTAGGGGGTGATTCCCAGAATTAAAACTATCCTATGTCCTTTCCTAGGACTTAAAGTACTAAAACTATCTCTAAACTAAATTTAATCTAAATGAGTTCCTCCAAATTTTTCCCTCCCATTCCACCCGCATAGGGGATAAAAATTATCCTATGTGTGTATGGGGAAGGCCCCAGGACTTTAACTATCTCTATACCAAATTTCATCTAAATGGGTTCCATCCAAATTTTCACCCCTAATTTCACCCCCTCAGGAGATGATTTTCGGGATGAAAACTATGCATTGTCCTTCCATGGGACTCCAACTATCTCTGTACCAAATCTCATTTAAACGGGTTCCATCCAAAGTTTCACCCCCCTTTTCACAACCTTAGGGGTGATTTCCGGAATTAAAACTATCCTATGTCCTTTTCCAGGACTTAATCTATCTCTATACCAAATTTCATCAAAATTATATTATTCACCTATTTCCTGAATAAAACGTATCCTATGTCCTTCCCCGGGACTCAAACTATTTATATACCAAATTTCATCCAAATCGGTGAAGCGGTTTAAGTAGCTCCATACAAAATTTCACCCCCAATTTCATCCCCTTAGGGATGGATTTTCGGGATAAAAACTACCCTTTATTACAAATTACTCATAACACCATATCGGCAAAGTAGAAATTGTTCTCTAATAACAGGTACAAATATGATATCGACGATTTTTTCTGTATGCGACAAAGTGGGTCGCTGGGCACTAAACTTTGAGGCCCTAAAAAGGTGCTTAAAATGGAGATTTATGCGTCGTCATCAAAATCATAGGTTTATTACAGTATGTTCTATCAGTTTTCATCGAAAGTTGATTTTCGGTAAGTTTTGCCATATTTCACTAAACTGCCCGTAACTCCGTAACTAGAATCGACAAAGTGGGACGTTTTACTAAAAACCGTCACAAATGTCTTAGTGACAAAGTGAATATCTTCAAGACATTGAAGAGTAGAAGACTATCTCACGCCCGAGATCAAAATGCAACTCTGAATAGGGATGACTCTAAACAGAAAGCACAAATGATACGAACTCAATAGAACCAATACCGGGCTACAGTCGTCTTTCATTTCCATTTGCGGTATCAGCGGGCGATCGGCTTAATCACTCACTTTTCGGTTTACCTATTTCCATTTCTATGAATCCAACAGAACTGGAGTGAACAATTTAAAAGAGTACTTAGTTTAAACCCGGAATCGAGGTACTCCAAGTATTAATTGCTTTTCGTGGCTCATTGTGATTCAGATGTGCGAGCGGGATGCAAATCGCGAAACTTTCCAACTGCTCCACTTTTCTAATAGGGACGTGGGAAGTTTAACGAAAGAACAAATAATGCCAGCAAGGGAATGCGTATTTTAACTTTTTTCTGTCATTACTACTTTATTGTATTATTATATTTTATGATAGTTATTAAATTTTGATTCAATAAACAACAAAAAACTAAAACCTTAACTAAATAAAATAGAAACAAAAGAATAAAAAAATCTATTTTATAACTAAAACAAGGGCTATCCTCGCGGCATGTGCCCAAGATGCTGGCAGCATTTCCCTGGTGTATCGCAATACTAATGCGTTAAGCGAGGAATTATGTGAATTATGTCATATTTACGTCTCCTTTACCCAAATGTGGGGGGGGGGGGGGGTAGTCATTTTCGACCCCTTTGTGTAAGAGCCAGAATAAAACCAAGAAATAGTTGGTTGAGCTAAACTACTTACGTATTTAAACAAATGTAAGGAAATACAGTCGGCCTCATAAGTTGCTAAGTACCTAAGTATATACCTTGCCGTGTTCACTCGTGTGACAACTTCATATGGCAGTTTAACATGACGTTTAATGCAACACGGTACAAAGGTGTTAAGCCGCATGTGAGGCTGACCGTACCTACAAGTTTCTAGTCTTTCGTTAAGACAAGTTGGTGAGAAAGTTATTACTTATCCTTTATTCCGTAAGAAAGCAACAGTTTTAAGATTATTCGGGGAACAACAACTTTCCTGGTTTTGCCATGATACAATCCTGTCGTAAACAATAAGCTCACGGAAAAACTAAATTAAGTTTGACGTGGTCATTATCAATGCGGGCTCAATAATCAAAGTCGATGACCACACACCTGAGTAATAACCTAATAAAATGTCTACAATCATTACAATTTGGTTCAAAAACCAAAAATTTTAATGCCGCTAATTCCGGAGAAATATATAAGCATATTATGAGTATAAATGGGCTTTTTAAAATCGTCAATCAAAAATTAACCCAGTATCAGTTTTGAGACGACAATTAAGTATTTGTTATTTTCTCGCAATCGAAGTGAAAAGCTTTATTTAACCCCTCAACTTAACTATCCACCCTCGCCGGTGGCTCGGATACGTCTCAGGTTAAATGGCTCGTTTTATGCGCTTGTTGAACAATCAACTATTACATTGCGCGTGATCTCCTAGAATTAAATATCATGTTTCCGAGTTGAGCTAAAATTCCGTGGAATATATCGTAATTATTGTCGTCTCATAATTACTACAAAGAACAAATGAATAACCGATAAATTGAGGATTAACGACGTGAGCGTAATATCTCACTCCATTATAGCTCATACTAAATTGGCTTAAGGTTCTGATGAAACTGCCAATAATTTTATGATTGGCCTTCATAGTAGGTACCACTACATTTTCCGACAAAATGAATATTGTTCTCTTAATTCATTTTCGTATCATTGAACTCTTTGGTATCAAAAATCCTGAAAAGTGTGAGTTGAACGCGCGAGGAGTGGAGAGTAGTGGAGGCTCTACGGTGATCTATACTTTTTTTATAAAATGTCTACTTCTGCTCTGGTGGCTGACTGAATCCAGGAAAAGATAAGACTTTCCCCACTGCTGGTATATCACACGGTTGATATTTTGTAATTGTTCTACTCAATTTCGTCACTATAGCCACACTTGATGTATTGTCGGTCTCCTGGCCGGCGATATTTGACAGCTGGGGACATGTCCCCTTTGACATGTCTCTATCTTTCTAAATCAGAATGTCGAAGACATCAAATCGGGGATAAGACCCCATCTGATAAATATTGCGGATTTTCTAGCAAAAATATTGAAACAAGAAAACATGCATTTATTATTATAACGTAAACACTTATTCCACTGAAACTACATCAATATTATCTACATCCTCCTTCTGCGTTTTTTCCCGGTGGCACACTGTAAAGGGTCCGCCTTTGTACATATACTATAGTACCTTATCCTAAGATTTGGCGTAGACACTAGCTTGCCGGTCAGTATTACCAGTAAAGTCTAATAAATAAATAAAATAGTCGGTTATGTGGATCCAACATTACCCACTACAGTGACGCAGCACGTTCGAACGCAACGTTAATTAGTAAAATGCAACGCGTCGCATCCAAAATTGATTTTGCGGGTGTCAGCCGTTTTCAATACAGCTAATGAGAACGTAAATAATTCAACGAACCCCGACGATATTTTATTGATAACTAGCCACGCGTTAGCTTCGCACGAAGCGACAAAATTGATACTGCTTGGTTGGCAATTGAAATTAGTTCGAAATAACTCAATTGTTGTGATCATTGGCTGTTTCAACACAATCGGTTGTTTTATGCGGCAATTGCAGCGTTAGACGCATACTTTCAACGCAGTGCGTCTCGAAGTTGTACCTACACGTAATGCAGCGCAAACTGCGTTTTGTGCTGCGTTTATCGCAAAAAGAATTACATGGATACACAAATCGTTGACAACGTCAGCATAAATTGTACAAGTCATAAGCAGGCATAATCTATGTGTATGGCCCGCATTAAAAGCGCCTAATTTTATTAACACGGCAATCTATCCGCCGTTGCTTATCAAGTTATCAACTTCAGGGGTTTTGTTCTGTAAGGCGCCATGAAGGTGGAACTACAGCATGAACTTTCCATACGTTTTTTGGAGTAGGTACATCGCTTAATTAAAAAACAATTAAAAGTTATTTTCTTTTCCGCTCACGGGACACAGGTGTACCGGGTCTTAAAGAGGCATACGTGGGCCATTTCGACAATTTAATAAAATGCAAGCGGTATTGTGTGGATGCTGTCCCTGCCCGTGTCATGGGACGCACACAACGTCTGAAAGACATACATATGAAACTTGATCTCGATTAAAGTAGGTATTTAATTCCGCATGACAAAGATATAACATTTTGTCATTTCGAATTGCGCAATGTTTAGAAACAAAAGCGCACTCTACAGGCATCCAAGCCCGGGGATTCGCAGTAGGTAAGAATCGATCCCGTGCTATCAGTATCTAAAATTACTCCCACGTAAATTGAAACTACTAGGTATAACATATACCACTGAACTGCATTTTTGCGCAGGAATTAACACAATATTATTCACAGTTCCAATATATTTAAAGAGAGGAATATATCTTAGTTTAATGTACTTGTTCAGTCTTGTATTTATACTGCAGCGCCAGCACAAACTCAGAGTTTAAACCTTGCTAGTAAACCATAACGTGTATAACGATATTGTCTTTTTGCAGAAGTTATCTCAAGAAAATTGATTATGCAGACGTGGCTTAGTCTCCTTTATGAAACAAAAACATTTCCAACCCCACAAACGGATCTCCCGTAAGCGGTTATACCTACCAACCGCAATATCACAGCTCGTTATTTAAAATATTTATTTTAATAATACGAGAAAACTGTGGGGAGGAAAGATGGTTTATTTGGGACTCTATGGCAGGTATACGAGAAAGTTTTAGATTTTATATTGTTGTATAAATTGTACTGTTTGCTTACTTATTTGTGTTTGCTGATGTAACTGCTTAGTTCTTTTTCCGCACAATTATTAGGTACAGATTTTTGTAATTTTACATGCATGATACATTTAATACAATACTATATCGATATAGAGTTAATAACATACGAGTTTTGTCATATGTAAATAAGTAGTACTGGTCTATAAAGTCTTAATAGTGAAACCGAACGGGCATACTCGCTAGCGGATTTCTGAATTTTTCATTATAATTATTAAAATACGGAAAAAGGAAGAAAACTTTTATTTCATACCCAAAGTTGGAAAACAGTCTTTAAAGTCAACTAAGCTAACTTTCAATAGTGTAAATAGACAATATCGGAAACTGATAACATTTAAAAAACATTAATGTATCAGCCAATTCAACACAATAATAACGGTTCATAAGTGTGCAACAGAAATCTAGAATTATTATAATCCAATGAAGTAATATTTCTACCATCGCAAACTATCGTGTCTGGAAGCGTAAAGACATACTAATTTCAACCTTAAAAGCTAAAGCATAAAGAACTAAATAAAAGGAACGATACGATCACTGGTCGTGAGGCGCATGTTTACGCATACTGGGCCTAGCGCGCTAAAACGACAAACAAATTTCGACCTTATTTCCAAAGAGCTTAGGTGGGTTTTTCAACGCACTCATCAACAATTCAGAGTTTGGTGATTTTACCAACGTCTCTAATCTCATATCGATGTTGCTGTGTCGCAATAGCGACATGTCGCAAAAGTGACAGGTGTCGCAAAAGCGACATGTCGCAAAAGCGACATGACCCAATAGCGACATGTCGTAAAAGCGACATGTCTCAAAAGTGACATGTATGACCCAAAAGCGACATGACCCTATAGCGACATGTGTCGCAAAAGCGACATGTCGCAAAAGCGACATGACGCAAAAGCGACATGTGGCTGTGTCCCTCGTAGGAAAGTATAAAAGGCCGAGTCGCAGTAGTATTTGGGTTCATTCAAGTATCATCGATCAGACTGGTTGGGTCTCTGGCTGTTTTTGTTAAGAGTTTGGTTTTTACTTACCGTTGGTTTTACCGGGTGTTTATTATCGTTATATTAAAGTGCAGTGCTTATTTTTGTGAGACAGGCCTGGGAACGTGGCTTGCCATTGCGTAGGAATAACTCCGCAATGAAGAGTTATGGTTCTGGGTACTGGAATAGTGTCTAAAGTAGTTTACTGTTTTCATTATTATACAAGCCAGATCCCAGTCTAGGTAAACACTATAAACAGTTTGCCTGCCTCTGTAGTCTCACCTTACGGTGTCAACCGAGATTACGGTGGAGTCTGATAGCGTAATCAGATTATACGAGAGGATCTGATGTCTCTTTTATACTGACCAAGAGACAGCCACCACTCTCCCACGTGGATCGAGACTCCTCTACGTTCTAAGGCGTGGCCACAGGTTGGCACAGGAGGATACTCCGCTCGCCGAAGTTCTGTAGTACTCGAGAAGCGGGCTTTATTAAATACGTTTATATATAACCTCAATATACACAATAGGGCCGTCTTACTCGCTGTATCCATTTAGCCTGCGGGCGCAGCGGGGGGAGACTTTCACACAGGTGGTACGTTGCTATCTCAGCTTCGCCGGCTGAACACTTACAGATAGAATTAGGGATACATTCTTATTTCTTGAACTAAGGTATGGTTCAAGAGATAAGCAGCTTAGGGACTTCAGGATAGGCGTAGGGATAAATTCATACACTAATAGGGCATTGGGAATATTTTAGGCATAAATATAGGTTTACTGTACTAATAACAACAAATGGAGTTTTAAATTGCTATCGTGGGTGACTGAGTTCTCTTTAAGGGTAGTTTTGAGCAAAGTGGTGTTAAGTTCCGTATGTCATTACATGTGAAATATTAAGGTATAATGATCAATTACTAATTATCATCAAAGGGTTATAGTTCTATTTATGATATTGGGATATCTTTGCAGGATTGTTTCAGAAAGATGAAATGATTCTGGGCTTTATGGCAGGCTGAGCACTCCATAAAATCCAATTGGGTATCTTATTATCGCAAGTGGAATGTTCTCTACATTTAAGGCACAACTTAGGTTAAATATTTCACATGTAAAGAACGGAATGTCTTAGCATTACCTACAGTTTCTCGCTATAGAATGGTCGTAGTAGTTTGACCATATAAATTAATTATAAATATTGTCATTTCTAAAAGATGTCTGACGAGTTTGTTTGGTGTTTCTTCTCGAAACAGACCGTTAGGTTGGAAGCACTGGTAGCTTCATTCTTTGGGTCATAAACCCATAGGCTAGCAAGGCAGGTAGACTGGATAAGGCGTTCAAACCCCCATCTAGACAAGATGTAGCCTGTGTGAGTGATTAAGAGATTACCACACAACCCGTCGACAGTACTTTTGTTCCTAAATACAAGTATCTAGGGAACATTTCTAGCTCACTGTAGGGTCAAATAAATAACCTTGTTAATATGAATGATAAGGCTACATCTTGTTCAACCGAACGCGTAATAGGAGTAGGGGGACCTTCTACCAAAAACAAAAAATATTTTAAATCATAAAGTAATTATAGGGAATAAATTATAGTCCTCAATATTAGCACTTGATTTTATCTAGAAATACAAAAATAGCAGTTGGAAGTTACGTTCAGTTGGGTTCAATTAAGTACAGATAGGCTAGCTAAAAATATTTAAGGGATGAAGAGTCTACGGTTTTCTGTCAAGCTATCATAAAAGAATCAGGGTTATTACGGTGCACAACATTACAGGGTTCCTACCACTAGCGATCACATTTGGCCAAATCTTCAGGTATTCGTAATAAAAGCACGCAACGAAAGTAGGTTTAATACAGTAGGTAAATAAGCGCAATTACAGTAGAGTCGTCATTAGAACTAGTTTAACGCTAAAGATTACATAGGGTTCTGTAGAGTAAAAAAATATCAGTAGGCGTCTCAGCGGGTGTGTAGATTTTCAGGGTAGTTTTCAGGGCTGTTCCCGGGTCGTTTCAGTTTGGTGCCGTGACCAGGATCTCTTCGAGTAGTTAGTTTCAGCGGGTCGTTTTAATTTGGTTCCGTGCCATAGGATTTCTTCAGTAGCCTGTTTCAGGCAATTTGTTGCAGAGTGAAGATGGAGGTTAGCTTGGCAGGGACTGTAGACTCTTCATCAGCTAGGGACTCCGACAAGTCAGGTGCTAATTTAGGATTCCATCTGAAAAACAAAAAAAATATTTACTATATTATTTGTATATCGCTACGGTAGCCTAGTGGAGAGCCGCGGTTTCCTAGTGGTTCGGGCATGCGGATGTCGGGCGGCGGTCGTGGGTTCGAGTCTCGGCTCGTGCCAGTGAGTTTTTCGGAGCTTATGTACGGAATATTTATCGTTGGCTTTTCGGTGAAGGAAGATATCGTGAGGGGGCCGGTCTGGCCCCGGTAGTGTCTGGTTTTCTGCGTTGGAGGGTCGGATGGCGGTCGCTTTCGTGAAGCTGGTGCTTGTGCCGAGTCTTGGTATTGGATGTCGGGGCGGACCCCGGGCTCCTTTTAGGGGGCGCAGCCGGGGATGGCGCTAGAAGGATGATGATATTATTTGTACATCGCATGTTTCCGGTATAGCCCTCCGAATCGCTAGACGTAGGAGGCGGTAGGCGGACCACATTGCGCGTGGAGCCGGTGGCCGTTGGGGCGGAAGGGTTCTCGAGTGGCGGCCGCGTGCCGAAGGGTGAACTGATGACCTGGTGAATGTTGCGGGGGTCCGCTGGATGCGCGTGGCGCGGAGCCAGTCGTTGTGGCACTCTTTGGGGGAGGCCGATGTCGGGCGGTGGTCATTTTTCGGTTGACGAGATGATGATGATGATGTGTCCGGCGATGGGCATATTTCGGCTGATATGATGATGATGATGTTTCCGGTAGGGCTCTAAGCTATATTTAATTAAAAGTATAGAACCAGCGGTGCGAGAAAAAATAAATAAATAAAATCATTTACTTTGGGTGGCGTAAATGTATAAATAATTAAAATCTTAGATGAGCGGGGGGAGTGTTCCTAAACACGAAATTCATACTTGTTGTGTAGTGTCACACTATGAAAGCTAGTGCCAGGATTATATCTTAATATGCCAGGGAGAAAGAAGACATATATATATATAATTATATATATATGACAGAGGGCTTAGTAATGAAAGAGGAACGCACTTCACTATAATTATCCACTATAGTAGGGATTCCGGCAATATTTATGAGTTTTAATGAATTGGGGGCGAGCTTTAATCGCGAGAGGAAACAAATATAATCTATTTGTAAATTCTGGACACCCTAATCTATAATAATAATCATAATTTATTTCAGATAAAAATAAGATTCTGTCAAAACTTAATTTTTTTTATGCTGACTGTACTTTTCTGTGGATGCTTGTTCAGACGATGACAGGCCCAAGCTCGATGGGGTTGCCTTGGTTTAGTGATGGGTTCTCATGGTCATGTTTTGTCCCCATCATCGGTCAGACTGTACAAAACGGGACCAATTTAGGGACTTAGAAAAAAAAAACAAACATTTCTCAATATTTGTCGTTTTAGGCCTAAATTCGATTGAATCATGTAGGTTGCGCTGGGATGGGCATGTTTTGTTTTTAAACTTTTTCTCTCAGATCGAAGGTTGCCGGGATATTGGGGTTCAAGGGTCAGTAATTTTAAACGGGTGAGACTTAGAAAATTTCGGTGTCGAGAGATTTATGTCAGTATAACACCTCATTTTTATTCATGTGTCCGATGAAGATTGCTGAAATGGACATAAAATTGCATATAAACTTTTCCTCTCAGATCGATATTTACCGAGATTTTGAGATTTTGGTACATCATTTTTTTGATGATCGACTAAGTCATATAACCATTTTTAATTTTAAAGAAAAGTTGTTCAAGTAAAATATGCTTATTTTTGCGTGTTCTATACGATACAATCATTTAAAGTAGGTGTCATAATGATACCACTTCTGGTGGAAATATTTCTAAGTCACAAAATTTTTCAATCTTTGGAGCGTCTTAATTCGGGTCATTTTTGATTTTAAAGAGAAGTTGCCCAAGTAAAATATGCTTGTTTTTACATATTCAATACGTTGCAATCATTTAAAATAGGTGTCATAATGATATCATTTTCGATGAAATATTTCTGTGTCGGCCCCCCTTTGCTACTTTCTATCCCCGTCATCAGATCGGCTCGGTGGTGCCGGGTGATTAGGTGTCGTCTAGAGTGGGTCTTTGCCGGAGTTTCAGCTCATTTGGATGATGATGTATGCTCGGAGCTGAGTGGCGGGGTTCCACCGTAGCGGGCAAGCTCGCGTATATGATTCATATATTATATACAGGGTACATACATTGCGGGCTGATGGAGGGTTTGTAAGTAATGTGGCTGGTATATGAAATTCATTTTAAAATGTACCTTGAAATGTCGGTGAAACTGGTGAGCGCTTAAGCGGTTCTATCTCCACAGGTATGTACGGCTGCAGGTTTATTTATTCGTGATTGTTGATCCTTTTTCTTTGACAGAACAGTGCATACATCGTTTTACGGAATGGTCATTGCTGGTGGGGTTAGTTTCTTAAGTGCTTCTTGCATTCAGTAGTTAATTTTCATGTAACCTGAAACGAAAATTATTAATTTGAACAAAATTCAGCCAAAAATAAGTCTTAATTATTAGAAATAGAATGTTTAATATAATTTAATAGGGCTTTAAATAAGACAGATAGCAACAAATCATAGGGGTGCTTCAGAAGAAGTATTTAACTTCTCACTTTGTTGCAAGTTATGGAGATACTCAGATTTAAATAACTTCCAAAGACTGGGCTAGTGAATCCAATAATAAAAAACGTGACAACAAATTGGTTTGTCATGACCATGCCAACCAACCATGTAGACAATATGCTTGCTTGCCAGCATCAAGTTTAATAGCAGTGAAGCTCCATACAAAATATGATATTGGAAGTATAGTCAAGAACAGTTCATAAAAACAGAGGAATTAAATGATGAATTGAATGAAGAGGTTGCTCAGCTGCTATCGGGGTCGTACCATACTCGTTTTGTCCATATATGGGCATGATTTTGCATCCCAAGCGGCAGGCATATTGCCGAATGGAAATGCATCTTGGTGAATGACGCTATTTTTCGATTATATGATGAATTCAGGACGAGACGATTTTGTTAAGCATTTTTTTCAATAGGGTCTGTAATAAGGGAGTTAGTACGGAGGCGGGTGCATAGGGTTATGTGTAGCACAATATGGCACTAGAAAATACTAAAGTTACCAATATATCAATAATTAGGAAGGGACTTCTGGATTTCTGATTTCTGGCTAGCCGACTGGTGTAGGACTTCAATTTGACCTTAATGGTGTCCATAGAAATGGGATGACGAGATTGTTCGTTGCACACTACTAGAAGATTTTCCATAGCCTCTCGTCTTCGTCTTCTGTCACCGGAATTGAAACTTGTTTTGTCCCATAGTATGGGGAATAGAGAAATTTGGGAATTAAAATTCATCGAGTTAACGGTACTTACTCCACTTAGCGCACTCACGACACTAAACCAAGGGTGGTTAAAAATTGATGCGCACACGACATGAATTTGAGGGCGGTTATAGTTTTAGCGGGAGTTCAGAAAAAAAAGGGTCGTCACGTATCGATATACGTTACGAGAGATTAATCGATATTAAGACTAATTTTCGGTTACAGTTTTTTTAAATTTTTGGGTTAATTATAGAAATTCAAGATGGTAGAACAAGGAGAATTGTGGATATCTATTATTTCTATTTATGGGTATGAATTTAAGGGTGAATCTATATACTTCTTTTTATACTTATTATTGTAGATATAACGCTGGCGAGTGTGATCATTTTTGTTTTATGGGGATAATAATTTAATGTACCAACTAAGGTTCAATAAGTATCTAATCTGTTTTGAAAAGATTACATCTCATAAGCTTTGGCTATCTGTGACAATCGAGTGGACTAGCGGTTGAGGAAGGATGTTTATATGCTGAGTCATTACTGGAGAAGAGACGTATGGTAAATGAAGAATGAGATGCGTGTGTAGAGTTGAAGGAAATTATATTTTTATGAGCATGGATTGTTGCGGATTGACAACAGCTGGAGTGTAGTCAAATTAACCTAGATTTGTTGGTATTGGTGGGGAAAAAAAAAAATAACACAATAGGTCCCTAAATATTTATCAATAGGTTAAAATCGTTAAAACGATTCGACTCTTTGTATAGAGTAGTATTTATGGGCCTATACTACACACGCTTTATGAAGGAAGGGTATACACATCTCATGTCGGTTGAAATGAGTCAAGTCTTTCATTGAGAGTTGACTTATTTCACAAAACATGAAACAAGCGCCAAGACAACTGATTATTGGTGACGGGGTTTGTGAGCACAGTTCGAGCTTAAGCACTGAAGGGTGAACATCTTAGTACTTACACCAAACCGGTTTCTGTTTTATGTGAGGAGATTTTGCGGGATTTACTTATAAGAAGGGCAATGTTTCTTAGGATCACCGATTGAGCAATGTAATCACCGATCCGGGGTAAATCTTCTTAATCGGGCCACTAGGGCCTGGCAGATTCACAACCTGACACCTCTGTGTGAGACAGAAATCCTTGAGGAAGAGATAGTCATTATTCATTGTTGCGGTTCAAAGGGATTGTGTTAACGGACGAAGTCATTGGTGGTCATTTAGTATTGGTATAAAGACACATCACGAGGTTAAGGGGAGGGATTGTCACTGACAAATCTAGGACCTAGGGATGAAGATTCTACATGCATGATCTAGGTCATACATTGCGAAATATTCATCGGGGCGACTGAAACCGAACGGGCATACTCGCTAGCGGATTTCTGAATTTTTCATTATAATTATTAAAATACGGAAAAAGGAAGAAAACTTTTATTTCATACCCAAAGTTGGAAAACAGTCTTTAAAGTCAACTAAGCTAACTTTCAATAGTGTAAATAGACAATATCGGAAACTGATAACATTTAAAAAACATTAATGTATCAGCCAATTCAACACAATAATAACGGTTCATAAGTGTGCAACAGAAATCTAGAATTATTATAATCCAATGAAGTAATATTTCTACCATCGCAAACTATCGTGTCTGGAAGCGTAAAGACATACTAATTTCAACCTTAAAAGCTAAAGCATAAAGAACTAAATAAAAGGAACGATACGATCACTGGTCGTGAGGCGCATGTTTACGCATACTGGGCCTAGCGCGCTAAAACGACAAACAAATTTCGACCTTATTTCCAAAGAGCTTAGGTGGGTTTTTCAACGCACTCATCAACAATTCAGAGTTTGGTGATTTTACCAACGTCTCTAATCTCATATCGATGTTGCTGTGTCGCAATAGCGACATGTCGCAAAAGTGACAGGTGTCGCAAAAGCGACATGTCGCAAAAGCGACATGTCGCAAAAGCGACATGACCCAATAGCGACATGTCGTAAAAGCGACATGTCTCAAAAGTGACATGTATGACCCAAAAGCGACATGACCCTATAGCGACATGTGTCGCAAAAGCGACATGTCGCAAAAGCGACATGACGCAAAAGCGACATGTGGCTGTGTCCCTCGTAGGAAAGTATAAAAGGCCGAGTCGCAGTAGTATTTGGGTTCATTCAAGTATCATCGATCAGACTGGTTGGGTCTCTGGCTGTTTTTGTTAAGAGTTTGGTTTTTACTTACCGTTGGTTTTACCGGGTGTTTATTATCGTTATATTAAAGTGCAGTGCTTATTTTTGTGAGACAGGCCTGGGAACGTGGCTTGCCATTGCGTAGGAATAACTCCGCAATGAAGAGTTATGGTTCTGGGTACTGGAATAGTGTCTAAAGTAGTTTACTGTTTTCATTATTATACAAGCCAGATCCCAGTCTAGGTAAACACTATAAACAGTTTGCCTGCCTCTGTAGTCTCACCTTACGGTGTCAACCGAGATTACGGTGGAGTCTGATAGCGTAATCAGATTATACGAGAGGATCTGATGTCTCTTTTATACTGACCAAGAGACAGCCACCACTCTCCCACGTGGATCGAGACTCCTCTACGTTCTAAGGCGTGGCCACAGGTTGGCACAGGAGGATACTCCGCTCGCCGAAGTTCTGTAGTACTCGAGAAGCGGGCTTTATTAAATACGTTTATATATAACCTCAATATACACAATAGGGCCGTCTTACTCGCTGTATCCATTTAGCCTGCGGGCGCAGCGGGGGGAGACTTTCACACAGGTGGTACGTTGCTATCTCAGCTTCGCCGGCTGAACACTTACAGATAGAATTAGGGATACATTCTTATTTCTTGAACTAAGGTATGGTTCAAGAGATAAGCAGCTTAGGGACTTCAGGATAGGCGTAGGGATAAATTCATACACTAATAGGGCATTGGGAATATTTTAGGCATAAATATAGGTTTACTGTACTAATAACAACAAATGGAGTTTTAAATTGCTATCGTGGGTGACTGAGTTCTCTTTAAGGGTAGTTTTGAGCAAAGTGGTGTTAAGTTCCGTATGTCATTACATGTGAAATATTAAGGTATAATGATCAATTACTAATTATCATCAAAGGGTTATAGTTCTATTTATGATATTGGGATATCTTTGCAGGATTGTTTCAGAAAGATGAAATGATTCTGGGCTTTATGGCAGGCTGAGCACTCCATAAAATCCAATTGGGTATCTTATTATCGCAAGTGGAATGTTCTCTACATTTAAGGCACAACTTAGGTTAAATATTTCACATGTAAAGAACGGAATGTCTTAGCATTACCTACAGTTTCTCGCTATAGAATGGTCGTAGTAGTTTGACCATATAAATTAATTATAAATATTGTCATTTCTAAAAGATGTCTGACGAGTTTGTTTGGTGTTTCTTCTCGAAACAGACCGTTAGGTTGGAAGCACTGGTAGCTTCATTCTTTGGGTCATAAACCCATAGGCTAGCAAGGCAGGTAGACTGGATAAGGCGTTCAAACCCCCATCTAGACAAGATGTAGCCTGTGTGAGTGATTAAGAGATTACCACACAACCCGTCGACAGTACTTTTGTTCCTAAATACAAGTATCTAGGGAACATTTCTAGCTCACTGTAGGGTCAAATAAATAACCTTGTTAATATGAATGATAAGGCTACATCTTGTTCAACCGAACGCGTAATAGGAGTAGGGGGACCTTCTACCAAAAACAAAAAATATTTTAAATCATAAAGTAATTATAGGGAATAAATTATAGTCCTCAATATTAGCACTTGATTTTATCTAGAAATACAAAAATAGCAGTTGGAAGTTACGTTCAGTTGGGTTCAATTAAGTACAGATAGTTCAATTAAGTTTTCTGTCAAGCTATCATAAAAGAATCAGGGTTATTACGGTGCACAACATTACAGGGTTCCTACCACTAGCGATCACATTTGGCCAAATCTTCAGGTATTCGTAATAAAAGCACGCAACGAAAGTAGGTTTAATACAGTAGGTAAATAAGCGCAATTACAGTAGAGTCGTCATTAGAACTAGTTTAACGCTAAAGATTACATAGGGTTCTGTAGAGTAAAAAAATATCAGTAGGCGTCTCAGCGGGTGTGTAGATTTTCAGGGTAGTTTTCAGGGCTGTTCCCGGGTCGTTTCAATAGATGTCATATAAAGTTTTTTGAAAAGTAAAATAAAAAAAACCACTGAATAGTTACTAGTGATCTCAGCGAATAGACAATTAATACTAAACAAACGTATTTGATTGAAACAGGCAATACAAGTCAAAAAGACATCCCGAGAGCATCATGTTAAAAATATAAAACACTTGCATGCCTTCCTCAACGGGGAATCCGTTTTGAAGAGCACATTACTCCAGTAATAATCCTTAAGGGTGATCGTCACGCATATTTCACTCGAGTACATATCGCTTTATAAAGCGATAAAGCGATATGTACTCACGGATCTCCATTTGCTACGATCCTGACAAACCACTTTCGCTTCACTCACTTTCATAACATTTCTCATACATGCTCGTCGGTTTAGGGTACTTTTGACCTGGCCTTTCTGTAAAATTTCTCCAATTTGATCGGAGAAAGTTCGCCTAGGTCTTCCCCTTCCAACTTGCCCTTCCACTCTTTTTATATACACTCTCTTCGTTAATCTTCTTAGAGTACTCGAGTGGTGCGAAGAAATTGCTCGTTATCACACCACTACGCTTGTTTTGTTAGAGATAGGTACTGTGTACTCAGCATAGCGATAGCTAGTTGTGGATATGACATGATCATGTAATTAATAAATTATATGTTTGTAGTGTTATTAGAACATGGATATTTGTGTAACATTTGGTGTCCAAGCAGGACAATAAAAATGTAATATTCTTAATACATTTATTTATTTCACAAGCACGAAATTAATGACAAAATAGCTCTGCGCGACATGCGCTTGACGCTGAGGTGGCTCGCTGACTGGCGGTGCGCGAGCGCAGCCGCCCGATCTGCCCTTCAAACGCCCCGTCCTTTGCCGTCGTCCGATGCCCGCGCGTACATCGTCCCGGCGTTGAAAGACTGGCTTTCAACAATAAATTGCAGAGATTCTTTGTGTTGCCTTTCGCGGGTCTAGGATATAGGTCTAGTCAACCCTTCGACAACCTGCAATATAGTCGTTGCGGTGAAGTTCACCCGATGGAGTAAAGTAGTTGATTTGTTCCCATGTATCTTTTTCTTGTATGTCTTCAGGTGTGATTTGATATGAGTCCTATCTACAGAATTCAGGATTTGTTGCCCTTAATGGGTAGGTAAACCATTCTTCCCTTCGACAACGTCTGTAGTAGGAACAATACACATTTTGTTGATTGCTCTTCTTATTGTGCCCCGATTGGTGATGACATCAGCGACACGGTTGACGCCATCTTTCCCAGGGTATAGATGGCTGATGCGTGCTAGGCGCCACTGAAGAGGAGGTAGTTGATCTTCCTTCAAAATGACGAGGTCCCCGACTCGAAGCTCTCGCTGCCGCGTCTTCCACTTCGTACGCTGTTGGAGCTCTGCTATGAATTCTCGTCGCCACCTGTCCCAGAAGTGCTGCCTCAACTGCTCTATGCGTTCGTATCTGTTGGGGTACTTTGTAGTAATAGGTCGGGATGGTACCGAAGTGAGAGGCCGACCGCAAAGGAAGTGCCCTGGAGTCAAAGGAGTTGGGTCAGTGGGGTCCGACGAAAGAGGCGTTAGGGGTCGAGAATTTAAAATAGCTTCGACTTGTGCAAATAGCGTTGCTAGCTCTTCAAACGTCAGGGAAGCCCCCCCAGCAATACGTCGAAGATGGAACTTAGCCGACTTAACCCCGGCTTCCCAGATCCCTCCGAAATGGGAAGAATAAGCTGGACTAAACATGAATTTAATTCCTTCATCATTAGCAAAATTAGTTATAGACTGACGACTAGATTTAATCAATTTACCCAGTTCATTGTTTGCACCTTTAAAGTTTGAATTTAGTTAGCCGGCCTTTGATACTACCGCGCTGCTTAATAAGCTTAGACAAATCATCAACCTTCGACGGCACATCCAACTTTGCCCCTTCCGGTGGTGCCATAACTTCAAACAATAAATATCGAAGGCGCTAACGACAATGAAATAAGTAAGTAATTAAATCTCAAACCAGTTAAATCCAGTCTCAGCCGCGACCGCCCGACATAGAAAATTACTCCGTCCGAGCACACAGCTAGCCAGCAAGGTGCGCGCGGAGCTGCTACGGACCCGGGCTGCACCCAGCAAACAGAACGCCTTAAGCGCGCCGGTCCCGATAAAACACTGAAATAGTCGGCAAATCGCTATAAGATATTTGAACTACAATAATTCGTTAAGAAGGGATTTAGCACGGTTATCTCCGTTTATTGTTTAGCAAAATCTCTAATAATTTAGGAAACACTAAGTTATAGCCTTAATTAGGCACACTTGTATAAAATCTGGAATAGCCACGTACCTATTGCACACAAAGGAACCGTTACTATAAAATTTTAAATTTAACTACGTAACGGTTTTGTAAATAACTTTCCGATTTACTAAAATTAGCACTGTAATTATAATAAAACCACCAGATTGTAAGCTATCCGAATGAGAGACTGTATTCTTGTTTTAGACAGACATGACAACTGTAAACAAAGTTCTATATTTGAATGTGACAGTAATAACATTAGTGTCACCAGATGGCGCTGCTTGATATAAAACTAACACCCCCACTATATCAAAGCATCTCAAGCCATATCAACTTTAGAAAAAACAGTAAATAAACAATCTACTCATTTAGGTACAATACCCAACTTATCAACAAATCTATGATGCTTGACAGAACCAAGACTTTTGGTCAACAGATCTGCTGGCATCTCAGCTGTTGGCAAGTATTTGGTTTCTACAAAACCCTTAGCTGCTATCTCCCTACAAAAGTGATAGCGGATATCCACGTGCTTTGACTTGTTATGAAACACAGGATTTGATACCAATTTCAAAGCACTCTGATTATCATTAAATATTGTAATACAATATGTGTCATTAGTAATTTCATGCTGCAATGTTCTCAAATACATGGCTTCTTTTACACATTCGGAAATACCAATGTACTCCGATTCAGTACTCGACAAAGAAATACTACTTTGCTTCTTACTGCACCATGAAACCACACATCCCGACAAATAGAAACAGAAACCTGTATAAGACTTCCTGTCTAGAACATCGCTGCCCCAGTCAGCATCCACAAATCCAGTTAATTTCGAGTTGTGCTCACGACTGTATCTGAGACAGTAATGTTTTGTCCTCTTAAGGTATCTCAACACACGCTTGGCATGAGCCCAATGTTCTCGACCATAACATTTATTAAACTGACTAAGATACCCTACGCTATAAGCTATATCAGGGCGGGTCAAAACAGCTAGATACATGAAGCTACCGATAAGCTGCTGATATGGTAACTCACTGTCACAACTTTCTCCTTTCTCGAGGTTAAGCCTCTCCTCCATAGGAGTCTGAGCAGGCTTACAGTCCTTCATATTAAACTTATGCAACAGCTTGTCTATATAATCTTTCTGATCTAAAGTAATACCATTTTCGTTATCAATGCATACATTCATACCTAAGCATTGTTTTACCTGACCAAGATCCTTGAGTTTAAATTTTGAAGACAGTATCTGTTTCAAACTTTTGGTTTCTTTTTCATTATTCGAAAACACAAAGAAATCATCGACATATAGAGCAACTACAGTCAAACCATTGTCTTTTTTAACATACAAACATGGTTCCAGTTTAGACCTAGCATAACCAAACTCAGTTAAGCAGTCATCTACTCTCCTGTACCAGGCCCTTGAGGATTGTTTGAGACCATATATGGCACGCTTTAACTTAAGCACTTGCCCCTTACCTTTAGGTGAAGAAAAACCTTCTGGCGTCTCCATGTAAATATCTTCCTCAAGATATCCGTTCAGGAAAGCAGTCGTCACGTCCAGGTGTGAAATATCTAAACCTAATTGCACAGATAAAGCAAATAAAAGTCTGAGAGTTGTATGCCTTACCACTGGTGCGAATGTTTGTTCATAGTCCACTCCATACTTCTGTGTATAGCCTTTAGCTACTAACCTGGCTCGGAAACGCACGTTGTTTTCGCTATCGTACTTTTTCTTAAGTACCCATTTGCACTTTACCACACTACAGTCTTTTGGAACATTGGCAAGCTCCCATGCTTCATTATCTTCAAAGCTTTTCAACTCTTCAGCCACAGCTTGTCTCCATTGTTCTTTCTCTGGTCCATGCAAAGCTTCTGATAGTGAAAGACCACTGGCATCATCCATCCTGTCAACATCTGTACACAGGCTTGAGTAACCATATCTGTCAGGTACTTTTCTCTGCTCTGGTGCTCTTAAGATGGGTCTGATCTTCTCAGGAGTAGAAACACTCTCGGATGTGGTGTCTAAATCTTCATACTCGCTTGGGGTCAATGAATCATCTGAAGATTGCATCAAAGTTCTGGTGCTCTCATCCCCCACTGAACTTTGGCATCCTACCTCAACTGTCTTTGTCTCGTTATGAGGTTCTGTCTTCTTCTTCTCTTCTACTTCCATCTGGCAAAAATATTTCTTTTTCTCTTCTTCGATGACTGTGACATCTCTACTTGTGAAAATAGCTCTTGTTACTGGATTGAATACTCTGTATCCTTTTACATTTTCTGGATACCCCAACAGGACACATTCTTGAGATTTTTTTTCCCACTTTAGTCTTTTTTGCTTGGGAATATGGACCATCACGGTGCTGCCAAATATTCTTAAGTGACTCAAATCTGGCTGGGTGCCTGTCCACATCTCAAATGGGGTTTTATCATCCAATCCTGATGCTACAGTTCGATTCCTTAGGTAAACTGCACAGTTGCAGGCTTCAGCCCAGAACTCTGTGCCAAGACCACTATCGTACAACAAGCATCTTGCTTTTTCGACTACAGAGCGGTTCTGGCGTTCAAACAAACCGTTTTGCTCTGCGGTGTAAGGATTTGTCTTTTGGTGAATAATCCCGTTTACTTTTAAGAAATCATCAAAGTCTTTGTTGCAAAATTCAAGTCCATTATCACTGCGGATGGTCTTAATTTTCTTGTCAAGTTCATTCTCTACTTTAGCTTTAAACTCTTTGAAACAATCCAGGGCTTGACTCTTTTGTTTCAAGAAATATATGAATGCCATCCGACTATAATCATCCACTAAAAGCAGGTAATATCTAGATCCTCCAATAGATGCAACTTCCATTGGACCAGCTATGTCCATGTGGATAACATTAAGAAGTGATTTACTTCTATTGCCATTTCTTGGGAATGGTAATCTGCACTGCTTGCCCTCGCAACATACCTTGCAGTTACTTGTGTCAATCCTGTCACCAACAGTGAAACCTTTTGCTGCATGTTTCATTTTTGCCATGTAAGAACCATTCACATGTCCTAAACGGCGATGCCAAATGTCGGCAGACACAGCCATAGCAGCAGATGTTTCTGGCATATTCAATTTATACACTCCTTTTGTCAAAGTAGCTGTACCAACCAGCTGTCCACTTCTGTTGTAAATTTTACAATCTTCTTCAGTGAAGTCCACTTTGTTTCCCTTCTTTATCAGTTGGCTAACTGATAATAGGTTTGTCGTTAAACTCGGTACGCATAAAACATCCTCGACTGTTATGTCATATTCGTAGTCTGGCGTTACAGTCGCAATCTGCACGCTGCCGCTGCACAATACTGGAATACATTCCTTGTTGGCCACTACAATTTCACCAATAACCGGCTCGTAACAGGCATTCATAACCCAACTCTCGTTCGCGGTCAGATGAATACTACATCCACTATCGATATAATAGTCGTTTTTCTTGAACTCGCCGCTCAAAAACACCGCACTGAACGCATTGGATTGTTTTCGTGTGTTATTTTTCGAAAAACTCGGGTTATTTTCACTATTCGGACACTGATTGCGATAATGACCGGGTTGTTTACATCGAAAACATTTAATTTTCTCTTTTGACGTTTCATTGACATTGACATCTTGTCTACCAGAGACATTTCTAGACTTATTTTTCTTGTAATGTTGGTAGCCTGACGAACTGGCGAATGCGCTCTCAATGTCATTCCCATTCCCGGTCAAATTCAAATTTTTCTCTTCCATGTCTAAAAGCTTAGATTTTATTACGTCCGTTGTGATGCGAATTCCGGAATGCTCAATTGCCATAATCATTGGTGAATATTTCTCAGGCAATCCTGCTAATAAAAGCGAGCCAATCCACTCATCACTGATGTCAAAACCCGTACCACCTAATTTTTGACCATTTTCAACCATCTTTGTTACGTATTCTGTCATTGATTTACAATTGTCCAATCTTATTGAAATTAAATTTCGTAACAACGTAATTCTTCTAGTGAAACCAGAGTCATCAAATAAGCTTTTGAGTTTCTCCCACAATTCAAATGTGGTTTTGACGCCTTTTACATGGACGTACAGGGAAGGGTCCATTGTCAAAATCAATTTCGCACGCGTTTTTTCGTCATCTGCAGCTTCTGTACTTTTGGCATCCGTAGTTTCTGGCTTTCGTTTAATAAACTTTTGGGTGCCCTCTAAGATCAGAAAATTCTCTGCCGCGAAAACCCATTCGCTATAATTTTCTCGGCCAAACAGCTTAGGAACGTTAGCCACATAATTGGCCGACATCTTCGGATTTCTGTCACAGATCACTCGTGAATATTAATCAAAATACTTTCACTGAAACTAGCAATCTAATTCTTGACTAGCCTACACGTTTCTGGGACAATAAATAACCCATAACCTATAATAAAACCACCAGATTGTAAGCTATCCGAATGAGAGACTGTATTCTTGTTTTAGACAGACATGACAACTGTAAACAAAGTTCTATATTTGAATGTGACAGTAATAACATTAGTGTCACCAGATGGCGCTGCTTGATATAAAACTAACAGTAATGCCTGTATAATACAGCTTAATAAGGCAACTCTTGTACAAAAATATGGAATAGCCACGTATTGCACACAAAGGAACCGTTACTACAAATTTTAAATTTAACTACGTAACGGATTTGTAAATAACTTTCTGATTTACTAAAATTAGCACTGTAATGCCTGTATAATACAGCTTAATACTTAACATGCGTATAAATGCGAGTAATGCGATAATATTCGCCGAAATAAGCACTTCGCAAGCTAGATCAGGATACTATCCTGACGCTTTAAAAAAGAAGAATTTATTTACCAAATAGAAATAAGCACAGGCCGTTGCGTGCAGCTAATAGTCTTGTCTTTTAGGCAAGCTAGATTAGGAATTGAACCTAACGCTTAAGATGCAAGAAAGCCGTCACACAAATCGAAGCCAAATTATAAAAGGGGATATGGCGATAATATTCGCCGAAATAAGCACTTCGCAAGCTAGATCAGGATACTATCCTGACGCTTTAAAAAAGAAGAATTTATTTACCAAATAGAAATAAGCACAGGCCGTTGCGTGCAGCTAATAGTCTTGTCTTTTAGGCAAGCTAGATTAGGAATTGAACCTAACGCTAAGATGCAAGAAAGCCGTCACACAAATCGAAGCCAAATTATAAAAGGGGATAATACGATAATATTCGCCGAAATAAGCACTTCGCAAGCTAGATCAGGATACTATCCTGACGCTTTAAAAAAGAAGAATTTATTTACCAAATAGAAATAAGCACAGGCCGTTGCGTGCAGCTAATAGTCTTGTCTTTTAGGCAAGCTAGATTAGGAATTGAACCTAACGCTTAAGATGCAAGAAAGCCGTCACACAAATCGAAGCCAAATTATAAAAGGGAATCGGAACAAAGGAATGGTAAAATAGGCGTACTTCCCTCGGGTTAGACCTGCAGGCAACCACGTAGATCCTTGAGGCCCCAGTATTTCAAAAAAAACAGCAGCAACCTTTGTTCTTCCGAGTCGGTGAGTCAGCGAGCCGGTAAAATTCCGTTATTTTAACGGTTAAAATGCAGCTTGAACTTGCACGTTATTTGCAGTTTATTCCAACGGTCGCCATTATTGTCCAAGCAGGACAATAAAAATGTAATATTCTTAATACATTTATTTATTTCACAAGCACGAAATTAATGACAAAATAGCTCTGCGCGACATGCGCTTGACGCTGAGGTGGCTCGCTGACTGGCGGTGCGCGAGCGCAGCCGCCCGATCTGCCCTTCAAACGCCCCGTCCTTTGCCGTCGTCCGATGCCCGCGCGTACATTTGGAACTAAGTACATATATGTTTAAATAAAATTAAAATAAATGTCCTTAGGTTTTATTTTATTTTATAGTATGTTAAGGTTAATTTATTGTTTTATTGTTTGTATTTATTATTGTAGTTATTGTGCTATTACACACTTATAACCAGAGATAGTTTAAATATACATACAGGTACAATATTTGCAATAATATCTACGCTACTGACGTGACGTATTAACACATATTGATACTGGCATTATTTTAATACACATTATTTCTACACAACATCCGAAACGTTGGGAAAGCTCAAAGTGGTCAATAATTAAGATAATTAAAAGTAGGTACGCGATTAAGTCCCGTTTGGTAAAAATAATGTGTGAGGATCCTAAAAGTTTAAATCATTTTGCCTATATTACTATCACAATATCAATAATTTAGGTATGTCTGACTTCCAGATCCAAAAAAATCCTGCAATATATGAGGCAAGAAATATCGTGGCGCTATTGGATTAACAGCCATAAACGAAGCAAAAGGTGCAATCATCCTACAGGGATGCAGTGTCTATGGTGATGATGAGAGGACGGACGCCACGGGAAGACGCATATGCACTAAGAACAAAATAATACGAAGAAGACTTAACACATTCTATTAATACTCCAGTTACTAAATATTGCCAATTTGACATTAAAATTAAGTTTTTTAGTTTTAAGACATTCAAATTTGTTTAAGCTACCTATCTTGTAAGTATGTCAATAAAAAATAAGCAGAGAAAATATGTTTTAATTTTAATTGTTAAGCTTACGATCCATAATCATAAAGTGAATCAAATTGTTAATTACCTACTCGTAAACAAGAGATAAAAACTTGTTATGATTTAATTCCATAATAAATAAAAGAAGGTTACAATTAATATTTTAAGATAACATATTGGTTCGTCAAATATTGCATAACGCACTAACTTTTCCTTTAGTAAGTGTATTATGGAAGTAAATACATTACATAATGTTTACTAGGTAGACTGATCCAGACCTGGTAAAGGTAGCAGGGTCCGCTGGACGCGACTGGCGTAGATCTGGGGATTTTTGACTTCCAAGCGCTCGAAAATCAAATTATAGGTAGTTAATGCGATTGTAGTATCAAAATTGCACGCACTTATTTTCTACCGATAGAATTGAATATGACTGGTCAATACCACTCGTTTCCCAATTTTCTATCGCTATTTCAAAAAGCCTTTCATCATTTTTGACAGTTTTTGAGTGTCAGAGTCGAGTTCTCGAAAGTCAAAAATCGGTCCCCTGGCCCATCGGGGCGCTCTTTGGGGGAGTCCAGCAGTGGGCGTCTTTTGGCTGATATGATATTGATATTATGTTCACTAGGGATACTTGATGACCACATTTTGTAGCCTAGATGGTAATAAAAGTGCTTATGAAGCTAGTGATCCTAGGTTCGAATCCCGGTACCTAAAGGCAAATATTTGTATCATCAGATCATGACTCATTCATCACACATGTAATTTGCCCTTACCTGAGTAAGTATTTATTCCTGCATGAGTATTTGTTCCTGAGTCTTGGATGTTTTCTATACATTTGAGTATGTATTCATAGTATTGTAGGTATATCATCTTCTATATAGTACCCTACTGAAGCATTTTGTTATCTTTATCAGTCTCATATCTAGAGATACTCGTAGTTTCACACGATAATAAACTATTTGCCTTGAGTTTTATTGATGATTAGGTAATTTACATTTTGTCTCTCATTATTTTTTAATGTTTTCAGTTATAAAAAATCCATTCAGTAAATGAGTATACTTGCTCTAATTTATGTAAAAATAAAAGAATTACTACGTGTGATTGTTCGTAATAAACTTACCTACGTATCACGTGTAGGTACATTTACAATTCTTACGTTCCATTGAAATGTTGGAACCCTCCTTTGCATTTTCCCGTCCCGTTATCGTCTTATTAAAATAAATATTCTGTGGAGCTCTGATATTGTACCTACCTACCGCCTAACTCCCACCAACTTCGCAAACACACTAAATCGCATTTGAAATAGAAAAGATTTCCCCCAAGGCGTCGTCAAAATGGTGATTATCTTTGAAATAGATACAAATAACATGGGGTAGATTAAAAAAAAGCGAAAAGTGAAGCTTAGATTTATTTAAATTTGATTTTGCTTTTTTCCAAACCGGTAGACTATAAAGACTTGATTATTTTCTAAGTTTAATTGGTTACTTAAATGGGTGTTTTTTCCTGTGGTTTTACAGGTAAGTATATAACGCGTTTTTGCGACTTTAGTACGTGTGAATGACCGGAACAAATATTAATGCCAACTCAGATACTTAGTCTCAAATATAAGCGTGCTGATTTATCAGCTACGCCACGAATCTTCACATGGGGATAAGATAAGCAACAACTTTTGATCAACAAATATAGTAACAATTTATTTATTTCGGTGAATACATTATTTGTAACATATACAGAATGCTTTAAATAAGCGTAATTTAACATATAAAACAATTGTATCATAAATTCTTCCAACGTTCGGTTACCTCGCGTGGTTTATTTTAATAAACTTAATATAAAATGCAGTTTAAGAGAACGCTTGAATCCCCGTGATGCATCTACCCAATATGAGCGCATGAATATCATGAGTGCCTTCGTAGGTATTCACCGCCTCCAAGTTCATAACGTGTCTTATGATGTGATATTCATCGGATACTCCATTACCTCCGAGCATGTCTCTCGCGACTCTCGCAATTTCCAAAGCTTTGCCGCAACTATTACGCTTTATTAGAGAAATCATTTCAGGTGCCGCTTTATCCTGGTCCTTCAGTCTGCCAACTTGAAGACAGGCCTGATAACCGATGGCTATCTCTGTCAACATGTCAGCCATTTTCTTCTGTATAAGCTGGTTCGCGGCAAGCGGTCTTCCAAATTGAATCCTATCTAATGTGTACTGTCGGGCGATCCGCAAACATGTCTCGGCTGCACCGAGGGCGCCCCAAGCGATCCCGTACCGCGCGTTATTGAGACATCCGAAAGGCCCCTTCAGGCCCTCTACGTTCGGTAATAAATTCTCCTCCGGTATAGCCACTTCGTCTAGCAATATCATGCCCGTTGTCGACGCTCGCAAAGAAAATTTACCGTTGATTTTAGGTGTGTCTAGACCCTTTTTGACTTGCGACCGCTCCACAATAAAGCCCCTTATTTTGTTGCTGTCGTCTTTCGCCCACACTATTAACACGTCAGCAATTGGCGAGTTCGTAATCCAAGTTTTTGAACCTGATAGTTTGTAGGTCTTAGTTTTGGCATCATATTTGGCTCTGGTTACCAATCCTCCGGCGTCGCTGCCGAAATTGGGTTCCGTCAGTCCGAAGCAGCCGACCAGTTCTCCTTTAGCCATTCTAGGTAAAAACTTTTGTTTCTGTTCTTCTGTACCGTAATTGTATATAGCGCCCATTGCTAAACTGCTTTGAACACTCAAGGCTGACCTGTATGCGGAATCGACAGCGTCAAGCTCCCTGGTGATCAGCCCGTAAGTAACATAAGAGACGCCAGCGCAGCCGTAACCCTTCAGCGTGCATCCAATTACACCTAATTCCCCCATTTCTTTGTAAATCTCTCTATGGAAGATTTCTTGTCGGTTCGCTTCAACAACTCTTGGCAGTAGTTTTTCGTTACAGTAGGCTTTAAATGAGTCTCGAACCGCCTTTTCATCGTCGTGTAATTGTGCATCTAAATTCAGTGGATCCTCCCAGTTAAAAACTATCTTCGCTTTGTATGAGGATGTTGTAGACAGGGCACGAAAACTGCTCGTATTTTTACATAACACAGATAACAAGTTGGTAGTTCTTGTTATTGACGCTGCCATATTGAATAAAGATAGTAGATAAATACCTCACTTATTCACTAGATGTCAATTGTTATTCTTCATACATGAGCTACTTTCACTTTTTTGCAAAATGTCACTTGTTTTGTGACAAAACACTTTCAATTTCACGTATTTATTACGAACATAACCTCGCCAGTGACCCAGTGACAGCCGAACTGAACAGCAGCTATATTCACACAACGAATACCTACACGTAAACACAACGCCTGTGCTACAAATATAGCAAAACCACAAAAATATTGCAGCCGTCATAGTTCTTAAGTCCTTGAAAAAAGATGTAATATCGCATAATTCGTATGTATTTGTAATGTAGTCGATTTGTAACGACGTAATCAGTAAGTTTGTGTGCGTGAATTATCTCATTTACATCATGATGACCTGCGTTATACAACATTCCGTCTCAGAGTAATTTTTACATTGTACGTAATTTGTTTTGAAGTTTAATACTTACTTTTTATAATCTTACACCACTAACCATTGAGATAATATTTGATTACGATTGAACACTGATAGGTGTTGCCTACACGACCAGGGTTACCAGGGGATATCTCTGGCCCGACGTATTAGTAGGTACCTATATCAATGATGACGATTAATTTAATGCAGGCTACGTTTGTAGTAGGTACCTACAACCTCCTGATCCTGAGTTTGAAACCCGGTAAGGGCAAATATTGGTGGGGTGAGCTCGAGTATTTGTTCCCGAGTCTTTCTGATTTTTTCCATGTATAGAGTGATTATCCCTGAGAACTTTACGGTTTCTCTCTATGAAAACACAACAATATATCGATATCAGCCGTATTTTTACACCATAAAATAGGTTGGGTAATTTGACTAAATATTTATTAATAATCCATCTAAATTGAATACCGCAACGGTAAAAAATAATGAAAAGTAATCAAAGGCGCGAGACGCGAGCACTCTCTCGCTGCGCGCCGTTCCGTTGACATCGCCCGCGAGCCGGACGATATTTATTTAGTTCATTCCTGCGCGCCTCAAGTCTCTGGGTTGTTATTCGGAACACGCTAATGCAACTCAGCTCACCCGTCAAGCCTAACGAAACTAGACCTCTGCCTACGTTTGGTTACTACGAATCGCGGCGTCATGATATATGTGTGGGTGAACGGTGAGGTGAGGTTAAAACAAGTTAAAGAACAGCGGGACTGATATTTACTTAGTTATTATTTATTTATAAAAATAACATAACAATCACCACGACAAAACAGAAATTAAAATAACTACCTGTACAATGTCAAATGAATTTTTAGGGTTCCGTACCAAAAAAGGGAAATACAGAACCCTTATAGGATCACTTTTTTTGTCCGTCTGTCTGTCTGTCTGTCAAGACCCTTAATCTGAGGAACGCGTGATCGAGTTGAAATTAAAACCATGTAAAGTTGAATTAATATACATTTAAACATAATAATCGTCAACAAAATCTCTCACTGAAAACTCTGTCACTGTCATGTTGCCGCTCCTAGCTTGCCGGGACAAAATAACAACAAGATTTTTTTTATCGACATGAAATGTCCAGCCCTCGTAAAAGCGGTGGATTACATAACTAGCTCTTTTAAAATTGAACACATTCTTTTCACATTTCTTTTCTCATGCAATACTCTTAAATGCATCGATTCTGAGATGTTAACACCACATGAAATATTTTCTTAGTTAAATATTTTTATTTGACCTAGACGGAGATGGCGGGACGACCTGGATGTATTCCTCAGCAATTGGGCGGAAGAGGCATCTCGTAGGGACGCATGGAGATCACGGGGAGAGGCCTTTGCCCAGCAGTGGGACACATAATAGGCTCATATAAAAATAAAATATATATTTATTAAATATTTTAAAATATTTTGCGGACAATCTTACACAAATCAACCTAGTCCCAAACTAAGCAAAGCTTGTACTACGGGTACTAGACGAAGATAAACAACATACTTATATGACATATATAAATAAATACGTAAATACATAGAAAACATCCATAACTCAGGAACAAATATTCGTGCTCATCACACAGATAAATGCCCTTACCGGTATTCGAACCCAGGACCTCTTGCTTCGTATTAGGCAGGGTCACTACCAACTAGGCCAAAGCAATCGTCAAAAATAATTACTTAATACAAATGTAGCACTTTACAATATCTAATACCCCGGCTCCGATCGTAATTAACTAATTAACACATTTAATTATAAAAATATTCTAAGCATAATCAAAAATCACAGGAAGCTGCTTAAAAGAGGAAGCGACAATCATTTTGAAACTAACTTACCAATCAATTTCTCATGAAAGAAGAATATATGTATGGTGCTGCAAATGTATAAAACGTGATAACAAAAAGTAAGCATGTTCCCAGTGCATTTTATTTGGTTTCCGGCCAGCAATAAAAATATGCTTAATCCGCGACTTATTTTGTTACATTCCACGCCACGAGGCAAATGTGGGTGTGGGGTAAAAAATAACAAAACAACGCGGCGGGTGGAACGCGAGCGGCGGGCAGACGCAAGAAAAACGTAGCTGTATGAAAATGACTAGCTTAACTTACTAGCTTGGCTTCATCATCATCATCATTATCAGACGAAAGACGACCACTGCTGGAAATAAGCCTCCCCCAAAGAGTGCCACAATGACCGGTCCTGCGGACTCCCGCGACCTTTACCAGGTCATCAGTCCAGCTTAGCTTACTAGCTCTTTGTTAGAAAGTGTATTTACATAGTTTTCAATTTGACGGAGAAAATAGGAGACTAAGGCGTGGCGGCTCGAAATTGAAGTTTTTGTATGAGCCGCGCCCCAACGAGTATATCCTCTTAATAGTTTAATAGCTTACTCGTCTAGTATACTAGCTTAGCTACCAGTTCAGCTTAAAGGCTGAAACGCACTGAAAGCGGTGGCGGTGCGGCGCGGCATGATGCGGAGGCGGTACCGGTTGAGATGTTTGAACGAATGCGAAAGGGTCCGCACAGAATACCGCGCCTTAGCTTAGTAGCCACCTGCATCTGCGATCGGTATCGCCGACAGAACACGGAATAACTAACTGAGTGTAACTTCCTGGATAGGGACACTGTATTTTCCAGAAGTGTCGTGTCTTCGACAATTGAGCTGAATGATACGAGGTTGTATGTATATCGCTTCCGATCCCATTTGTATATCAATCTGTTTCGTGCTCTTATTTCCCCGCACGCTGACGACGCGTCTCGTGCGATTGGGACGTGAAATAGATGTTAGTAGGTACTGTATTGAAGCCAGAATGAAAACACACACACACACACACTGCTAAAATGATTTTTATTTCAGGAAGGTGCACAAAAAACAGTGTTATAAAATAGCAATGAACAAGTGGCAGAACATTCTCAAAAAGGTTTGAGAAAAAATCTGGAAATTTTCAAGAGAACTTAGCAAGTTTATGATAAGGAAATTCCCCGAACGCGACTTGTGTCCCAATATTGGGAATTTCTCGTTAGTACGGTCGAGGAAATTATATGTTTAGCACTTTTGGACCTTAACTTCATTCAAATAGAGTTGACATATGCCAAAGCTTCATTTTCCTCGACCGTACATTTCTAGGGATAAAAGCTAGGAATAGTACAAAGCGTATATCTAACGTCCTCGTACATAACGACTATGAATCCACTTAAATAACTTATAAATAACAATCACACCGTTCTATTACGAGTAAATGGGTTGGCTTCTGTATGCCCCGTACAATGTAGGACCTCATAATAGAGGAGGGATGAATCTTCTATAAATTATTCACTCTCTATTTGCATGACAAACGAGCAGGAAAGGTCTTAGACCTTTAATGGTCTCTTAACAGTACCCACTCCATCCTTTAACACTCCAGGGCGCGACACTCTTTAATGGACCCGTGATTTTTCCCAGTCATATGCAAATGTGTGATTAGCATATATTTTATTCGCTCTAAACTACAGCGTTCATGATGTTTTATGTTCCTTTTTCGTCTTGCGTTAGGGTTTCGTAATTAGGATGGTACAAAAGTTAGAGCAATTAGGCTAATTAGATATCAGGATTACTTACATACTTAGCTTACTTTAATGCTCTGTTTTTACGTTTAGCCCTTTTTATTCGTTAGTAATGTTTTCATGTTATATTTTTCGTCCGGTTTTCGTTATTTAGCCTATTCATCGTCAATATAATTCGATTCACGACGCATGCGTCAGAGCGCTACGGGCGCCTTTCGCTACATACTTATGTAGTAGCTGCTATAGACTAATTCGGCGTAGCGCTACGAGCGTAGGTAGTAATCAATGTGTTAGTTAACATATTGAGGAAACCTACACTGCTGCTGAAAATAAAAAATGTCAGCTTACGAATTATTTATTGTGGACAAGCTGTCCAACTCTTCGACCAAAGCTTCTTTCAGCCCCAAAATTGTTTCAGTTGCGGGATCGCGGGCTCAAACCTTCCTTTTCAGATACTCCGACATCTGTTCGATAGGGTTCAGGTCAGGACTCAGGGGTTGCCTGGTAGGGGTAAAAATCCCAGCCTCGGCCAGGTATGCTTGCGTGACTCGTGCGATATGACAAGGTGCATTATAGTAGTTTTGACGACCGCTTTAGTCTAGTTGGTAGTGCACCTGCCTACGAAGCTGGAGGTCCTGGGTTCGAATCCCGGTAAGGGCATTTATTTGTGTGATAAGCACGAATATTTGTTCCTGAGTCATGGATGTTTTCTATGTATATCGTCGCCTAGTACCCATAGAACAAGCTTTGCTTAGTTTGGGACTAGGTCGATTTGTGTGATAGTCCCCACATATTTATTTATTTATTTATAGTGCATAAGATGAAATTAACCCCTCGCCAAACAATCTTGCATAACGAACGACATGAATCTGCAGGGTGTCAGTGATGTGTCGTTGTACGTTCAGTCCACCTCCTCAGCCCCCACCAGGCACGAAAACCAAACCAGTCCTCCCTTCCATTCAAATTCCCGCCTACACCACCATGACGTACCTACCGTACGCGACTGTTTCAGCGAAGCAGCAATGTGCAAATCGTTCAGCAGGTCTTCTGTACACTTTTCCTATTCTGTCGCTGCCATGGAGACAAACCCTGCTCTCATTGCTGAAGAGTACGATGCTCCACTGCTAGTACGTACAATGTTCATAAGTCCTTACGAAGTCCATTCGAGCATCCCAATGCCTCAGGGTCAATTTGGGCCCCGTGGCAGGCCTCTTCAAAGTAAGGTTAGCTTTCTTAAGTCTTCGCCGAACTGTCTGTGAGCTTAAAGGTTCCAAACGGGATCGCATCAGCTGTTGCTGGAGGTCAACGGCGGTGCGGTGGCGATCACACGGACTGGTGGTAATAAAGCGGTCCTCCCGATCCGACGTGCATCTCCGACGGCCGAATTCAGATCAGCAAATCGATGGTGGACTCTGGAGATAGCCGACTGACTTAAACTCAGCTGATCAGCAACAAAATGCTGGGTATGGCATTGATTCAGCAAAGCGATGACTTGGGCGTTTTCACTTCCAGTGGTATCTATTTTTTTCAGGTCATTCTAGTGAACAATAAATAGCATTCAAAGGAACTGAATTTGTGCATACATAAACCTAAACAGGTAAAAGTCTAGTTGCCACACAAACAACCGCATCCTATCATGCAGCAGTTGGTATTAGGCAACAGATTTTTATGGTTGCTACTTTATTTTGTAACTTATAAATGAACAATGGTAACTTTCCACGGAAATATTCATAACTTTCCGAAAACACGAGTTAGGAAAAAAATTGTGATTTGAGTCGATTTTTTTTGCTTGAGACTGTAGGTAGTTACATGTTTGAAGCATAATGAGTTAGAGGCCTTCTGGCAGCCTGCAAAATTATAACAGTCAAGTTTCTCACCCACTTGACGAAAACCTAATATCCCGACAACGTCTTGTTTCTCCGCCTACACCAATAGTTACTTCGGATTAGTTAGCGAATCCCGGAGGCCCTAAGACTGGGATAACGCTTGGATAGATGGATAACAAAAGAATCAGACTAAGAAAAGTGCTTTACTTTATTGAGTGGGTGTAAAACTTAGTAATTTTAGAATTTAGATATGTTGCGAAAAACTAGTAGCAAAATAATACAATATAACACGTCACTGAATCAATTTTGATACACGACCAACACAGAGACGACATCAAAAACTGGGCGGAACTAGCATGGGGTTCGGCTACTACTGAGCCAATAATGCGAGCCGCAACCCTAGATCAACCAGGGTTAATAAGCGACTTACTAATCGAAAGTGTATGGGAGCCAGCGAGGAAGGCGTTTTTTGACATTCGCATCGTAAATGCCGACGCCGCTTCGTATGGCTTACTCACATGGCCCACAATCGCACAAAACCACGCTCGCGAAAAACATCTCAAATACGACCTGGCTGCAGAAGATCTTAGAGCCTCATTTACTCCCCTTGTGGTCTCCTGTGATGGCATCGTCGGAATGGAATATGAATCCTTTATAAAGAAAACATCTCTAAAGCTATGTGAAAAATGGTCCAAACCATACTCACAAATAATAAGCTGGATCAAAGTCAAAATACAAATATCTATCATCAGAGCGGTCTCTATGAGAATTAGAGGAACGAGAAGAAGAATAGGAAGATTTGGATGCGAAGACGGCTGTGGAATACCCACCATAGAACACTAGATTTCTCTTCTTTTTTATGATATTGTATGAGTTAATATTGTATTATTTAACGCAGTAAAAATAGATATTAAATAAATATGTCCATTTTGATACATGTGAGCACATACTGTATAGTTCTTTTTCAACCGACGAAAAAAACGGAGGAGGTTCTCAAGTCGACGCGTATATTTTTTTTTATGTATGACCACGCATAACTGTTGACAGAGTAGTTTGATTTTGAGAATTATTTTTTTATTGGATAGGGTATACCCCGGAGTTGGTCCCATATAAATTTGGAAAAAAAAACAATCTTAAGGGTAAGAAAATAGGGGATGATTGATTTTTCGTCGGTTAAAACTTTGTTTTTTTGAGTTTTTTAACTGACTGCAAAAAAAGGAGGAGGTTCTCAATTCGACTGTATTATTCTTTTTTTTTGTGTGTTTGTTACGCGATAACTCGGTAATTTATAAGCCGATTTGAAAAATTATTTCTTTGTTTGAAAGCATAATACTTCCAGATTCGCCCTGTTGTCACCAAAATCCGGTTCTGATGATGGGATCCTGGAGAAATCGAGGGAACTATTCAAATTTTATAGGCAAAATTTAAGCAATTGGCTACTGATTTGAAGCCGGTTAAAACTTTGTTTTTAAAGTAAATTTTATAAATTAAATACATACACAGAAAGTAATGACGAGAGAAACATTTTAATACGTCATGAGCTGTGAACACTATACTGGAAACTAAAATGTAGAATCTTAGCTGTAAATAAACTTAACAATTTTTAACGCAAAATAACGGGACAACTGACAATTTAGAATATCGGGGGAAGCGGCCGTTAATATAAATGGAATAGTCGTGTAGTTTGCGGAACTCTGGAATAGGAGACAAATGTAGGTACCCAGGTAGACGCCGTCAAAGATTCTACCTAATAAATACTTGGTTTCAGTGTAAGCGGCACTGATCAGTGGTATGGAGAATTGACTCTGTGACAGAAAGAATATAATCCTTAAGCAAATCAGGCAAAAGGTTAATTAACATATTCACTGCCAAGAATCGCTTCACGCTAATAGGCTGGTAGCCGATGCCGTGGTTTTCCCGCTCAGTAGCGGAAAGCGGCTTCAGCGTAGGCGCCCGCTAGGCGGATTCCAGTCAGTGAAAGTGTTACCTTATAATTTAAATTAAATAATACATTACAAATAGAAGAACTAGGCACAATAGCAAATTAGTTAATTAGAACTACGGCAATAATACGAGTTGACAACCTCTTTGAAGTACCGCTGGCCATTGTAATTGAATAGTTTATTAACTGTCAATGTAAGGTGCATTGACAGTTAATAAACTAATATTTTTTTCTGTAATAAAAATCTGTACATAATTTTACAAAGCTAGGTTTTACTAATATTAAGGTGTAGGTACAGCGATTACGCGAGTATTTGTCTATTTGTACGGAGACTGACAGAAAATATCCCAATCAGCAACTGGAATGGGAACTGAGAACTAGGTACGTGTACTATCAGAATAGTTTTTGTATGGGCAAAAAAGACAGTTGAGTTCTCTTGGCGTTCGTTTGGAAAATGTTACGCTATTACCCCTGTGTTTACAACCATCACGAAAATTACGCGAATCGCTTACATAGCGACCACACCTCAGAAACTAAGGCATAATTTAATCTGCCATAGTAATTAGGCTGCACTTAGGGCTTACCCAAATTCCGTCTGATATTGATTGGATCGTACCTACTCGGAATTAAATATTAATTTACATTTTTTTTTTCATTTATTCTCAAAAAAAACAACAATGGCAAGTACATTCCTTTCTGCTTCGCCAAACTGAGGACAGTTTGTCGGCGAATGTGCGCTCCCTTCCAAAAGTCAAACATTTAAGTAGATGATTAGAATGTTATTGTATACCACAGGGTAGATACTTTACACTATCTTATCGCTACTCTAAATAGATCTTAGGAGACCTCACTAACGTATTAAAGTAATTTTATCATAACATAACCGACATTGTTAGCAAAAAGCATTGCATAATTTAATATGCCATTGCAATTTATCTGAGAACAAACGTTGGTTGTAGCAGTAGGTAGTGTATTAGTGTAAGTTTATTTAGATAGGCGATAAGATAGTGTTAAAGTATCTACCCTGGTATGCGATGCGACAATATTCGTAAGCATCTATTTAAATGTAAATTAATATTTAATTTTGAGTACGATCTAATCTAATCAATACGTTAGGATTAGGACGCTTTCTATTTTTAAAAAAACTTTATTTTTACGCTGAGAATGGAAATCAAAAAGTCAATCGAGCGGGCGAACATAAACAAATGCGAAATATAGGTATAGGTTGAGGCGCTATTAGGTATTAGCAAAATCTCATTGGCCTGCCTAAGTTAAATAGTTCCTGAATCAACTTAACTTTACTTTCAATTACTACAATACGGTACAATTACCTATATGATTTTAATTATTTTTAATCTATACATATAATAAAGCTAAAGAGGGTCGAAACGAAAGTCTGTACATGGAAGATATTCGAAAAGAAAATGGCTAGGGATACTTAAAATCGATAACAGAACACGTTCCAACAGTTTTTAGAATTTTTGTCTGTTTATCTGTTTGTCTGTTTATGTGACCGCGCATCACGTGAAAACGGCTCAACCGATTTAGATGAAATTTGGTATAGAGATAGTTTGAGTCCTGGGAAAGGACATAGGGTAGTTTTTATCCCGGGAAAATCAACCCCTAAGGAAATGAAATGGGGGGTGGAAGTTTGTATGGAGCTACTTAAACCGCTGCACCGATTTGGATGAAATTTGGTATATAAATAGTTTGAGTCCCGGGAAAGGTCAAAGGATAGGTTAAATCCCGGAAATTTTCCCCTTAGGGGGTAAAACGGGGGGGTGAAAAATTGGATGTAGCCCATTTTGATAAAATTTGGTTCAGAGGTAGTTTAAGTTCTGGAAAAGGACATTGGATAGTTTTATCCCGGAAATCTTCCCCTAAGGGGGTGAAATGGGGGGTGAAATTTTGGATGGACTCCGTTTAGATCAAATTTGGTATAGAAATTGTTTGAGTCCCGAAGAATGACAACGGATAATTTGAAATAGGGGTGAAAATGTGGAAAAATCCTATTTAATTAAAATTTGGTAAAGAGATAGAAGAAGTCCCAGGGAAGGAAAATGCATAGTGTTTATCCTGAAAAATCATCTCCTAAGGGGGTGAAAATTTGGATAGAACCTAATTACGGTATAGCGAGTTGGAGTCCTCGGGAAGCACATAGGATAGTTTTATCCCAAAAATTATCCCCTAAGGGGTTGTAATTGGGGGTGAAAGTTTGTTTGTGACCCATTTTGATGAAATTTGGTTGATAGATAGTTTGAGTCCTGGGAAAGGACATATGATAGTTTTAAATTCCAGAAATCATCCCCTGATGGGGTGAAATTGGAGGTAAAAATTGTGATGTAACCCATTCAGATTAAATTTGGTATAAAGATAGTTTGAATCCCGAAAATCATCATCTAAGGAGGTGAAATGAGGGGTGAAAATTTGGATGGAAAATTTGGTACCTATAGAGATAGTTTGAGTCGCAGAGAAAAACAAGGGATAGCGTTTGTCCCGAAAAAAATCCCCCAAGGGCATGAAATAGGGGGTGAAAATTTGGATTTGGATGAAATTTGGTAAAGAGATAGTTGGGGTTTCGGAGAAATTATAGTTTTTATCCCGAAAATCATCTAAGAGGGGTGAAAATTTGGATGGAACCCATGTAGATGAAATTTGGTTTAGAGTTAGTTTGAGTCCCGGAGAATGACAACGGGTAGTTTTTGTCCCGGAAATCATCTCCTAAGGGGGTGAAATGGGGGGTGAATATTTGTATGGAGCTACTATACAACCCATTTAGATAAAATTTGGTATAGAGGTAGTTAGTAGGCGCGGCGTTGGTAGACCCCCCCACAAGGTGGACTGATGACCTGGTAAAGGTCGCGGGAGTCCGCTGGATGCGGGTGGCGCAGGATTGGTCACTTTGGAACTCTTTGGGGGAGGCCTATGTCCTGCAGTGGATGTCTTCGGCTGATATGATGATGATGATGATAAAGATAGTTTGAGTCTCGGGGAAGGACATATGATAGTTTTCATATCGGAAATCTACCCCTAAAAGGGAAATGGAGGGTGAAAGTTTAGCTACGATATAAACGAGCTCTACGCGGACGAAGTCGCGGGCAAAAGCTAGTATATAAATATCTCTCAACTCTATGAGGAAAAAAATCCAATCCCACTCTAATAAACCTAATAAACATACCTACACAGTAAGTTAAAATAAAATTAGGTCGGAGCCATTTCCGTAAATTACTCTCGGGTATTTCAAAAGTGTTCATTATTAAGATTTATTGACGGAAAGGACACGGAACGCGAATACTTGGGACCTTTATTCGTTTGCCCGTGTTTGGCTGTAAATTTCTAACGAACCAGTCGAAACTTTGGCGGAATTTACGTCAAATCGAATTTTGATTTTAAAATCTTATTGCACTTTGTTATTTGATAATGATTACCCGCAAGAGATAACTTTTGACCTCGTTCGTATGATGTTAGTACGCGCTCGAGTCTCAAGTTAACTCTTGCGGTATATATAGGTTAACACTACAGTATACAATATTGGATTGAATATTAGAATTATAAGCTTTAGATAAGCTACGGTAGCCTAGTGGTTCAGGTATGCGGCTGTGGGTTCGAATACCAATGAGTTTTTCGGAACTTATGTACGGAATATTTACCGTTAGCTTTTCGGTGAAGGAAAACATCGTGAGGAAACCGGTCTAATCCCAATAAGGTCTAGTTTTCCATCTGGGTTGGAAGGTCAGATGGCAGTCGCTTTCGTAAAAACTAGTGCCTATGCCAAATCTTGGGATTAGGTGTCAAAGCGGACCCCGGGCTCCTTTAGGGGCACAACCGGGAATAATAACGCTAGGAGGATGATGATTAGAATTATAGGCTTTCTGCCGTACCAGACCTATCTGTTTGATTACGGTTGAGGTTTCAATATGTAGGCGAATGAGCCTATACTAGGGGTGTAGACACCAAATAAAATAATAATGATGAATTTTCTCCAAATAAGGATTAAATATATTGTCAAATGGAGAAAAAAGTAAAGCACGGGATTAAATAATCACAAAGTTATAAGTGTTCAAAGTTTTAAGAAGGAGTATATTCCCCTTCCTTCCTTTTCCGCAAAACGCCCCTTCATATGAAACGATTGTCATTTACTATGACGCTCGGGTATCGTGACGTCACGATCCACGAGCGTTGTCTCTCTCTAACAAGCAATATTAAAACGGTTGTAGCTTTTTGAGATATCTGAATGGGATTTTCGTCAATAGGCATATTTTTTTGCCTTCTTTCTTTGGGAGTGATAATAAATTTTGACTCTACACCCCTATTGAGTTGGGAATTCTGCTGGGAACGGGCCGGTAGTGTAGTGTACAATGACATTATCTCCCAACCACGAGAACACATGAAAATTATTCTGATTCTTAGCCAAGACAAAAGTAGCTGGTATAAAAGCTTTCGATCGTGAACACCAAAGCCATGTTTACATAGAATATACAGCTTTCCCTACATCAAATATTAAGTACTATAAACTTGGATGCGCCGTGTGGGAAGATACGCAGTATTACTCGAAAATTCGGGAACCACTAAGCTGAAAGTTCTTCTACTGATTTACATCCTGTTTTATGTGCGAAAGCAATAAAAAAGGCTTCGGTGAGCGGGGAAATTTGGATATCGGGATAGATACCCACATGTATTACTACTCGTACCTACTTACCTACATATATTACAGTAGACGGCAAACTTCGTGCGCAAATGAGGGGAAGTGGGGGGGCAGCTTGCACGTACAATTCGCCTTTGCGCAGGCAAGGTCATTTGCGCACGAAGTTTGCCGTCTACTGTATTTAGTCGTAAGTCGTGATGTGCGTAATTTTCTGATAGATGCAATGAATCTTTAAAAAGAATTTGCTTATAATTTTCAACAGGCGCAACTATATTAGACTTGGTGGAGGAGTCACAGTGATGGCGGTGACTTGTCCTGCTAGCTGTACTATGTGAAGTGTATCATTCATGGTTAAGGACACGTGCAATTTAAGAGTGTTTAGTGGTAAATTGTCGCGTTATTGTATCTACACTATTTTATTGCGCCACACGTTTCGGCACGCGACATTCATCTATAATAGATATTTATACAGATGAAAAAGACATATTTTATCATACATTTAATGATATTATCGAAATAAGTTTTTGTCAAAAATTTCATTTTTGGTACATGCTTTTACTGCCGACTGTACTTTTCTGCATACCATCATCAAGTACTCATTGAGACGATTCTAACGAGCCCAAACTCGATGGGGTTGAGTCGTTTTATTGCGGAGTTCCTATGGCCACCTTCCAGCTCCAGCATCAGATCAGCTCCAAGTCATCATAATATTGCTTTGTCATGCAATATACATATGTTTGCAAAATTTCAGGTCAATTGGATAACAGGAAGTGACTGAAAAATGGATTGCAAATTTTGACGGACAACTTACATATTTACATACTTACGTACATACGAACAGTGCAAGTTAATATAAAGCTTGTAAAAACCAATCACGGTCAAAACGTCTTTGACTCGCGTTCGTACTAAACACCGCACACCACAGTCAAAAATTTAAAACACAATTGTATATCATATCACAAACTTTTCACCTAGCATTTCCATTCAACTGCATTCAGCGCTTTGCCCTGACATACGGTAAAAGGACCGTTTTTGTCTGTGCCATACCGGCCATACCTACTGAAAGCAAAAAGTCCGCTGACCGGTGGTTGCTTATTTATGTTGTGCTTATTTGTGTTGTATGACACAATCCTCGTCCCTGTAATATCTGCCGTCCATTACATTGCCTGGAATTCGGACTTTAGGTATACAGGCTGAATACGTATTTCTCACAATAGTCTGCTTTGATAACTTATTTGTTTTCGCAGTGCTATGCGCTGCGGAGTTTTGTAATCAGCGCCGTGTCGAGATTGGTTTCAGTAATTTTGTTCCAATATGATGTACGGCTACACCAATATGCCAAAATGAAAATGGCGAACAGTAAGATTGTTTAATATATCAACAAAAATAGGATAGAGGTTCCTATTGCATTGCATTAAATGCACTTTTTTGGTATACGATTTCACACAAAGTGTTTTCATGGTATTATTTTAAAATAACTTTTTTTCCAAAACACGTTAATCGGAGCACATGACAATTTTTTTTAAGTGCCATTTCTAGCAATTGTTAGTTTAAAACATGAAGAGAATAGGATATGGGGGTTAATTCTATCTTGTCCATCGTTCTGAAGCCCCACAATACGAGTAGGTACATTTCAACCATATTACCATTTTATTGTAACCTTAAATTTACATAAATTTCGTTAACTGCTTCATTTTTTTTATACTTACAAAATAATTAAGCACGCATTGTACAGTCGCCATCACATAGATCGGTACACTATAGGTGTTCAAAAATATCGGCACATGCACCCTAATGCCTTGAAAATAGAGGTGTGTTCCGATGTTTGTGACGTGCTTGTTTGCTCCGATGTATGGGATGGCGACTGTCATGATTTGATTTGTCGTATATACACGTCATGATTTGATTTGTTTACGACACCGTGACGACATCCACAAATGTCAAAACGTTTGGTAAGTCAAATCAGTTTGGACGTAATACAAAGCTATTTAACAAAATTGCTTTCTCATATAATTTGTACGGTCGAAAACTATGTCTGTTAAATATACGCCCGTATGAAATTTACAGGCTGTAGGCATATGTTTACTACAAATGGACAGGTATAAATTATTACGAACGTCCTTAATAAAACAAAACGTCTGGTACAATAACATCAAAATCTCAAAACGTTAAAATTATCCCGGTCCTAATAATGAAAGATTATCTGAGTCTGATTGCTGATTGCCGAAAACTGAGGAAATTGGCGCAGTCGTTTGGACGATTCTCGCAGAGTGTTCGCGGCGCGGCCCGATTCCCAAGTTTTAATTGCAAACTCTTAATGAGGTAGGCAACAAGCTCAAAATAGTACATGTCACCAATGCGCTGCCGACATTTTCGGCTAGTGTTATTTTAATCTTTTCATTTATTACATGAACGACAGCAATGAATGCAAACGTATGTCAGCTATGCTATAAATAATAGGCTTAAGAATAAACATGTTTTAGGACTAATGGCAAAGTATGTCGTTTCATTATTATGAGTTCTTTACGGTATGAATCTGCATGGAGGTAAAAAACATAAGTAGGCCTGCTTAAATGTAGGAGTCATCCTCGTTGTGTTTTCCCCAGTTGTATCCTAATGAAGGGTCCGCTTTTACACCTAATTCCAAGATTTGGCGTGTGATTCTGACAAGCATAAAGGGGCAAGAATAGTGGATGCCTCATTCACAACGATGAAGGTCAAAAAGTGGCCATCATTGATCTTCTGGCCATAAAAGCTAAAAAAAAATACAAATATTGCGTCATACATGCCCTTCTACACTTGTTCATCTGTTAAAACATCAGCCAGACATCACAAAGTAAACACGCACTGTATACAATGTAGTCTGCAAAGGGGCGCAGTTTCAAGGCCTACACATTTCGAATTCATAAGTCTGGTGCAGCCAGCACTTGGACAAAGGTGGCACTGCGCTGCGCAAACATCAACGTTTTGTTCAAATGTTTGCCTAATTATATCCAGTGGACTTAGTTCTAACCCACAGCGTCTGGTCTAAGGGCTGTTGCTCCCAAAATGTAAGTCTGCACAGAACACTGAGTAAGTTGCTCAAAAATATCCTACACGAGTTTATTTACTAGCGCTCATAGCGTGACAGCTATATTTGAGCGGCTCGTCCTGTCCGCCAGCTGTGCATAAAGTGTGTTTTAAAATGCGTGTGATTTTTTTGTGATGACTTACCCAAATTCTATTTTAGTGACATTATTTGGAATTTCCAATGACGACAATATGGCAAAGGCATGTTATTTGATAACATTATATGCTTAAAATATTACTACTACTACTCCTTGTCACTGACATTCACTATGACTATACTATTTTTACTTACTATATAATTTACTTTAAAAACAAAGCTTAAACCGACTTCAATTCAGTATTTCGCCAAGCCACATAGGTACATGTAAATTTCCACATTTCCTTTCCAATTTACCACATGAACTGCTCTACGAGAGCAAATGCGTTGATTATTACAGAAAATCAGTGACATCGATATGAATACATATATGTACCAGTGTGTAACCGCCATACGATAATAAATAAATAAATTACAGAAAAAACCCAAGTCGCTATATGTAGGCTGGTAATATTTGAGGAGTTCCGTCGATTCCTCAAGGATCTCAGGATTAACACTTCATTAGTTGCTTCTTCAACGGAATCATGTCAGAATCTTTGACGTACTTTACATCTTTGAGGAGTTTCATAAGTCATCTGTGGTCTTCATCATCAGTTCCACTTCACTAATATTGCAATTTCCGAAGGTATTACTCGAGTTATAACTTATAATAGAAAATACCGGCATTACTACACGCGTGCTTATAAAATTTGAGGGTTGCCATCAATTTCCCTGGGATCCCATCATCAGATACTGACATGGTGACATGGGACCACCTCAGGAGTATATTCTTTCGATTCAAAAAAATATTTTGGAAATCGGTCCACAATTGACGGCGAAATCGGCGAACATACATTAAAAAAAAACATAAAGTAGTGGAACATATAACCTCCTCCTTTTTTGAAGTCGGTTAAAAATATCCTGCAAATAACAAAGATTTGACATCCATCAATATTCAGAATTTCAAAAAAACCAAAATACTGATTTGTGCTTGAAAGCACAAATCAGTATTTTCTGAAGCAAAGAGTTAAAAAACACACATAGCTTTTAATAAGTTTTATTCCTCTTCATTTTAAATGAAATGACATTCATATCATTTACTTAACTGCGTTTAGATTTCGCTTTGCCTACATTCTTCTTCGTAACACAGTATTTAATGAATTTCACAAAAACAAATAAGACTATTGCTATAATAGCCAGAAAGAAACCAAAAACGTCAAGCATATAATACGCAACCCAGCTTAGATCACGAGCTGGATTCTTCATGAAATCTGCTCCTTTATTCCTGATTACGTATTCGATCCAATACATAGCAGTTTCTAACGCTGTAAAAGGCCTATCTTGGAACCTAGCTGACATCTCCTTTGCTTTTATCCTGTATGTTGCATCTTCTAGAACAGCCCGAAGAGCAGTTTCCAAAGTTTCTTCATTGATGTCATGGTATTGTAGAATCCTGCCCATTCCCGCTTCCTGAGTCAGCAGGAGATTATTATATTGGTCGCCGTATATCGGTATTCCGATGATGGGAACCCCGTGAAATACTGCTTCTTGTGTTCCAATCAGCCCTCCGTGCGATATGAATACTTTGACGTTTGGGTGAGCTGCGAACAATATGAAATTGGAGTAACCTAGTTCTAGCTTCAGCGAAACATTTTACGGAAATTGGATTAAACGTGAAGAAGTCTCTAATTTGCTTCGAATACTCCGAGCTTAGCTTATTATAATCTAATAAACGTAAAATAAGTACTGCGTAATTTTAGTTCTTTGCTTGCCTTCGAGCGCAAATTATTTTCCGTAACGCATTAATACTTACTTATTAGGAAGAAAACCAGTTAATTAGGCACCTTAAATATACATTTCAAACGCACATGATGTTATGACATTTATGTCGTAAAGTATGTGGTATTCTACTTTATATTTATAATAAAAAAAAATCTTACTCATTATTATTACTTACTTATTCCAGTGGAAGATAGTGTCTTATCATCATCATCATCATATCAGCCGAAAGACGTCCACTGCTGGACATCGGCCTCCCCCAAAGAGTGCCACAATGGCCGGTCCTGCGCCACCAGCATCCAGCGAACTCCCGCGACCTTTACCAGGTCATCAGGTGTCTTATACATACATACAAAGTCTTTAATTTTGTTGTTGGTCAATCACATAACTTACAAAGACTATTAAGTAAATATGAAATAATTCCAAAAGTCTGACATTTATCGGATTTGGAAGTATCACTTACCAAGAATCTCTTTCTGTGGCAACCATTTTCTAATAATCAGATTATCTGGTTTACCCTCTAGGGTTTCTTCCTCCCATTTCCATAACACCGTGTATTTCAGTCGCCTGAACACGTTTAGGAAGGCGTTCTTCTTCTCAAGTGGCAGTTCTGAACTGTGGACGTTCGATCCAAAGCTCATGTAGATCACTCCTCGAGTCGACTCCTCCAAGATAGCTTCCAAATCCTGCAAAATGATAATTTTAGCTTGCTTTTATCTATTGCATCACCTCTTGGTAACAAATAGATAATATTATTTAAATAAACATTTAATTGAAACAGGTCGTTGCGAATAAATATGTAAAACTTGATCACTCTTAAAACAGGTTTTTAGTAGGTATCAAGGTCATCTGAGCTGCTATGACAGTTCGCATATCTATAAAAATATCACTCGAATTGCGATAGAGATGAAGATTGGAGATATTGGAAGGATTATCGTGATTCCTGTCTAATTCATATATCTGATTTGTAGGTTTAATTTTTAATCTTGCATGAATCGTTAAATGTCGGATACCTTTGATCTATAAAAGAAGATATGTAATAATAGTAGTAATTTGCCATAACGCTAGTGTTTGCGATAATCTACATTTCCCATAAAAGTGGGTTTTTTCTGAAACCGTAACATTTTCACGACCAATTATATAAACTTTGTATAGGTTCTGTAGGTTAGTTTACGTTTGTTTTGTAAAATTCCTGAAAGTAGACAGTTTCTGAAAAAATCTCAAATGAGAAAAATCAGAGCAAATGTTGATAATGGTAAACGTTACAATGAAATCATAGATTTCATTAGTAACCCGTTTATATATATTTTCTACTATTGTCTGATTCGTATTTAATATTAAGTTTGTAAAAATCAATCATGTAATTGCTTCCTAACTAACAAATAGGAATCATAAGTCGTGGTCGTACACGTTAGACGTGGTATGACGATGACACTGACTTTTGAACCTATTTATTATTTAAGGCGTGTTGTCTGTGGTATGTCCACCGTACATCTAATAATAGAGATCACGTCTCGACCGCATGTAATGGTTGATATGCATTAGGTAAGAAAATTACTTTGAACTGTTTAAATATTTCACTTTTTTAAGCGCAGGTGAATTCTATTAGTAATCCTATTACGATCTAAGTTTATCTAATAAATAATTAGTAATATAAATTTGTCAATGTGTACCTTTGGCAGAGGATCAAATTTGTGGGTTAAATGTATTCCTCCAATCTCAACCAAATTTGGTAGATATGCCGCAGGAGTATCAAAACTGAAGTGCCTGTTCATGAGAAACAGTGACGTATTTTTCTGCAGGTCTTCTAGACTGGGAACCGGTTCAGGCAGGTTCTTTATATATTTCTTAACCAACTGCTCCTGTTTTTTGATGTACCAGAACTTGAACCAAAAATATTCGTAAGCAGCGAAGTATAAGTTCCTCAATCTTCCAAAAAAACTGTCGGGCTCTTTTATAGTCGCGAATTCATTTGTTACCGTTGCCAACTGAAGTGGATTCCTCGTTATTATATTGTGTCTCATGCAGTTACCAAATGTGGTTACCAGAGCTAACGGTGCGTTATACTTGTGTGCTAAAACATATGTGGCTTCTTGGAAAAACATCTCGCTTATTACTAAATCGAATTTATAATCTTGCTGTAGAAATTGCTGAATTGGTTTAGAGCTTAGTGCAACCTCAGTGGACGCTAGCCCTCCGCCCCAGAGAATTCTTGCGTAAAATGCTTCTTCTGATATGTCCACCATTGTAAACACGTTAGGTCGTCCACCTTCTGAAATGTAATTCAAATGTGTTTATCACCGCGCAACGACCAAAAGGATTATCACGAAAAAGGCAATTTTTCACTTGTCAGGTTTGACGACCGGTTAGCCTTGTGGGTAATTCCGGTAAGGACAAATATTTGTGTGTTGAGCACAAATATTTGTTTCTGAGTCTTGGTTGTTTTCTATGTACTTAAGTATTTATATCCATTAAATATGTCGTCGACAAGTATCCATAACACAAGCCTTATTGAGCGTATAGTTATAATATTTGTGTAAAAACTGTCCCATAGTACATAATATTTATATTTATTTACCCGTGTCTTTCACACAGCTCTCAAAAACCTATTGAAAATGCAAAAAAAAATCGTGATTAGATTTGATCTCCGCTACCCTAAGATTGTCCTGAAGAGATTGCTCTTTAGCGATAAGACCGCCTGTTGTTTGCCTCTTCTTGTGTTTACTATATTCTGTACTGTAGGTACAGTGTTCTTTTATTGAGGTGTGCAATAATTTACGATACAAGTGCGGAAAGTAGATAATTCCCAACGACCGTCAGGGAGTGTTTTTGATTGACACGAGTTGGGAGTTACCTATCCGCACGTGTATCATACATTTTACAATGCATCATGCCAGGAAAAAAAAATATGCATAAAAGGTAAAATTTGAATTGTCATGAAATCTCATTCTTGCACGTGTGTGGGAATATCATTGGCCTGAAATCCGCTCCACCCGGCCACCGCCGCCGTGCGGCCATAGACGACTTTCCGTGTTTATGTTGAGCCATACAAAGGGGCTCTTTCAGAGCAAGTGCATTGTAAAGAGTATTTGTATTGTATTAAGTACTTCAACACAATCAGTGCCTGCGGCGCTACCACGAACTTCGAATCTCGAACTTCGTATATCTCCGTCTCTGTCGCTCGAGTACCACAGACCATAAGTGCGATAGAGACGGAGATATACGAAGTTCGAGATTCGAAGTTCGTGGTAGCGCCGCAGGAACCCTTTGGGTGGCCGCTCTGCTCGTAGGCGCTTTATCAGTTAACCGCTACGAGCGAGCGTAGCGCTACGAAATTGTTGGCAATAAATGTGTTAACAACTAATTGTAGATTATACAAAAATTGCATGAAATAAGCCATTTTACCACAGATATCGATACGATATGATGCTTAATTATACACGCTGCTTTTCACTTAGATTTTGAATAAATAAAACAAAAATGTTACGTATTCAAGGTTATATGCTCATCATATTTCAAATCATGCGACGTGGCCTCGTGTCGCCGTGTGGCGTTTTTGCGAATCTGGGGCACTACCACGAACTTCGAATCTCGAACTTCGTATATCTCCGTTTCGGTCGCTCGAGTACCATAAACTATAAGTGCGATAGAGGTGGAGATATACGAAGTTCGAGATTCGATGTTCGTGGTAGCGCCGCTAACGTTATCTTAACAGTTTACTTATGAGAAACAACATTTTATAATAATTTGTAGTATATGAACAAACCACCTATTACTTTGGGCCTTAAGTGGAAAATCACAAGTTATTAAAATAATGAATAACCACGTAATAATCAAGTGAACGACACAATATTAAGAAAAAAAACACGCACACACACACACACACATGACACATGATAGTTTATAAATGATGTGCCTTATATAAATCAACTAGCGACCCGCCCCTGCTTCGCACGGGTTTATGTGCATAAATAATACATGCATGTATGGTTTGTATTATACATATAAACCTTCCTCTTGAATCACTCTATCTATTTAAAAAAACCACATCAAAATCCGTTGCGTAGTTTTAAAGATCTACGCATACATAGGGACCAAAGATAGGGACAGACAGACAGACAGACAGACAGACAGCGGGAAGCGACTTTGTTTAATACTATGTAATTGATATTTTGCCGTTGTTTACTATAACATACTAAACTGCAATCACCACGTTTCGGACACCGCAGTTCAGGTTCAGACGCATGACAACTCAAAAATGTATTACGCGCGAGTGCTTTCTGACTAGAAGGTAGGTACCTACTCGTACTTAGTATTTAAAAAAAGTTTTATCAACACAGGTCGAATTGAGCGAATGCCTAAAGCACAATGAATTAGAAACAAAACTGCGAAAACGAATGTTCAAACGTCTTTCAAGTCATCCTATATTTATTTCACATGATTCTTCTATTCGACACAAAAACCATATCCACTTAAATCCTTTTAAATGGCGGCACATTTAAGTCGTTATATTTAATAAGTACTACTAGTTTCTTGTAATTTATCTTCATTGCATTAGATGAACAAACACATTTCAGTGAGAAACACCGTGGGCTGGCTACTATTCATTTACTTATTATAGTTATTATGTTACTATAAATTATTGATCTAAGAGACCTATTTATTTATATATAGGTAAGTACGTAACTAAAAGTCTCTTTTTAGGGTTCCGCACCCAAAGGGTAAAACGGGACCCAATTACAAAGACTCCGCTCTCCGTCTGTCTGTCTGTCCGTCTGTCACCAGGCTGTATCTCATGAACCGTGATAGTTAGACAGATTATGTATTTCTGTTGCCGCTATAACAACAAATACTTAAAAAACCGGCCAAGTGCGAGTCGGACTCACGCACGAAGGCTTCCGTACCATTATCTATAAAAATGATAAAAGAATCACTGTTGATGGATACAGCTTGGTGACAGATGGACAGACAGACAGACAGACGGACAGCGGAGTCTTAGTAATAGGGTCCCGTTTTACTCTTTGAGTACGGAACCCTAAAAACAAATTCTTGTTAAGTACTTTTATTATTTGAATTTGTTATATCATTTATGGAAATTACGCCATAATACGAAATTTCCGCATATAAGTTCTCATATCAGAATCGAATACATTTTTATGCTTTATTTCTTGACATTTGTCTCGTAAAGGCATATCCTAGACGGGAATTAAATTATGTAATAAGTGGGTGCCTCATGACGGGCGACGCAGACGGGGCCGACCTAGACGGAGATGGCGGGACGACCTGGATGTACCTATTCCTCAGCAATTGGGCGGAAGAGGAATCTAGCAGGGATGCATGGAGATCACGGGGAGAGGCCTTTGCCCAGCAGTGGGACACACAATAGGCTCATAAAAAAAAATAAGTGAAAGGCAAAGCAATTTCGACATTTTGACGTTTCTTATAGCTGACAGTTGTAGCAGCGTTTGATTTCAATAACAATAAATGAAAAATTAAATGAAGTCGTATATTTCGGAAAATGTATTCATTGTCGCAGTCAGATAAAAACTATCCTATGTGACAGCTAGAATAATAATGTACCTATAAAAAACGTTTCATATTTTTCCGTTCATGGGATGCTGAGAACATTCGTGACAGCACAAAGCTTAGTTTCAAACTGGCTGATTCTTTTTTTAATTTAGAGATTTATTATAAGTGAAGAAGACACATCAAAGCCTTCGATTGCGAAGACGGAGCAAGAATTCTAAACTAAGCAAGATTTTACAACCAACCTCCCCCTCCGCCCCATTTTTCTTTTTGTCATTGCCGTCGTCACCCCTTGTTTTTACATTTTCTTTATGTATAAAAATATATATTAAAATTTATATATATATATATATATATTTTTATTTAATCTCATGGCAATTATTATTTTGGCCTTTGAGTTTGTCACTCTTTAGTACCACCCAGGGGGCACGTGCAGGGTTGTGGTAGGTAGCTCCTGCGGACGCGAGTGACAGTTGTCCCCCCTTTGTCAAGTGAGTGGGCAACTCGACTGTTAGAGGTTCTTAAGGAGCCCGAAGGCCTCTAACTCGCCTTAACGACTACTGTCATAGACAGCAACCGGGATCAACTGCTTAGCGTGCCTTCCAAAGCACGGAAGCGCTCATTTATAGTAACCACTCAAACAGGCGGTCACCCGTCCAAGGGGTCAGCCCCTGCCGTCTTTGCTTGACCTGCGTTATCGTTTCCGATACGCAGGCGCCGCCGGGCTATGAACGCTTCAATACGCCGGGCTATCAACGCATATATATATATATATATATATATTTGTCAGTTTTGGCCTTGGTTAGTTACAAAGGTTATTGGAATAACCTTTGTAACTAACCAAGGCCAAAACTGACAAACAGACGCAAATAGCAACGCAAAGGCGTCAATAATTTATGTCAGTTTCTTACAAGATCAGTCATGTTGATATCCAAACCGGAGTCAGAGTCACATTTCTAATACAAGGTCTCAACAAATATCAAAGTTGTGTCATGAGCATACACTTGGACTTTCGGTCGTATCATAGAAAATGACTTCTTACATTCTAATCACTAATCCTCATTTGTTTTCTAATTATGTTAGTAGTGAAAAGTGCTATCGCTTTACAAGAGTAAGGCCTTTATAGGTGAAAATGACTGAATTATTGACGGCTAACGACTAACGTTACACAAATATGTTTAGCTAAGCTATCATTTTAAGTATGTATATCTTTAACATACGCAACAAAATAAAAAACGCAGTAAATAGCATAACATGAAAAACGCTCGTCTTCGAATCTAAGTATTAAAAGTAGGGTACCTACCCGAAATGTCCCAAATCAGTTTATTATCAGCCATAACCTGGTGATAGCTTGGTGCGTGATCTGTTTCCTTATAGGCTGTGAACACCGTCACGTTGTGGCCTCTCCGAGCCAACTCCAAACCAATCGGCCTCAGCATATAATAATGCGATTTTGAAGTAAAAGGTATCACATAAAGAATATTCGCGCACTGACAGCAAACCGCGCTTGCAAGTATTAAAAAAATCGTTGAACTATCCTGAAATAAATATTGAACAATTTAATCGACTTAGTAAAATACATAATAACGCGAATGTAGTACAAATCACCAACCATTTTTATTCAGAGTAGCATGTTCTAATGGCGAAGTTTATGGAGTGACGACCTAACTCCGACTGACTACTGAGTTCCGGAACAACCTTTGCGAGTTCAATAAAAACTGACTACGTCATTACATCATTTATTATGCGTTGCTAGTCAGTGTGGTTAAGAGACATCAAGTCCAAGTGTGATTGAATAATGGTTGTGTTAGGTTCTCGAGGCAAAAAAATGTGTTATTTCAATTAGGTTGGGTTCGCCTATAGGCAGAAATGGAAGAATATAAAAATCCATAGATGTTAGTATTACAATAAACTTAAATAACTGTGTTAGTACCTAAACTTAAGTGCTCAGAGGTCCAGTGCCTGATTAGGGCGCTGTCCCATCTCTCTGCCACGACAGCCAGGAGACCGTGGCGGCTGGTGCGCACTCTGCGGAGCGTCGCGGCGCAGCGCTTACGCAGCGTGGCGTGGAATCCATCCACATGCGCGTCGGCGAACATTCCCGACGCGCTACAGTATCGCGGCAGCCGGCCACAGGCTACAGGCTGTCAGCGAAGTACAGTACGCTCGAAAGAGTGTTACTTTAACTTGCGCTGTACACCTGCTGAACCTCTGGGCTATCATGTTGGCCCTGACGGCCAAAGCCCTACGCTCGCGTTCGATATCAGCATCGTCACGCAGATCATCGGTGACCAATAGTGCCCAAGATATTTAAATGAATAAACCCTTTTAAGTTGCTCGCCATTCAAACGAATGGGTGGGACGTGGGACATGAGATGGGCACTTGTTCCCCGCCTTAAATACCATGTACTCGCTCTTGAGCACATTGTACTTCAGGTCGTGACTTAGAGCATAGGATTCGCATTTCTCAATCAGTACACGCATACCACCAACCGAGGGGCTCAGCAGCACCATGTCATCAGCATAGCTTATGTTATTAAAACAAACCCTGTCTATGCGACAACCAACATGCATACTGCTAAGCCCACCGATAAGGGCATCCATGTACAGATTGAAGAGCTTGGGGGAGGTAAGCCCCCCCCCCCTGCCTGACCCCGCACTCCAAGTCATATTCGTCCGACAGCAGACAGGTTAGGTTGGTGTAACGACACCAACGAACACTATTTCGCTGGCTCGCGTACCAACACCTAAATATGCGTGTGAGTTCCTTAGAAAATTGCACTTGGTCTAGTTTTTTTCCAAAGTACGTCGTAATTTACTAGATCGAAGGCTTTGGAAAGATCTAAAAAACACGCATATATAGGCGTCTTCCTGCGGGTGAAGTATTCAACGGCCTGCTTCAATCAAACAATTGCACTTTCGATAGATAATCCGGCGCGAAAGCCGAACTGCGCGTAATTTAGTTTTATAGACCTACCTATCCAACTGTAAGTTGAGCAGGCCATCGAATACCCTGGCTACAATTGTTGCCAGCAAAATAGGTCGATAGTTGGCTTTGTTTGATATGTCACCCCCGTCTTGTTTTTGAAAAAAAAGCACGCTGCATGAAAATTTATGTTTATGTTTATATTGACCATTAATTGAAGCCTATATTTTGTTACACCTTCGGGTAAGACATAGCGATACCAAGCTGCATTTATAACATCTTTATAACCTTTGTTTTGACAAATAAATACTTTGAACTTGAACTTGAACTTGAACTTGACAATAGGAATCACTTACTACGTTTAGTTTTCACTTCATTCATCACCATTTTATGTGAATTCATTAGTCTTAATAACATTAGATTGTAGTTAGTTCATTTTATGTTGGCAACTTAACAGTAAAATTACTTGCATTTTTTGTTCCGTGTTTTCTTATATAAAACCTTGCTACTGGTCAGATTCCCCGAATTCTTCCTTTTTTTTTGTATTTGCTACCTATATTATGTTAAACGAAACGTCAAACCTGATGTCAACCAAATCAAAACTGTCTTTGGCAAAGGCCCCTGAGGCTGCCACTTCACTTATAACTAACTAACTAATAGGAATCACGATTGTTTGTGTCATAATATGAGCGGCGGTAGGTACGAGTTATGTTTTCCGTCAGTTTCGGCAAACAAATAGGGTAAAATGAAAGCGGCCAATGGAATGTATGTCTTGGGTCCGCGGATATACAATCAAATACCGACAGCTATTAAAGACTGTCGGACGTGCCTTGGTTTTACCCTGAAACTTAAATCCCTGCTGATGCGGAAGGCCTATTATTCGGTAGCTGAATTCTTGGACGAACAATTTTAATTATAAATTAAATAACTTTGCCTGTATTGCTTCTTATATATATGCCTGTTGACATTGTTTTTAATGACCTTATTATAATATTTTAATGTAATGAACGACAATGTATGATCAATACGAAATAAATGAATATGAATATTGTTTTGATTGGCAAAACATGTTTGACGTTTAAAAACCACGAAAACATGGCGCAGCGGACGCGGCTTGACATATACAAAGACTAGGTAGGGTCGTTTCGCCGGTTAGCGACCACTTAGCCGAGTTGCTCACTTTAGATTAGTAAATGTATACCTATTCAATGTACACACATAATAGATGGTATTCGTATAGGTTCTGAGTATAGTCAAGTTTTGAAACCTACAATAAAATATAGCACTTTCATCCATAGATTAGGAAAAAATATGGAAAAGGTTTCAAAATAGCGAATTCGCTGGATAGCGACCGCTTTAGTCGGTTTGCGACCACCTGTTAGCTAGTTGGCGACCACTCTTGCAAATAGTGTTTAAGTAGTTAATAAAACGATGCATCATCATCATCATCATATCAGTCGAAAGACGTCCATTGCTGGACAAAGGCCTCCCCCAAAGAGTGCCATAATGACCGGTTCTGCGCCACCCGCATCTGTCGGATTCCTGCGATCGTTACCAGGCCATCAGTCAATTTGTGGGGGGCCTACCCACGCCGCGCCTTCCGGTACGTGGTCGCCACTCGACAACCTTTCCGCCTCAACGGCCATCGGTTCTACGTGCAATGTGCCCCGCCCACTGCCACTTAACTTTAGCGGCTTAGGGCTATATCGATTACCTTGGTTATGCTGCGGATAGCCTCATTTCTGATGCGATCACGCAGAGAAACTCCGAGCATAGCCCTCTCTCCATTGCCCTTTGGGTGACTTTGAGCCTTCTTATGATGCTTCTTATGATTTCTGAAGCGACCACGTTTCGGTGCCACACGTGATCACTGGCAACACGCACTGGTCAAAGACTCTCGTCTTCAGACACTGCGGAATATTAGACGAAAAGATGTGCCATAGCGTAGCTTCCCGAACGCTGCCCAGCCGAGTCGGATTCGACGATTGACCTCTTTCTCAAAGTTGGACCTACCTGACCTGACTGCCCTTATACTACTACAAATTGTTACTCTTCTAAATCTACTTTACATTTCTTGTCAATGCAAAATAGAATCGAAAACGGCGCGCCATCTCGCTCACACCATAGTGCTATTATATATATTGCTATTACAGTCACACATGTCGTTCATAGTAGGTATCTAAATGCCACTGTTTTACAAGCTTTTATGTAACTTTTAGATTAAATTCTACTTACTTACACTAGCTTCTGCCCACGACTCCGTCCGTGTGTCTCGTTTATATCGTAGCTCCATACAAAATTTCAACCCCTATTTCAGCCACTTAGGGGATTATTTCGGGGATAAAAACTATCCTACGTCTTTTCCCGGGACTCAAACTATCTCCATACCAAATTTCATCAAAATCGGTCCATCGGTTTAAGCGTGAAGAGGTAACAGACAAGACACACTTTCGCATTTGTAATATAACCATATCATATAATCATATGAATTATTCATTTTATAATTATATATTATTATTATATTACATATACCTACTATAGACATAGCATGGATTGGCGCGGCTTAAATACCTACCGACACAATTGGCTTGCCAAGCTAAATATCGCGGGTGCCGCAAGAATCCATAAGGAAAGAAAAAGAAAAACGATGTGGTCGCTATCCGATTTCTTTGGTAATAATTTTTTTGGGTACGCGACCACCCCATTTTATTTAAATCTATTTTTATAATATGCCGAATTTTAACGAAATTATTACAATAGCTAAATCATTTAAGCAATCAACTAACTAATTTCAGCATAATAATAAAATTAAGTGACGTAACTAAAGTTTTCGCGCCAACTGTCGCGTTATTTTTTTTACAGATTCACTGCACGTCAACACTTTTCGGAAGCAATGTGTGAAATGTGTGAATTGAGGTTATTTTTTCTTGCTTTGGATTAAGCTTTGGGTTTTAAAGTGTATTTATTCTTATTCTGACACTATTCAAGAATAGTTAATAACTAATTAGTTTTCTGTTGGGTTTGTAGAAATGTTAATATCTTTAATTGAAGCAGCCTAGTCCGTCAAGTGGTCGCCAACTGAAGGTGGTCGCGTTACCGGCGAAACGACCCTACTCTACTTGCTATAAAATCAGTCAAAAATACAACAAAAAATTTAAAGAGAGACCTTCTCAACCGATCACTTTCTGTGGTAGCTTTTAAAACAGTTCAGGTTTCTTGAGATGCATATGTACCTATTACATTGCATTTGATGCTCTGATAAATTCCCATCACCCAAAATGTCTTCTACCTCGTAATTTTCTGTGGAGGCCCTGTGAAGAAAGTCATTATCAGAAAAAATAACAAATAACATTTGAAAACAAAACAAACGGTACTGATACCGTCAATGATTTTATTTTGCCAAGGGTCCGAATATACACTATAGTGCAAATATTTTTGACATCTAATAAGGCGTATAGCTGAGAATATATACGATCGTGCAACTAGTTTTTACGAGGTCATAGACAATCCGAAATTAAAGATTTATAATTAGTTATGTGTTCATTATTTTCGTTAAACTCATTAACTACATAAATCAGTACTAAAATTGCTACTGAGAAACCAAAATAGTATAAAAAAAATTACTTGCGTAATTTGCTGCTCCCGCCGAAAAACACCGCCATCCTCAAACTCAAAGTCAGTTGCACGATTGTATTGAGTCGGCCAGAAAGGGTTGCTATCTGAGGCTTTCTTTATTACGACCCGTGGAAAGTACAAAGTTGTACGTCTCTCCCTAGCCAGGAAGTGGGATTTTCCGCACGTGCTGTTATAGCTACTTTATGGCCAGGTATGACGTAAAAAAAATTATACAAAACGTTATGCAACCGTCCACCCGGCCGTCAATACGCGATCTTAAGATAAAAACGAATAACAAGTGAAATCAAAACATTTTCGAAAAACCCAACTGTTTTTTTGCAAATAGGTATTATAGCCTATGTCACTCCCACGATTAGGAGGAATCCAACGACACCTCACATGTCGAAATACGTCAAACGGCTTAGGCTGCAGGGCGTGTCAAAGAATAAGACATACCCACATACATACATACATACATACTTACATACATACATACATTCTTACATACATACATACATACGCTCGAAAAACATAACCCTCTCTCCTTCGGCAGTCGGGTAAAAAGTACCTAATTCTCGCTAAAAAATGTAATGTTGCAAATAAATGGAGTCGTTATTGGTGTATATTTTTCCGGCTTATTTGTGCAGCCGACTTCAGAGATATTTTTACATTTTTGTACCGTATTCCAAACACACACTTTTACATTAAGGTGAAAAATGTATACATATCTTTGACTCCGAATGTTCTTGTGGGTTTGGTATGACGAGCTACCATAAGTGAATATGAAGGCAGCAGATTCTTAATAATGAACTGGTATAAATGTGGTCGTGCTATAAGCGGAATACCAGGCGTTTGATTTGTTTTTTGGGTCAATCAACTATGTAGGATTTCTGGCTGTTTTTTAATCCCAGGAAACAATATGACAGAGACAATTTAATGTAAAAATACTGATCAGTATCAATTTTTAGGAAAAAAAACGCCGGTGAAAGAAATAATGACAGTGCAAGAATTTTAGATACACCCCTATCGCGAAGCGAACCAAACTAAGCGTACCTAGTTAAGCAGTCAGCTGGTTATCAGGAAATTGTCCTTTTTAAAAAGCTATTAGTGGAAATTAAGTCGCTTTCTAGTGGTACTGTTTAAAAACCAGCTTAAAGCTTTTTTGCTAAAGAGTTGTTTTTATTCAGTCGAGGATTTTTGTCAAAATTGAATGATATGATTGATGTACTTCTGTTCTGCAGGAAAACAAGAAGATTTTTTTTTATACGACGACGGTGGTAAACAAGCTTGATGTTAAGCAGTTACCGTAGCCTATGGACACTTGTGACTCCAGAAGAATCAGAAGCGCGTTGCCGACCCTTTATTCACTTGAGGATTTGCTGTGTTGGCAGATGAGACAGCGCACCCTAGGGAGCTCTGGCGACCTTACTCACCACCAGGAACACAACACTACATGCGTCATAGCATGCAATAATATAGCAACACTACAAAGCAGTTGTGCTATTATGGCTGCGGTCTTCTGTAAGGTGGAGGAGGTACTTCCCCAGTTGGGCTGCTCCAGATACGAGCGATTCCGCTGTGTCCTACCTCTCTAAAGAATGGAAGAATTTGATATGGGAACACTGCCGGGAGAGCAGTATTCCCACATCAAATTCTTCCCAAATCAGTTCCCAAATCAAGCAACCTTAGGGAATTGGGCTGAATGACCGCGCTGTTTCCAGCCAGGCAGGCGTCCCTTCACAACATCATCACATCATCATGATTGATGTGTTTTTGAAGTTTTATTTTTGTAAAATATTAATAATGTTTCATAAATTCAAATTCAATTATTTATTTTATTTGTAGTAAGTATGCTATATTTATTTAAATTGCATATAAATGTATGAATTGAAATTGATTTGATGAATTACATAAGGCTATGCTACTGTGAAATTCTCTCCCTCTTGACATTAATTAGACAAACAAAATCTAATTATTTGTCTCTCCCGTAACCCTGATTTTCTTATTATTATTATATTTTTTTCGTTGGCACCCATTTAGATCTCAATGCTTTTGTCGGCGAAGTTGACAAACACGCATATTCTTACCTAATATTGAACTTGGCTTCAATTTTCACATTTATCTGGGGGCACGGCAGCCAAGTCGAGCAAAATCAAGAGGCACGGCCGTACCATCCTTTTTCTCGAAACCATTCAGGCCATTTTCAACGTCCTGTAATTTTGTGCTAGCTAAAGCTAGAACCCTGAATTTTCAGGAACATGTAGGGCATAATATGGCTAACATATAATATCAATAACATTCAATTTTAACTTTTAGTTTAAGAAGTATTGTCCGTCAAAATTCGTTAGTTTTGTCACTGACATACTCACTTATATACTGATAATGATCACGCTAATTCTAAGGTACTTCTAGGAAACCCACAAGCTTAAAATTTCAAACGTAATTAGTTTTTAGCCTAATAATTCATAGAAAACCTAAAAATATTGCAATTTCAGTCACGTTTCAGAGATATACAAACTGCATAGGTAAGTTTGTAATCCTATACAAATACATGCGATTACAAGGTTACTTTTGCAGTTCTTTCCTGCAAAACTATACCAACGTTATTTGCGGTCGGTAAATTAACATTCCCATACAAAAACTACAAAAAAAATGAGATCCGATAAAAAAACATTCCATGTAAAAAATAGGCCAAGTCTCGAAACTCTTTCACAGTAAAAAGTGGTGAGATATTTCGTAGAGTCAAGTCAGGCATTCTTATTAATCTTTAATTGCTTGCTAAATAAAATTTTGTTACTTTGCAATCACACTTATATAGTTTTATGCAAAAATTAGTAAATGCAGTAAAGTTGTGTGATTCCCAAGTTGCAGAATTTTATTTAGCAAGCAAATAAATAAATAAATAAATTAAAAATAAATAAGACTTGGCCTATTTTTTACATGGAATGTTTTTTATGGGATCTTTTTGGTGGGATATCAATACTTTTTGTAAAGATTTTTTTATTATTCAAATATTGTGTTTCTCAAGAGATAATGCACCAGTTACTATACAAATTACCCAAAGTCCTACAGGTGTGCCTATAATACATATTTGAAGAGTTCTGTCGATTCCTTCCGGACTCCATCATCAGATCCTGCATGCAAGTGCAATGCAGTAAAGTTGTGTGATTCCCAAGTTGCAGAATTTTATTTAGCAAGCAAATAAATAAATAAATAAATTAAAAATAAATAAGACTTGGCCTATTTTTTACATGGAATGTTTTTTATGGGATCTTTTTGGTGGGATATCAATACTTTTTGTAAAGATTTTTTTATTATTCAAATATTGTGTTTCTCAAGAGATAATGCACCAGTTACTATACAAATTACCCAAAGTCCTACAGGTGTGCCTATAATACATATTTGAAGAGTTCTGTCGATTCCTTCCGGACTCCATCATCAGATCCTGACCAGATTCTACTTCACTAAATGGTGCTTTTTTAATAGCAAATGCACGAGTAACTATACAAAGTAAGTACCCAAATCTCTATGTGTCCCTATAATATTTGGAGTTTTTCCTCGATTTCTCCAGGACCCCATCATCCTGATCCTGATCCTGATCCTGACTCCGACCTGATGACAGGTAGTCCCATTACTTCGGGAGACCCTTTCAAAAAGATTTTTTAAAATCGGTTTATAAATGAAGGAGTTCTGAGGTAACAAATAAATAATATTAAAAAATAAACATAAAAAAATCCCGTTTTTTGATTTTTTTATTTGACACAATTGGGAATTGATGAATAATTTAGGAGTGCTGATAATTTTTTGGTGGTAGGAATAACCTTCCTTAGCACCAGAAAAAAGTTGCCGACTTTTCTGCTGTCTGCTTAATCTAGTTTTATCTCTTTCTCCAATACCCAAAAATTGTCTGGAGGAGATCGCTCTTCAGCGATAAGACCACCTGTCTACCTCTACCTACATGTTTTAATATTGTCTCTCTTTGTAACTGCTTTGTTTGTGTGAGGTGTGCAATAAAGAGTATTTGTATTGTAATGTATATAATATTGTAATTGTGCTATAAGTAATTTGGAACTCTGTTTTAATAGATTTTGATGTAAACTTTCGAGCTTATGTAGGTAGTTATTGTAGGTACTTACCTATTACCTATTTCAAACGCAATGTATACTTTGTTTTTTGAATAAAGGTATGATATGATATGAAGTGTAAAGCGTAATTATAATCCCATTTCCAAGCTCCCATTGCTTAGCTACGTAGGCATCAGACATTAACTAAGTAAGTGTGAACTCCAAGTGCGAAGTGTCCAAATTTACCGCTTAGATCTTGGTTTCTTAGTTACCGCAACTTTGAGATGGGGCGCTGCTAACTTGTGCCTAACTTATGTACTCTCGCTAGGTGTTGCTTTATTAATCTATGGGCTTATGAATGTCATTGAGAGTGTATTAAGATTATTTAGGCTCTAGTTCTACGAGATTTTATGTTATACTAGATTCAACCCGCAATAAACGTATGCTATATTTTAAATGAATAATACTCACGACATTGCACTTACGTAATTTCATTGAACTGACTGGTCCTCGTTGCATGCAGAAAATGTATTTTTAATAGATCCTAATAGGGGCAGTAACGCCCCTGAGTGGGCGCTATAGCCTTTTGTGAAAGTGATACAGTGTTGCTAAGATGGACTGCCTTTTATTGGAATAATATTATATTTTATCAAAATGCAGAAAAAAGCGCCATTTCGCAGATCTATATCGTACAAATGATAATGATTACTATCATTTGTACGATATGGATCTGCAAAAAGGCGGCCCGTGTCTACTACGCCAAGGACAAAACAAAAGAGTGGGGATTGTCCTTGTCAATTGAATCAAGATAGGAGTCCGTAGAGAATTTCTTTGTTGCAATAGGTGGTGTAGATTTTTTTTTTTAATCTTGTTTACATCGATACAACCGAGCAAATATCAAAAAAAGGTTACAAGAGATATCTTGGGACAATTTTTGGCAGTTACAAATCCTCGAAATTTTGAGACTTTTTTTGGTTTCTCACTCGTAGCTTCTATACGGTGCATCTTAGCGAAAAGTTACTCATAAGAAAATTAAAGAACATGAAATTATGCGTCTAATGAGTACCAATACATATTGATTTGGTTCAGCCACATAGTAAAAAACCATGGTCGAAAACGAGGCTTTCCTCAACTTTGTAAGTTATTTCAAGTTAGTAGTTTTTAAGCTTCTGAGTATAAATGTTGAATTTAAGTATAGGTTTTTGCTCCACAATTATAGGAATTTACAGAATCGAGAATTTACAGAATAGTCGGAGATAATCGCCTACGCCAGTCAGTAGAAGCTCAAAGCACGGGGTACTTTGCAAAAGGTGGTGTAGAAGATTTTATTTTTTATGTCATGTAATATGGATACAACCGAGCAAATATCAAAGTTACACAAAATACCTCGGGACAACTTTCGGCAGCTACAAATCCTGGAATTTTTGTGACTTTCGGTGCGATTATCTCCGACTATTTTCACTTTATCGAAAAACTTGCTGAGAAACCTTATATTTATTTTAAAAGGCCTATCGATTGATGTGCCACACGTGGACATACGATGTTCTTCTTTTTTGGACTTGCAGTTACAAGTATGGAGTGCACCTCTAAAGATTTTTTTTATCATTTCTTTATAGAATTATGTAGCGGCCAATAAAATACACCTATCCTCAAAATTTTATTCAAGTACACTTTATAGTTTTCGCGTAAAATGCCTGTGTCATACGGACAGACGGACAGACATGACGAAACTGGGTTCCGTTTTTGCCATTTTGGCTAAGGAACCCTAAAAAGGCCCTCTAGGCATTGTACCGAGTACGCTGGCGGTATTTCCTCATTGAACAGCAATTCTGATGCGTTGCACGAGAAAACCGCCAGCTCTTCGATCACCAGTTATGATGATACTAATGCTGAAATAACTCTCGATTCTGTAAATTCCTACAATTAAGGAGCTAAAGTTACTGAATAAATTATTTTGTATTTTTATCATTTCCTTATGTATGAAAATATTCCACAGTAACACAATAAGAAAAAAAATAAAGAAAATTTAAATTAAAAAAATAACACAAAACTTATTATAACTATATATAAAACTAAACTACTTATAAAATAAAATAACTAAAATAAGCTAAAATATATAGTTAAACTCAAAACTTAAAAACCACTATCTTGAAATAACTTACAAAGTTGAGGAAAGCCTCGTTTTCGACCATGTTTTTCTAAATACTATGTCGCTAAACCGAAGTATTATGTATTGGTACTCATTAGACGCACAATTTCAAGTACTTCAATTTCTTTTCATCACACTTGCTCGTAAAGGGTGTATTATAGGCAGGTGTATAGAACAGCTATAGCCGATTTACCTCCCGCGGGAGTTATGAGCTTGTGTGTGATCTGATTGGTTAAAGCAAATCTGGGTGATCGCGCGCAACAAGAATTCTGCTCTGTGATTGGTTGAATAAAAATCGAGCAGGCCATGCGCTGCAAGAATACTGATTTGTGATTGGTCGAAATATTGAAGCTGCGGTCTCCACTCGCACTGATCTCGAAGTGAAGTTGTCAATTTCGTCAATTTTTGATTGGAGCGCTTGTATGAAACCTAGATTTTTCTGTCTTTTGTAGTTATTTATTTTCTGGCAAATGTGATAAAAACATTGTGTATAACACGGGCGTAAGAATATTGCAAACTCGAGTCATCAAAAGCCCTCCGTCTCCGGCGTCGGGCTTCTGAAAGACTCTCGTTTCTCTTACGCCCCTTGTAAACCCATTCAGCGCCCATGACACATGCGTCAGAGCGCTACGAGCGCTTTTCCCAACATACGGAGTTTAAGCTGCTACGGACTACGGCGTAGCGCTACAAGCGTAGCATGGCCGTGAATGCGTTAAACAATGTACTATAGTGAGTAACTTTTCGCTAGGGTGCACCGTATAGAAGCTACGAGTGAGAAACCAAAAAAGGGTCCCAAGATTTCGAGGATTTGTGAAAACAATATTATAAAAAAAAAAAATCTACACCACCTTTTGCAACGTACCTCCCCGTGCTTTGAACCCCTACGGACTGGCCTAAGATTGAACGATCTAGGTGTGATATAATATTCAACTACGATGACTTTGGGAACGAAATATTTGTCGGTTCATATGAACTTTGACTGATTTACTTATATGTCAAAAGTGTCAAAACTGTCACCTCCAATCACATTTAAATCGCGGTTTAACTTTGACAAATGCCTTTGCTCATCACGTTGAATATTGTTCAATGTGTGGTTTCTTTTATTTCACCATAATTCATTTATTGTCTCAGAATATTCAAGTTCGTCCCAAGGCTCGCCTTTATATTATTGTCATGAGTCACCCGCCATTTGTTCAAATAATAAAACGCCATGGTTTAGTGCGTATTAACACGTTATTTATATTTATTGATACATTTTTATTATAAAATCCTAAATATAATTACAAAATATGGACTTTTATCAAAAGTCATTTGTTACAAGAAAATTGTGTACACAACTCAACAAATTGATATATGTAACCTGTTATTGAAATGACAATTTAATAATCCCATTTCCTTTTATATGAGGGATTCTAGGTGGGTATGAGTAACAAGTTATGTAAAAACATGTGTAATTGACCGGAACACAGCTGGCATTACAATCGTTCGGTAATATCTACTTATACAACCTGACAAAAATCTCCAAGGTTTCCCTAAAGCTCAAAGAACCACTTTAGGCTACCAGAAAATTAAAAAACTACATCTAGTTGATATTATTTTAAAAATTCGTTACTACACTGGACGGAATTAGACGAGGTTTAAAAGTTATAACATTAGTAAAGCTCTATATGACTTTTTACACGACACAGCTTACATACTGTTAACAGTTTAATAATAATATATATAGTTAACGTTGCTGATTAGAACTTAACGAAAGCGTTTATTGTCTCAGTCTGCGTTTGACTTTTCAATTCGTATATATAAAATGGCATGCATGAAAATTCTGATTTTTTTTCTAATAATCTCTAATTTTCTCCATTACTCTGTAGTTACTTCTCCTCCGCTCGGTCGTGTAGCCATTCTTAGGTTCATATCCGACCGGAGACGACCGTATGCCATTCTCGATATACTTGACGTTCGACAAAGGCTCGCCTTTGTAACCGCGGCTCTTAGTTACAGAGTTCACTTCCCGTGATTCGATAATCTCTTTGGACCGACCGTCTCTTGAAGGAACAATTTTCTTACTTACTGTTTCTACTGTGTCTGTGACACTAGGTCGCTCGGGGTCGCCTGAACGTGTGGTATACCTGTAAGTTTCCGAGTAGTTATCACTGCTGTTGCTGCCCCGGCGAATGGCTGGGGTCTTCAGACGTGTTTCCAAGCGAGATACGAACGGACTCGTTTCTCTGTTCAATGAGTCTGTTTTATACACAGGTATTTTACGCTCTTCGGATATCCGTTCCTTGTAATGCGGTGAAGGAGTATAACGGGATGATAGTCTGCTGCCATCGGATTCGTCTTCGGCGTGTAATGTCTGGTATAGGTCTGGTGCTCGCTCTCGGAGTCCTTTAAGGAATATCTTCTTTTTGTCGGTCTCGTCATATGATTTAGAGTATCCATTCGTGTGACCATTGCTGATTGGAGTAGTTTTTCCGTAGCGGGCGCCAAATAGACCATCCCGTCGGCGTTCTGTTTCACGAGAGACGGCGTCAGCGAGGTCGCGTTGGCTCCGGTTGATAATCGACACGATACCCGGACTCTTGAGCTGTTCGGGATTTTCATCGAGCCGGCTGAGGTGGGGATTCGATTTATACATGGTTGAGTTGTTTCGGCTCATTCCTGGTACGTAGCGGGGATGGGTATCCTGTTCAGGAGCGCCCATAGCAAAACTCTTGCTCCTGTTCAAGGCTTTGTAGGTCCGGGCTGGTTTGGCTGGACCTGGCGGATAGCCGTTGACCTTGCCGTCGGGAGACGTGGTCACGTGCGAGACGTTAACGGCACTGCTGGACCTCTTGCTGGGCGTGAGTCGGTGCCAGTACTTGTTGGAACTGGGCTTCTCGGTGGATTTCTCCTTGCGCTCGTGTAGTTTGCGCGGCAGCGTCTGCGCGCTGCGCGAGTAGTCTTCCTCGGGCTCGCTGTTCGGGTTCAGTCGACTTGTCGAATGACTGAATCGACCCAATGTGCTCGAGAATTGGACTCTGAAAAAAACAAGTTGCTCTATAAATCACTTGTTTTTTGCAAATGTAAACCTTACAAAGACTAAGCTGATTGTCGACAAGACGATGTGGGCCCACGTACGATGTTTATTATCTCTCCTGTGTCGCAAAAACTCGCATACTAATAATTGGATATAATGGGGAATCTCCTCCTACACGCCTAACGACCGCGCTTTGTTTAGATACCTACTTGGCTCAACACCGGCGTCGTTAAGCGGTGGTGCCCCCGCCCGTATCTGACCCAAAACAATTTACCATGCCGTCACGTACACTACCTTCAACTATACAACTTGATTGCAAATATTAGAGCCTATTAATGTAGTAAACGTGAACCACCATTGTGTATACCTAAAGGCGAGATTACCAAGTAATAAAAAACGCTTCACTAAATTGAATAGCGCGTAGTACTACATGTTATTTATTATCTCCACTTATAATAAATCTCTAAATTAAAAAAAGAATCAGCCAGTTTGAAACTAAGCTTTGCGCGGTTCGAATGTTCTCAGCATCCCATGAACGGAAAAATATGAAACATTTTATATAGGTACATTATTATTCTAGCTGCAACTTAGGATAGTTTTTATCCGACTGCGACAGTTAATTAATTTTCCGAAATATACGACTTCATTTAATTTTTCATTTATTTTTATTGAAATCAAACGCTGCTCCAACTGTCAGCTATAAGAACCGTCAAATTTTCGTCAAAATGGCGGAATTGCTTTGCCTTTTACTTATTAATAATTTAAATCCCGTCTACGATAGACCTTTACGAGACAAATGCTAAAATATAAACCATAAAAAAATATTCGATTCTGATATGAGAACTTATATGCGCAAATGTCGTTTTATGTCGTAATTTCAATAAATGAAATCAACAAATTTGAACAATATAATTAACACGAATTTGTTTTTTTTGAATGACAATGGCACGCGCTCGGCGCATTCAGCCAAATTACCTGCGGCGCTACCACGAAAACCGATACTCAATGTTCATATATTTGCATCCCTGTCACTCGAGTATGGTTAGTGCGATAGAGATAGAGATACCCGAATATTTTCGAATTCCGAAGTTCGTGGTTATAGCTCAGGAATCGAAAATATGGTAAATAATCATAATGTATTTTCTCGAAAAAGAATTTAAAATAAATATAGTCAAATGGAGAAAAAAACAAAGCAAGAGGTTATATAGGTAATGATTAAGTTATAAGAGTCCAAAGTTTTAAGAGGGGGTATGTTCTGTCCCTTTTCCGCAAAACGCACCTTCATATGAAACGATTGTTTTTTACTATGACGCTCGAGTATATTGACGTCACAGTCCCTCATCGTTTTCTCACTCTAACAAGCGACATTAAAACGGATGTAGCTTCATAATTTTTTGAGATATTTGAATGGGAGTTTCATTATCATCTATCTATTTATCTCCACTTATAATAAATCTCTAAATTAAAAAAAGAATCAGCCAGTTTGAAACTAAGCTTTGCGCGGTTCGAATGTTCTCAGCATCCCATGGACGGAAAAATATGAAACATTTTATATAGGTACATTATTATTCTAGCTGCAACTTAGGATAGTTTTTATCCGACTGCGACAGTTAATTAATTTTCCGAAATATACGACTTCATTTAATTTTTAATTTATTTTTATTGAAATCAAACGCTGCTCCAACTGTCAGCTATAAGAACCGTCAAATTTTCGTCAAAATGGCGGAATTGCTTTGCCTTTCACTTATTAATAATTTAAATCCCGTCTACGATAGACCTTTACGAGACAAATGTTAAAATATAAACCATAAAAAAATATTCGATTCTGATATGAGAACTTATATGCGCAAATGTCGTTTTATGTCGTAATTTCAATAAATTAAATCAACAAATTTGAACAATATAATTAACACGAATTTGTTTTTTTTGAATGACAATGGCACGCGCTCGGCGCATTCAGCCAAAGTACCTGCGGCGCTACCACGAAAACCGATACTCAATGTTCATATACTTGCATCCCTGTCACTCGAGTATGGTTAGTGCGATAGAGATAGAGATACCCGAATATTTTCGAATTCCGAAGTTCGTGGTTATAGCTCAGGAATCGAAAATATGGTAAATAATCATAATGTATTTTCTCGAAAAAGAATTTAAAATAAATATAGTCAAATGGAGAAAAAAACAAAGCAAGAGGTTATATAGGTAATGATTAAGTTATAAGAGTCCAAAGTTTTAAGAGGGGTATGTTCTGTCCCTTTTCCGCAAAACGCACCTTCATATGAAACGATTGTTTTTTACTATGACGCTCGAGTATATTGACGTCACAGTCCCTCATCGTTTTCTCACTCTAACAAGCGACATTAAAACGGATGTAGCTTCATAATTTTTTGAGATATTTGAATGGGAGTTTCATTATCTTCTATCTATTTATCTATACATATAATAAAGCTGAAGAGGGTCGAAAGTCTGTACATGGAAGTAATTCGAAAAAAAATTAGCTAGGGATACTTAAAATCGATAACAGAACACGTTCCAACAGTTTTTAGAATTTTTGTCTGTTTGTCTGTTTATCTGTTTATCTGTTTATCTGTTTTTCTGTTTATCTGTTTGTCTGTTTATGTGACCGCGCATCACGTGAAAACGGCTTAACCGATTTAGATGAAATTTGGTATATAGATAGTTTGAGTCCTGGGGAAGGACATAGGGTAGTTTTTATCCCGGAAATAAATCCCTAAGGGGATGAAATGGGGGGTGGAAGTTTGTATGGAGCTACTTAAACCGCTGCACCGATTTGGATGAAATTTGGTATATAATTAGTTTGAGTCCCGGGGAAGGTCAAAGGATAGGTTTTATCCCGGAAATCTTCCCCTTAGGGGGTAAAACGTGGGGGTGAACATTTGGATGTAACCCATTTTGATAAAATTTGGTTTAGAGTTAGTTTAAGTTCTGGGAAAGGACATTGGATAGTTTTTATCCCGGAAATCTGCCCATAAGGGGGTGTAGTGGGGGGTGAAATTTTGGATGGACTCCGATTAGATCAAATTTGGTATAGAGATAGTTTGAGTCCCGGAGAATGACAACGGATACTTTGAATCCCGAAAATCATCCCCTAAGGGGATGAAATAGGGGTGAAAATGTGGATAAATCCCATTCAGTTAAAATTTGGTAAAGAGATAGAAGGAGTCCCAGGGAAGGACAATGCATAGTTTTTATCCAGAAAAATCATCTCCTGAGGGGGTGAAATGAGGAGTGAAAATTTGGATAGAACCCATTTAGATGAAATTTGGTATGGAGATAGTTAGTCCTGGGGAAGGACCTTAAATAATTTTTAGTCCAGAAATCATCTCCTAAGGGGGTGAAATGGGGGATGAAAATTTGGATGGAACCCATTTACGGTATAGCGAGTTGGAGTTCTGGGGAAGCACATAGGATAGTTTTATCCCGAAAATCACCCCCTTAAGGGATGAAAATTTGGATGTGATGTGACCTTTTTAGATGAAATTTGGTTAATTTAATTTAATTCAAATTATTTATTTCAGACTTAGTCCATATCATGTTGGTAACAATAAAAACTTATAAAACTTAAGTTAACAGTTAAGAGATAGTTTGAGTGCTGGGAATTGGGGGGTGAAAATTTGGATGGAAACCATTTCGATGGAATTTGGTATAGAGATGGTTTGAGTCCTGGGCAAGGACAAAGCGTAGTTTTAATTCCGGAAATCATCCTCTAAGGGAGTGAAATGGTGGTTTAAATTTGGATTAGGATGAAGTTTGGTGCCTATAGAGATAGTTTTACTCGCGTAGAAGAACAACGAATAGCTTTTGTCCCGAAAAAAATCCTCCAAGGGCATAAAATAGGGGGTGAAAATTTGGATGTACCCTATTTGGATGAAATTTGGTATAGAGATAGTTTGGGGTTCCGAAAAAGGATAATGCATAGTTTATGGAACTCATTTAGTTGAAATCTGGTTAAGAGATAATTTGAGTCCTGGGAAAGGACATCTGATAGTTTTATTCCGGATATCATTCCCTAAGGGGGTGAAATGGGGGTGAACATTTAGTATAGCGATAGTTGGGAGTCCTGGGGAAGGACAAAGGATAGTTTTATTCCGAAAATCCTCCCCTAAGGGGTGAAAATTTGGATGTGAGTGACCCATTTAGAATAAATTTGGTTAACAGATAGTTTGAGTTCCGGAAAAGGACATAGGATAGTTTTTATCCCGGAAATGATCTCTTAAGGGGGTGAAATGGGGGTTGAATATTTGTATGAAGCTACTATACAACCCATTTAGATAAAACTTTGTATAGAGGTAGTTAGTAGGCGCGGCATTGGTAGGCACAAGGTAGACTGATGACCTGGTAAAGGTCGCAAGAATCCGCTGGATGCGGGTGGCGCAGGATTGGTCACTTTGGAACTCTTTGGGGGAGGCCTATGTCCAGCAGTGGACGTCTTTCGGCTGATATGATGATGATGATAAATGATAATAATGATAAAGATAGTTTGAGTCTCGGGTAAGGATATATGATAGTTTTTATATCGGAAATCTACCCCTAAAAGGGAAATGGAGGGTGAAAGTTTGTATCGAGCTACGATATAAACGAGTTCTACGCGGACGAAGTCGCGGGCAAAAGCTAGTATTATATAAAGTTAACCGCTGCGCCGCACGTTGCATGATACAAATCACGTGCAGTTTGAATAATTGCAACGCAAATGACCACGCACTTTGCGTATGCAAATTTGTAGGAAAATGTTATTAGTATCGTTAACAATCATCTGTAGGTACTTCATTTTATATTGATACGTAATTATGCAGCGCAGGTTTATAAGGTATAGGTGGTTATAGTTTCATTTCAAAGGGCTCTATTTGTTATTAGGTATGACTCAAAATTCTGTACAACATTTTGCGATTTTTATATTAGCGCAAAAACCAGCTCGACTGTTATAAATGGGCATGGTATGTGCATAAATTAACGTTGAATCCTAATAAAATAATATGAAACATTCCGCAACGATAATTGTAGCGAACTAATTTGCATGCGGTCAGCCCACACTGGCCCAGGTACCTACGTATAGCTGTTGTTTACTGGCTTTACTGCGCACATTTCCTAGCTGTGAGCAAGACTGTCCCATCACAGCGCGTTTAAAATGTTTCTAGTTCTTAAGAAACCGCCTGAACTCGAAGGCTCGAGTGAGTCAGCGATCGTCAACTAAATAAGGGTTTCTTTGTAAATAAAATGCTCATTTGCCCTTACTTGGAGGTCCACGGACGCCGATCAAAAAGGCAAGATATGCCGGAACGCCGTTGATTGAAATGACGCCGCGTTTTGATTGATTCAGAAGGTTGTGCAATTATACGGCGCTTGGCTTTTTAAAACATCATTATTACTTCGTTTTGTTTTGATGACAGATTAGTCTTTACCGTTGTTTATTTGTTATACAAGTTAATTAAACACGTGCGAGTAGGTTTCTTCTAAGTTGAAGTTGTCTGTCTGAGAAAAACATTGAGTGATTTTTTACACCACGACACGTAAAGTGCATGTTATTGTTTATTATTCAAGTTAATTAAACATGAAAAATTCTTGTAGTTTTATTTTTACAACACACCTCAAGTGTAAAATGGATTTAAAGTTTACTTAGGTACAAGGTATTTTAATATTTCATAATCATAATATACGTATATGGAAATAAAGAAAATTATTATTATTAATGTAATGATGAGATACTTTTCTTGTTGTACCAAAGGTATGTGAATAGATACGGTGTACATTATCTATTAAATACCTATATTGAGTTATATTTTATTTATGTAATGCGACTAGCTTCTAGTTCTAACATAACGTTCTTTGTCACAATGTCAGCTTCCTTAAAAGGCCGAGGCTCAGACGTAAACTATTAATTAGTATGTAACTTGGTCAGCCTCTGTTGCAAAACCTTTGAGAGATCCTTAGAAAGTTTGCAAATTCCCTAATTTGGTGTGTTATGGACAAACGTAACAGTCTTCTCTATACTAGCTAAAGAGTGCGGACAAACAATTCCTAAAAGAATACATTGGACTGCACTAAATTGGCTAAAGATACTTGGGTCTCTCAAACAATATGATATTTGCTTTTTAAAGCAAATACAATGAGATTTGTTGTCTGCAAAGTAATACGGCGACATTGGAGAGCGAGCTTACATTAAATTTTGTATTCACTCAGTTTATTTCTAAAAATATTTGTAAGTACAAATTCGATTCGTTTCGAATTCGTTTGTATACTTATTGTATTTCGAATATCTAGCTTGCATTTCTTATGACACTAGGTGTTTATTATCTAACACTAAAATACCACATTTTGTGTAAGTACTTGCCATCTTTGGCACATAAATGTGTCAAAACATTAATTAAAGCGATTCATTCCACTGATACCTATTACCTAATGTTTGATTTGGCAAAAGCAATGAACCTGGATAGAGGCTGAGGCCCCACGTTTGTATAAACGTTGAATTACCGATGCCATTTTGATACAACTTCCATTCTATTAGCTGTGCCCTAAAATTTGCCATAAATGTATTCTAATGCGGAACATGAAGGCAATAATTAAAGTTGCGTTGTGGGCGGCGATATCGATAGGCGTCTGGACAAGCTTCTATTTAAGATTTAATTGATTTTTTGTTTGTATATCTAATAGGATTGCCTATCATAAATAAAGGTCTTTTATGTTTGCCTACTTCTGATAAAAATTGCACGCTTGATTTTGTTTTGTTTATCAGTGAGTGGGTGTGGACTTACCGATCTCGGTGGTCACGGCTGTCGTTGTTGGCAGCACGTCTCGGACTGCCCTCGTACTTGTGCTCGCGGCCGTAGATGCTGGGAGCGAAGGGGTCCTCGCCGAGGTAGTACCGGTGCGGCGGCGCGGCGGGGGGCGCCAGCTCTCCACCGTATTGTTTATACGTCCGCGAGGAGTGCTCCGGCGACGGCGAGCGTGAGTTGCGCCACCGCGCGCGTCTCTCCGCGGATGCCGATCGGATCTTCCCAACTAACTTCCTAATCGAATTGCCGATCGCCGATCCAACTGATTTTCGCGCCGGCGAGGGGCGGCGACTATTATCCGCGAAGCGGGTCTTTTGATTCTGTTTGCGCTCGTCTCGCTCCCGTCGCCTGGGAGGAGTGCGATCCCTGTCGGAACTTCCGCGTCGCTCCCTTGGCGGAGAGTAATCCGGAGGCGGTTCCGTGGCTCCTTCCTCGCGGCTGTCGCGTGACCGTCCCGAGTTTTCATTACGGGATGAACTTCTATAACCACTGTCGTAGCGATTTTCCTCGGAAAGTCGCTGTTGCTGTTTCAAGTGCCGCTTCCGTTCTGGGGCGACGGGCGGTCGGTAGTCATCCTCGACGGAGGGTTCGCGGAAGGTGCGGTCGACTTCTAAAGGACGGAACGGCGAGCCGCGCGGCGGACTGTGCATGGTCGACGACGATACGTAGGCGGAGTCATCGCGCGAGGGCGGATGACGACGACCGATGGGCGATGTCCTTCCCTGGGGCGAGTCTCGCTTCCCGTACACATGTCTCGGAGAAGATCCGTTTAACTGGTCATCACTTGTGTACGGGGAACGCACTGCTGGCGGGGACGGGGATGAACTGCGAGGCTCAGGCATTATAGGTTTACTGGCCCGACGTTGTGACCAGTCTGCTACACCCTTGAAATAACCGCCGGTTCTGTTCACAACAGGTGCAGGCCGCTCGTCCGATGGCGTTGAGGACTTGGTTTTCCGTAAGACACGATCGCCGTACACAGGTGGTGGAGGTACAGCCGTCTTCCCGTAATATTCCTCGTCATCAGCTTTTTTCACGTAGTAGGGATCTGGCCGCCGTCCTATCTCTTCAGCAATCGAGTCGTGCGAGGACCGCGATTCACTTCCAAAGTGGCTTTCGAGCCACTTTGATGTTTCTTTCTTGCGTGTTTCCTCCTCGACGTCGAAGTCCAGAGGGCGTTTGTAGTCCTTGTCTTGTTCTGGAAGCAAAGTTCGAGGTGAGTGACGAACAGTGAGACCGAGTGTGCGCGTGCGACGCGGGCGTTCGCGCACGGCTCCGCGGCAGAATGCCCGCTTAACCGCATCCTCACACATGCCAGCCATGGCGTAATCGTTCAGTCAATATATTTGCCAAACTTGTGAAGGTCAATGCAATGCAAAGGCTTTACTTAACCGGTATAAGACAGTACTAGTAAATTATTCACTGAATATTAATTTCTAGGTCAGTATTTGTCTTATGTTTACGGTGTTATGTAACAGTGGTCAGTTAAAAAGAGATCTGCTAGTACGATGAAATGAAAAGGGTCGTGTATCCGTACATATTGAATTGCATGCTGACATGTAAATAGAGAGTATTTTTATACAAATTGATGGCTCAATAGTAAACTTGATATTAACTGTCAAGAAGAAGAATAATAATTATCATCATAGTTAATATGAAATATATCTAAGATTTAGGTACAGTCACCAGCATCAATATATGATGGATCAAAGGCCGCAAAAATATCTGACACGCTCTAACGGCTCTAGGAATAGAGTTGTATCAGATATTTTTGCGGCTTTTGTTCCATCATATATTAATGCCGGTGACTGTTCACTAGCTGCATTTTTGTCGTAATGAATTGGGACTGCCAAACAATTTTTAGCTGGGGTACAACTTTTCAGTAAATGAGGTTTTATTGTGGTTTTGAATTTGGGAATCAAAATTGCTAAATTATAAACTAATGGCGAAACCACTCGTGTTTGGTTACGAGCTATATAAATTGTGTATGATAACACAATATTAAGTAAATACCTATAGCTTAGCTTGATTTATAAGGACCAGGGAGAACACACCGGTTTTATGGTTTTGTGATTAAGTATTTTAATAATATCGACCTGGTTTGAAAGTAATCGCCAATAAATAAATATAGATATTTTATAGTTGGGCTAATACCATTTAACCTCCTTGACATTTGAATCTGTGTGATAAGTGTCGATTAGGTAGTGAATGTAGAGTTTTGTCATTTATATAAGTACAAGGTTGCGATTTTCAATTTTCACACCTAGGTAAGGCTCTGATTAGGTGAGAAATAAAAATGATTTTATTATTGCGAACATCGAAACAAAAACAAAAGCTTTTTAATTAACGTTAAAAGTAATGATAATCAAAACATCCATGCAAATAAAGTAAAATCTTGCCGGGCTTGATCGAGTCGAGTCACACGTGACCTCTGTGTGCTTTAGGACCATAAAGCCATAAGTAGGTTATTATCCAAACGTTTAAATGCATTTTTGGATTGTAGTGGAGGCTGCGTAGGCCCAATGACTCGCCTTATGCGGCCAGCAGATGGACAAGTGGTTTAAATACCCACTTTGGTCCCCGAGGCTTGGCTTTATGCGCAGTAATGACGTGAAACAATGTGAATTTTCACTCCTTACAGAAGGAGAAACCCTCTGGGAGAAAGTACATAATACCTAAGTATAGTTTGTATAAAGTCACATCCACTAAAAAGCTAAAAAAATATTCTTAATGCCGTGCTAACAGGAATACTTTCTCCTAGCTTTGTTATTTATTGAATTGCTCGATTTATTTACGGAAAAGCAAGACGATTAAAAAAGGCAGATAATCTTCATAAAAGTACTTGAATAACGTTGGGTATATCACGATATGATTTCCAAGTAGGTATCACAATAATCATAAAATCATAATAGCCTTTGCGTCCATTTCGAACGATTTAAACATTTCCAAGTATAACTCTTGAGATATAAATTTAAATCGATTGCACAAAACCTTCTAATTAATTTACTTACTTAATCCCAACTTAATAAAATCAAACTGGCCACTTGCACTCGTCTCTCGCAACATCTTTTCAGTGTCGCAACTGTCAGGTGGATTAGAGAAGTAATTACCAACAAAGACTACAATATACATACTGAGATAGACAGGCAACTCGACCAAATTGAGAAGGCATTTAATGCTTGCGTACAGCAGGCGCCATCTCTTCTGCGATATTAAAACTTTTCTGTTAAAACATACAAAAAGTGCGTCGGCCGCTGGGTTTGAACTTCGGCTCTAAATACCGCCGTCTTAACCCCTAGGCTATGGATGTATAATGTCAACACGGCGAATTTCGAAATACCTTGACAGCCTAAGCCTAGCAATCGCTGCAGCTTCAAAGAGTTCGCAAGCTATCAAGAAGGTGGCACTGTTTTCAATAAGACACTGGATTTGCATTAAGTTCTAAGTTCGCATAGCATGATTACCAAAACATTGCGAACCGCACTCATCGCAATACACTGCTTCTATTTTCTTAGTGCTTCTATTATATGTCCATCGCAATACACTGCTTCTATTTTCTTAGTGCTTCTATTATATGTCGCTCTTCAATATTTGACGACAAATATGTTGTCACTTGTCAGTGTAGTATTGTGTAGATAGTTGTTTAGCAGACAGGCAATAAAAATACCCAATAAAATTGAGTTCGATATTATGTTAACCATTGTTAGAATGTGTTATGGATTTATAAATACACACAATATTTATAAATACGATGTCAAAAAATATTTTAATCAGGCTGCTTTCATTTTTAAAAGATCGTCGAAGGGTGTCGTGTTTCGGCGGTTCCGGGGCAACCTACCGAATGCTACACCGGACTTGAGGACACAACGGAGCCACGCTGTTATGTCGCCTCAATAATTAGTTTTTAATTTTATAATTGTTTTGTATGTATGTAAGTCTTTAAGGTATTTGTTACTATGGGCCTTAGATGCCTGAAATAAATGGTTTTATTTATTTAAATTCGCAATTTCCTCTAAACTTTAGGTAATATTTTGATAGTTCTTTCGGGAAAATAATCAAGACGCGTTAATCAAAAACATCATAGTTCTCTTCTCTAATTTGAAATAATAATCTATTTTAACACTAGCTGTTGCACACGACTTCGTCCGCGTAGAACATGTTATCGTCTAAAGGTTTATTTAAGAAATGAATTTAAAAAAAACATTGAAGTTAGTTTTGTTGACTTTTTGGAAACAGTCTAAACCGAAAATACAAATCTCTTACTTTCAAAATGTCCTGCTCTCTATACAAACTTAAAAACCCCTTTGAACTCTCATAGTAAACAGTCTGAAACCATAGTTACAAAATCTTACTTTAAAAATTTCTTGGTCTCTATACAAACTTCGAACCCCCTTTTAACCTTCTTAGGCGATGATTAAAAAATAACGCTGACATAAGTTTTGTAGTTTTTTAGCAAACAGTCTAAACCCGAAGTTAGAAATCCCTTACTTTAAAACTGTCTTGCTCTCCATACAATCTTTTTTTAAACGGCCTACGTAGCCCAGTGGGTAGTGACTCTGCTTACGAAGCTGGAGGTCCCGGGTTCGAATCCCGGTCAGGGCATTTATTTGTGTGTTTATCACGAATATTTGTTCCTGAGTTATGGATGTTATATATGTATATATGTAAGTATCTATATGTATTTATCTATTATATATATCGTCGCCTAGTACCCACAACACAAGCCTTATTTAATTGAGCTTACCGTGGGCCTAGGTTGATTTGTGTAAGATTGTCCCGTAATATTTATTTATTTATTTATTTATTTTATTTATTTGAATACCCTTATAAACCCCTTTAGGGAATGAATTAAAAAAAAACGCTGAAATGAGTTTTGTAACCCTTTTAAAGCTTTTCGGGGAAAAAAAACAAAAACGCTTTAAGTTTTTTTTTTTAATAAGTATATTTTCTACAAACTATTAAGTCTCTAATTACAAAAAAGTGTTTCCCATACAAACTTTGCACCCCATTCTAACTCTTTAAGGGGTTTTCAAAACGCTGGCAGTACTTTTTTTTGTATTTGAATAAGTAGTCTTTCTACAAAGTTTTTAGTTTCACCCCAAAATTGCACCCCTTCCCTCTCCCCACAATTTCAAGTATATAGCTAAAAAAATCTCCCATATAAATTTTGCACCCCTTTTTATCCCCATTTGGGGTGAAATTTCCAAAAAGCTGAGAGTAGTATATTTGTTTCCTAATAAGCAACCTTTCTACAACAGTTAAGTCTCTAGCTAAAAACAATGTTTCCTCCATACAAACGTTGCACCCCCTTTTATCCTCCTTAGGGGTGGTTTTTTTTTTTTAAATCCTGTAAGTACTTTTTTATTTTAATTAGTAATCTAACTACAACATTTTGAGCTTCTATTTAAAAAAAAAAGATTCCCCTCATACAAATCTTGTGATGATGATGATCTTTATACAAATTTAAAGTTTCAAGCTCAAACAAGTTTGCCTCATACCCAAATTGCACCCCTTGTTCACCCCCCTAGGGGTGGAATTTTCCAAAACAATGAAAATAATTAAGTTGTATCTATCTATCTATCTATTCAGCCCGTATCCACCCACTGTTGAGTATAGGCCTCTTCTTTATTACGCCACTCTCCCCGATCCTGTGCTAATCTCATCCACTGTTTGCTTCCTGTTGTATACTAATAAATAATCTTTCTAACAATATCGAGTCTCTAGCTCAAAAAAATAGTCACCTCCATACAAATTTTCAACCCTTATTAACCCCCTTAAGAGTGGAATTTTCCAAAACGCCGAAAGTAGGTACTTTATTTGTATTATAATAAGTAAGCTTTCCACGAAGTTTCAAGTCTCTAGCTAACAGTGGCGGAGCGCCCATACAAGCCGATCGAGCCTAACCGAGCCGAAAACACCCCTTTTTTATGCTCCGGGTTGTCCAGTGACAATGCTCACTCGCCGCTACTGCTAGCTAATAAAAAACATTTCCTCCATACAAATGTTGCAACCCCTTTTAACCCCCTTAAGGGGTAATTTACTAAAACACTGAAAGTACTTTTTTTGTATTTCAATAAGTAATATTACTACAAACCTTTAAGCTTCTATCTCAAAAAGGAGTTTCCCTCATACAAACTTAACATCCCTTTTTAACCCCCTTAGGGTTAGAATTTTTCAAACGCTAAAAGTACTTTATTTATATTCTACTAAGTACGATACGTACCAAATTTTAAGTCTCTTGCTAAAAAAAAACGTTGCCTCCATACAAATGTTGCACTCCCTTTTAACCCCCTTAGGGGTGGAATTTTTTAAAACGCTGAATCCACTGTTTTTGTATTTTAATAAGGAACCTTTCTACAAACTTTTAAGCTTCTATCTCAAAAAAGAGTTTTCTTTTTACAAACTTTGCAACCCTTTTTAAACCCCTTAGGGGTGAAAATTGATAAAACGCTGAAAGTGCTTTAATTGTATTCTAATAAGTAATCTTTCTATAAAGTCTGAAGTCTCTAGCTCAAAAAATAAAGTTTCCTCCATACAAACTTTGCACCCCTAATTTCCAAAAATCCCTTCTTATCCGTCGCCTACGTTATAAAAGGTAGTTTGGGTGTATATTTCAAGTTTCTAGTCCTAGTAGTTTCGGCTGTGCGTTGATGATCAGTCAGGAAGTCTTCTTTTGTATATATATATATATAAGAAAATAAAACCTTTTGAAACATCCTTTTTTCGTGCGCATGCGAAAAGAACAGTGTAACGAGTTCAATTCAATCATACATTGAATAGAGCGTCAGCTCTTATTAATAAAGTTAGGAAGATGTAAGTAAGTATATAATATTCTCAAATCATCAGAATAAGCTTTCAAAAATATCTGGCCAACATCCTTGAACGCAATGATTGTCGCTACAACTTTATTTATGAGTGACAAAGTGTGTTTGATTAGGGTCCGAAAACACCCACTCACCCACTATATATTTAATTAAACTCCATACGTGGATCATTGCAATCTGCTTAAACAAGCAATAAACTACGAAATCGTGGAGCGTTTAAGTAAACATAAACACACTTCCAACTTCCAACGCATTTTGGGACGAGAGTGCCGATCCTGCGAGTAGATAGGATACAAAAGCCATTGAAATACTGTAGCTTCTATATAGAGCCATATATCGTGAATTTTTTTTGGTTGCATGTGACAAATGAATACCAGACGTAGCACGACGCACGCGACGTACTATACCTATAATATATCTTTTACATAAAGTCCGAGTCAAGCTTCCGACATTGAAAGTACTTAGGTATTGCTCGGTCATTGTCCAGCAGTGGACGTTTTTGGGCTGATAATGATGATGATAGCACGCTCCACGAATATTTATAAATCAGGGTATTAATATTGGGTGGTATGAAAATCAATAACAACCGTGGTTTCGTTGTAGCAATAAATTGTGTTTCAACTAGATATTGTAATATTTATAATTAAAATCTTAATGATGTCGAATGTTATATATGTCACCGTTAGATTGTGAAAACCGTCAGTTTATAATCTGACCCGTTATATTGTAAACTGACGAAATATTGTGAACTGCTAAAATAATTCATAATTTTACGCATTCATTTTCGTTAGTTTATAAACTAACAATGTCATATCGTCAAATTGTAAACTGAATCAAATTTGCCTGATTTGGAACGCAACATGTGCGCTGTTTGGTTGAGCGAATTATTCCACTTGCATCAGTTTCCACTTACGTCAGAACATGATTGTTTTTTTTTTTGCTATTCAGACATTTTCTTCCATTTATTGCGGCATCCAGCAGTGTCGACGGAGCCCCGCTGCGCGGGGCTCCTATTTCTGGGCGCTTTGCCCTTCGGGCAACTGAAGATACCTAACTAACCTAACCTACCTAGTCTTTGTGTACGTTCCGTAGCATGCCGATTTGATCTCAGTTCACAATTTGACGATTCGACATTGAAAGTTTATAAACTAACGAAAAATATTGCGTTAAATTGTGAACGGTTTCGGCAGTTCACAATATTCCGTCAGTTTACAATATAACGGGTAAGATTATAAACTGACGGTGCTCACAATCTAACGGTGACATATACACTGTATGAACTGGCTCAATGGTTTAAGACAATAAAAACCTTTGTCCGTAATGCATAGATTTCGCATTAATGAATTAGTAATTAATATATCCACGTAAACTGTCAAAACCATAATATTAACTATGCTATCACTAATTTAATAATTTTAATATCATCTTCTTACGCTGTGGTTAAAATATGTATGTTTATACCAACCCACTTTGTATACTAAAGAAGTAAGAATACTAAAAGCTTTATAATTTCCCCTGAATTAATAATGTCATCAATAATCACCACCTACTTAAAAAAAATTGCCCTTAATAATTTTAGGCTCCTTTGAAATCTTATAACGCAAACCCTATTCATTTAAGCTGAATTTCCGCAGTTTTTTCTTTTCTTCACCGAATCGTGGAAAACACGACATCTACTAGACGGACGTGTGCAAAAAGCTAGGGTTGTCACGTCTCGTCTGTTGCAAGCGTTACATTGGATTCCAGCTGAACATTCTTCCGCACAACGGGACAAAGGCGACAGCCCTGTTCACTGAACTGGCCATAGATAGACGAAGCATCGAATTCGGTTAACTAATTAACAATGAAAGTGGAATCTCATTTAAAAGGGGAATAAAAGTTAAACACTTTTATAGCCACGCGTCTGACATATTTGCATTTGATTTATGGTGGACGGGTGTTCACTTTTTCATTTCAATTAAAGAGAAATATAGTTGCACTTTGATACAATGAATATACGGAAAAAAAATTGGATCTAATATTCTGACGTTACGTACTGGAAAACTAAAAGTATGACGAAGTAGGTAACAGATCCAATGCGTATTAAATTTTGTCACATATTTTACTAATTTGTAAATGAAGTTACAATATCTTGAAGATTGCGAAGAAAACGTCCACATAATAAGTAAGTCTCGCCATCAAACGTAACAGTTTGGCGAGAATATAAATGTTTAGTAAGTTGTAGGTAATTTGAATATAAAAAAGCGGCCAAGTGCGAGTCGGACTCGCACATGAAGAGTTCCGTTAAATAAATTGCGGTTTACGATTTATGGCGTATTAAAAAAAACTACTTACTAGATCTCGTTCAAACCAATTTTCGGTGGAAGTTTGCATGGTAATTTACATCATATTTTTTTTTTAGTTTTATCATTCTCTTATTTTAGAAGTTACGAAGTTAGGGAGGACACATATTTTACCACTTTGACTTCCAAACTTCCAAACTCGCGCAAACTATTTAGTTTAGAAAAAAACGATGTTAGTATCCATAGATACCCACACGTATGGGTTTGATAAAAATTTTTTTTTGAGTTTCAGTTCTAAGTGTGGGGAAACCCAAAAATTTATTGGTTTTTTTCTATTTTTGTGTAAAAATCTTAATGCCGTTTACAGAATACATCTACTTACCAAGTTTCAACAGTGCTCTTATAGTTTCGAAAAAAAATGGCTGTGACATACGGACGGACAGACAGACAGACAGACAGACCGACATGACGAATCTATAAGGGTTCAGTTTTTTGCCATTTGGCTACGGAACCCTAAAAAGTACATTCAAAACGAAAACGATAATGAATGGCACAGTACAATGCATTCACAAGTAGACAAATATTCTTCAAGCACTGCTTAAGAATTCCTATCCATTTTGAACGCCTCTGTCGCATGTAAATCTCGCAATTCATCATACTAGTTGGCAATCGATCAACTCGTTGTACTACTGGTTGGAACGGAAACTGTCGCGACAAGGTCGGAATATGTAACATTGCCTTAATAGGATGCGCCTGCGTTCAGACAAGAGGCGGTACATGGTTTAATCACTGTATCTATTAATACTTAGCATTTATAAATATGCAAATATTTAACAGTGCATTCAAAAAAATATTGGACTGTCAAAGTTTCGTTGGCTATACCTACTTATATATACTTACCTATACTTAAGTTAGTATTGAATACTAAAAGTACCTAGAAGAACTCCTACTAACATTTCCTTGCATCGTACATTAATTATGAATATGTATATAAAAAGGGTGTAAACTTAGCAACCAGATATTAAAAAGCTCATAAATTGTCCTTCCTGTATAGAAAAAGGCTTTTTCCTGATTTAAAATTTCATGTTTTTACATCGAACCCATTACTACCCGATGTGAAACAAAATGGTCGTAATTTAAATTTGACTATGTTCAACCCTAATAAAATTATTTCAGTACCAATTCTCACACGTACAAGCACGCGACATAAATTGCTTTCGAATTAATATATTTATTTTAACTACAACAATGCGAAGTAACTGGCTTTTATTTCCTAAGAAGTTCGAACAACGACAAACTAGACGGAAAGACTAAATATCATGTCTTTGTCTTGTTAATTAATTCAATTGTGGAAAAAACAATCGGCAATCGCCGCAGCGTTTAGCGAGCTAAATCTAAAGTAAGTTAGGATTTACCCTAAAGCACCCCGTTTGGATTCATTGAGTAACTTTGCTAGTTAGGGCAGCTCTGCCTTTCATTACGAAACGCTATTCGAGGAAAATCCTTCACACATTCCATGTGGAAAGCTGTTGGAGATATTGCGCTGCTAGGAATTTTTTTTTCATACCTTTATTACGAAGGTACGGGTACAGTCGAATATTTAGAACACTTCGTTTGTTACCATAGGAATAAAGATTTTTTACGAAATAAAACATTTTTCACGTCACTTTGGTTGCTACAATATCTATGTCTGATACCTACTGACTGTGGATAACTTAGTTCACACTATTCGTAACGCGTTTCTGACATATTGAAATCATATGTCAATCTTGGTTCATCTGCCATCACCTGTATCAGATGCTTGATTAGATGCATATCAAATTGATATATTAAATATTTGGTGATACATTAAAATTGAGTTTCTATTTGTGTTGTTTGTACAAGTAACTGCAATGATACCGTGATTGAATGGACACTAAAGTCGCCATGTACGGACTTACCTTTGATCCGAAGGTGACTTATTTAAACCAATTAGCCTTGTGACAGCAACAGACAATACACGGACGCGTCTCTCGTCGGCTAAGCGCAGTCGAAAGAATAACTGTGAACTGCGGATTGTAGGATTGCTGGTATCCGTACCTATACTGCCTTCCGGCCGGACGGATGTCCGAAACCAACAAGGAAGGGAGTGGAGTGGCCCGAACGAAATTAAGGGCAATTTCAGTACTTTTATGGTAATACATGGATCTGTTGTATCAACTACCTTTAGTTACTAAGTTTACGCTGTTTTATTTACAATTAAATAGCAAGTTAAGAACGCGTGATTATTATATGTGTTCATAAGCTTAACCTATGGTTTATAAAAAAACCGTTGAACCTCAGGTCGATAAATTAACCTGTCAAAAAATTTACTAAACCGCCGATATATACAAGAACGGTTTTTTACAAAAACAAGCCTGAATCCAACTGAAAACAGTGATTAAGTAGATGGCCACATCTTAAGAATAATAATATATGTACAAGCGTATAATACCTAACGTTGCCTTACTTTATTTTCTTCTATAAAAATATTTCGCGTCTATATATGGCACTTGAAAAAGGTATACGTAACGATGATATAAGTACCTAGGAACCCTTTTCATTTTTTATACTTAAAATATACCAACATATTATACAACCGTAGTAAATGTAAAAAATATAGGAGCACTAAAAATTGTAAGAACATTTTTACGAGTGCAAGCCAGTAAATAGGTTTCGGTGGAATAAAGTCGAACACTGCCATCGTTATAGAGGTATTTTTATATTGGTTAGCATTAGCAATACCTACTGTTGAACAACTACTTATATAAAGTTAAAATAAATTTGAGAAACCTGAATGAGTTTATATTTTTGCGATATTAGGTACCTTTTATCTGCTAATTAATTGAGACGATTCCAACGATACTATTTTAATTTAGATAGTTAGGTACTTTGTCAAAGATTCTACCATGTTGTGAGGAATGCGATGATGGACCGGAATCGATCGAGAAAATCTTCGATCAAGATCAAGGAAACATTTGTGCTCGAACGAAAATCACCAACCACGATCATCAATCAAACTATCAGGTCACGACTAAGAAGAGTAAGGTATGATCACCATCTGGACACGGTAAGATTAATTCCATAAGCATGTGTTTTTTTTATCGGACGAATTGTTTCGGAAATTACTCCCTACATAAAAAAAATTCAAAGCTACAAGCTAACATTAGACCTCAGTTCATTATACTCCTCTTTACTGATAGACCTACCTAGATATTATGTAAGTGCGACTATAGTAAGAAGTAGTGAATCTCAAACGTTGACCATGGTCCGCCGGACGCCCATGATTGCCGACGCAGGAGTAACCGGATATCGACCGGACACGGTTGGTCGGTAACACGGAGCGATACCATTAAACCTGTGTAATTATATTATTGTACGCAACGTGCACTGGAGAAACTATATGCCAGGTGCGCCATGATTTCTTTTGAATCAATGTTGTGGAGCTGGTCTGCTTCCGTTTCAATATTAAGTACTTAGCCGGTACCAACTTACTCCGTATTACAAAGAACCCTGGCGGAGTTGCGAGAAATATGTATATCCTAAAATTTGCTACAATAATACTGATGGAATGATTTCTGAAATTGGATGCGAAGTTTTTTCCGCTGATAGTGTTGATACACCCCTACCGTCCTTCTTACCCCTACGTACGGTCACCCAATTTGATTCCTAGGCCACCGTAGAATCCTGTCATTGTAACTGCTACATAGCGACGCGATAATCCTAGTAACCCGTATTGACATAGCATTTACAACGGCAAGGTTCTATGATGGCCTAGGAATCAAATTGGGTGACTATACCTACTTTTCTATACTTCTATACTAATGAATACAAAGTTTTTATAAAATTTGTATAGATTAGTATACAAGTATACTTAGATAGGTACTTAGGTAAATTCAATGAACCCGGATCGAATGAAATGGAAGAAGATACGAATGATATTTTGCAAATGCCGTTCTATCATATCAACCTGTATGGGTAGGTTGCTGGTTAGGACCTAGCATAATATATATCATACCATTTTGATAAAACGCCCATAGGTACCTACATATTTTATACATGGTATATGTATAAAATATGTATGTACTTTCTGTCATTCAATGCCCCGTTAATCCAATTTTAGTGAGAATTACCTAGCAGGTCGATCACGTAACGCATTGTAGGTACAAACATCGGGTAGGTCTAGCACAATGTACAAGTTGCAGAACATTCCCAAAACGCGGAAGCATTCTCAAGAATGTTCCTAGAACATTCTTGCAACATGAAACTTATCGTTTAATTTTATTAATGTGCTTACAATAAAAATTAAATGAACATAATTTAATCATATTTAGTATTCTGTACATGTTTTAGTATGTTACTATTCATTATTTGGTTGACAAGTCATAAATTGCCAATAAGTTTCATAAATTGTCTTTAAATTTCCGAGAACATTTCAGAGAAAGTTGCAAACAGAATATTTCTAGCATCGTATTATACACTAGCTGTTTCCCGCGACTTCGTCCGCGTAGTACTTGTTATCGTCTTAGAAAATGATTGTTCTCAATACAAACTTTGAACCCTCTTTTAGGGGATAAATTAAAAAAATGGTTGAAATTAATTTTCTAGTTTGTGAACAAACAGTCTAAAACCGAAGTTACAAATCTCATACTTTAAAAAAGTCTTGAAATACACAAACTTTAAACCCCCTTTTAACACTCTTAGGGTATGAATTTGGAAAAACTCTGAAATTGGTTTTGTAGTCTTTTAACATATACAGAATAAGACCGAAGTTACAAATCTCTAACTTTAAAATTTTCTTGCTCTCCATATAAAAATGTTTCCCCTTAGGGGTTGAATTTTTTAATCGCCGAAAGCACTTTTTTTGAATTGTAATAGGTAAGTAATCTTACTACTAACTTTTAAGTCTCTAGCTCAAAAAAAAGTGTTGTCCATACAAAGCTTGCCCCCCTATTCAACCCCCTTAGAGGTGGAATTTTCTACAAATCTGAAAGTACTTTATTTGTATTTTAATAATTAATCTTCCCACAAAGTTTTAAGTCTATAGCTCAAAAAAAAAGGTTCCCCCATGCACACTTTGCACCCCTATTTTACCCCCTTAGGAATGGAGTTTTCAAAAATCCGTTTGTTTTAAAGTCTGTGATAAATATTGGCCAGTACAGAAAAATATCGGTGCAACAAAGAATTTCTTACCATGCATGTTGTGTTCAAAAACAAATAAATGTGTTTTTTTACTTCAATTTATATTTTATAAACTAAATTGTTATAAACGACAGAGCCAAGTATTTGTCGTAGTACCTTAACAATGTCAATTACTATAATTAGTTCAATAGACATGCATTTTACTGTCCGTTGATAAGATGATAAATGATAATTGATAAGTGGAGTAAACTGGAGTGCAGCTCAGAAAACAATAATTATATTATAAGGACTACACTTAAACTATCGTAAATATTCATGGTATAAACTACGATAAATAATAAATTCTCGTTCCCGAGAACATTCTCAGAAGTTACAGAGAAATTCTCATGTGGAAAGTTTCGCAACTATGGAAAGTTCTCGTGAGTGCTAGGTAGGTCTAAATGTCACTTTTTTATGGAAAATTGACAGTTAAATTGTACCGACGCGCGTTCGGAACGTTACGTGATTCCCTCTGTTCTTAGTGCTTTTCGGAGAGAAGGACTTATGTTATGGCCTATTTATTTACGGATATAAAAAGCCATATTACAAGTCTCGATTACATTAGGATTAGGGCAATATGTGTAACTTTGTCCTTGATATTTATAAATATTTATATTATTCATATAAGTTAGGACACGAACACATTAGGACACTTCATGAGCTCCACGAGTTCCAAGATACAGGTCAGTCTAGTTTGGGACTCACCAGATATTGCTTTCCTATTATGTAACAGTGTCTTTTGTATAATAAAGTTATTCTTATTCATAAGTTTCTGTCAAAAAGTTCATTTTTGGTACAAGCTTTTATTGCCGACTGTACTTTTCTGCATACCATCACCAACTACTCATTGAGACGATTCTAACGAGCCCAAACTCGATGGGGTTGTGTCGTTTTATTGCGGAGTTCCTATGGCCACCTTCCAGCTCCGGCATCAGATCAGCTCCAAGTCATCATAATATTGCATTGTCATGCGATATACCTACATATGTTTGCAAATTTTCAGCTCCATTACGGGAAGTGACTGAAAAATGGATTGCAAATTTTGACGGACAACTTACATACTTATATACATACGAACAGTGCAAGTTAATAAAAAAGCTTGTAAAAAGAAACAAAAAAACACCTGAATTCCTGTTGATGCGTCTTTTAGACTTTTTGGTTCCGAATGTCTATGATTAAGTTCGATTTTAATATCAAATTAATGAAGCTAATTAGGAACCAAACGTTTTTGTTGTATTTTACGGTTATTTTACATACGTAGAACATTATGATTTACTATTTACAAGCCATTCGCGTCGAGTTACAATGTTTCCTGATTGCCGAAGAGTTCGTCCGATTAACATTCTTGGGTACAAATCGTCCAAGGTCGACCACTTAGTAGACAAAATGGGGGTCTATTATCATAATGGATAGGCCAAGAATAGCCTAACGTTTAGGCAAATGTTTTAGACAAGTACTAATTTGGGCAAGCAAAAAAATCTTTAAAATACCGATGACACTTTAAAATTAATTTTTCATTTTCGCGTTGACCTTTAGCAGCTACCGAGTGAATTGTACATATTTGGAATTGACCATAATTTCGATTTTAAGTGGGATGCCGCTGCTAAACTAGGTATTCCTTTTGCGAATAAAAAATCTATTTATGGTGAGTAGATATGCAAAATGTTGGTTTTTGAAGCAGTAGGCTCATAAAAATGGCACGCCAAAATAATGTGAAAAAAAATCTTATCATTCAATATTTCATTATTAATCTGAACCTTATTTTTTCTTGTATGGGACTTAAATACTAGCTAGAATGATTATTTACGTAGGAACATAAAAATAAATACATAAGTATTAGCAAGCTCAATAGGTAAGGCTTGTGTTATGGGTACTAGACGACGGTATATTTTACAGATACTCAAATATCAGTATTATGTCATTATGAGTTTGATTTTACAATATAATATGAATATCACGTTCTATAGGCATAGGCAGCCCCCCTTGTCTCGTTAACTACATTACAATTAATTCGGAGAGGCTAAATGTCGTATGCCCGCAATAGATTACGGACATCCTGATCCCACTAATCACTTGTAAAATTAACCGGCTATACAGGGTGGAATTTAGAGGACTAATCGTAGGACGAAACATACCTACTGCAGTGAAAACTCACTGCTGGCTATTATGTTTTTCTGCCATCTGTATTCCTCTTTGGTAGTTAGGTCGTTTGATGGTGAACTTCATTGCGTTTGTTGTACTTAGATACGTTCTCAGTTGTCTATGTGATTTCAGGTTTTTCTCGTAGATGGCGTTTACTGGTTCGCTTTATTTTTCTGCCGAATCAAATCTCCTTGATTCATGTCGTGTTGGGGTCTAGCTGATTGTTGGCTATTACCTTTTTAAATTATTCAAATTTTAATTCTATAGAATATTTTTCCAGAATCTTGTCAATTATTGTAAACAAATTGGTGAAGGATCACTCTCGACATGGAAGCCCTAGTGTGAGCTTGCATTTTGGTGTCAGTACCTTTCTTTGATTTGAAGAAGCAGCCCGCTTATTACAGTTTTAAGCAAGTTCTATAATCCAGTGCGCGTTACTCAAGGTGTAGTGAGTTTTTTTTCAGCGGCGATCCATTTTATTGGAGCCCTAGTCGCCAAATTCACAGCGACTCCTTGGACGCCACAAGAGGCTTTGTTTTGATTGGTGTCAGCTTTACTGGATTTATTCCTTGAAAGGCCAGACGCCTGATAGCGTTCTGGCTTTCTGGGACGGGCCACAAGTTTTCCTGCCACGCCGTGTACCGCGTTTGACTCCGCCACTGCCAGTGCCGGAGCACAGCAGAGTCTGTGAAGTGCGCTGGCCGTTTACCTGAAACGTACCCCCACATTGGCGTCTGAGTGCAAGGAGCCGCCCGTACGCATTCTCCACTTCGGATGCAGATCTCCGCTGTGGAACACCGGAAGCAGTGATATTTTTTCTCTCCTTTCTTTATGTGTTAATTGAATTACCGTAACATTTAGGTTTTGCCTTTCTTAGTCTTTCTGCATAGCGTTTTGGCTTAGCATTTCGGCTTAGCGTTGTACCTACAGACATTACACCTCTAACGTAGGGTCGCAACCCGCTAACGCGCTTTGCTTCCGTATCCCGCCAGTGAATAATTTTCCGGACTTATCATTTCCCCGAAATTTATCCATTATCCATACCACGCATTCCTCATGAACTCATCCTCCACATCTATTTAAAAAGAACCTGTGTGCCTAATCTTCGTGGCGTTCCGTGTTCGCGGTCTACGACCAAGCGTATTGGCGGCTTGAAACCCCTACCTATTATTGCATATAGGGTTTTGTATATGTCCTACTCTTAATGTTTTACGTCACAGCTAGCCGTACGACGATACAACTGTTTTTCCTTTGACCTGTTTAGCGTTTTAAGGGCTTTATCGTAGGTCACTAACGAGGGGGGGGGGGGGGGGGGGGGAATCCCATGAATATTCTCTGGTCAAACTGAGTGTTAAATCCTACAACGTTTCTTTTAAGCGAGTTCTGTTTAGGAAAATGAATTAAATTAATATCGTGTTGTATTTACAGTGTTAAATCTTACAATGTTTCTTTTATATATGTTCTGTTTAGAAAAATGAAATAAATTACTATCGTGTTGTATTTGCTGAAGTGTGTGTTTATTTTCTACACCGTAGTTTTGCTGCACTACCTATTATTTAAACTGCCACTAGGCAGTTTAAATAATAGGTAGATATGTTTCGTTCTCTGAGAAGAATTGTGCTAAGATTAAAATAAAAGCGATCTTCCTAATTGCTTTTTTCACAACAGTAATAAATTTACCTCATGTATGAATATCGTATCCTTACGGTCCTAAAGTCCCAATTTGTACATATAAGCGTTTCATCCCATTCGCAATTCGAACATGAGATGAATGCTTAATACCTATAACTGAAAGAATACACCTTTTAGTCACGATTTTTTATTTCAAAATACATTGTTACATTATATGTTCCTAATTAGCTTCATTAATTTGATATTTAAAACAAAACGAAATTAAGCATTTATATTTAGGGTAAGGTGGTTGACAGTGGGTTGCTGGTGCACAGTAGGTAACGCACACATCGGCAAAAAGAATGGTATTTTTAATACTTTAGTCCGCGCGACACACACCTCTAGCCAACGTGTCCCTACTAGCTCAGTGCCCGTGCGACTGCGCTAACGCAACATCATGTGCATGCGTGTCAGTGTCATCACTGCGCGAGATTAACATTTACGTAAGTTGGAATTTAAAATATATTTTCTAAATGAGTTGCACAATAATTATTTTGTATGTTTTTATTTATAACTTGATTAATAAGGTATTTCAAGGTACGATCATTTTTTCTTTGTGAACATTTATACTTTTTTATTAATATTTTTTAAATATTTTCGGTATGTGGGTTGACACTGGATCAAGTGGGTCAAGTACACAGTGGGTGATATAACCCACTGTGTACTTGACCCATTCGTCGTTGCCAATACTTATCCCTTTGGCACCTGGCCAATACAATCGTGCGGGTTTCTTACAACTAATCGTCAAATCAAAACATATGTCAGACTTCATTTTACATTCGCTCAGTCCCGTTTTTCACATACATACGTCATATGACCCAATGTGTACTTGACCCATTCGTCGTTGCCATAACATACCTACATACATAAGTTTTTTTTTCAGAATGCCGAGGAAAAGGCCACATTTCGAAAAGTTGGCAGAATACCCGCTGAACGAATGCAAAATGTATTACTTGCCATAAATAACGGGACCAGTATTCGCCAAGCATCAGCAGACAGTGAAATGTGATCTCTTAGATGATTATTAGCCTACTAAGTCAGGTTTTCTTAATTAGTAATTACATATTATTGATTCTTATAATAAAATAAAGAAAAGATGCTCGTTTTTCATTGGTTTCGCCCTAACCTTGCTCATCTAATTCTCATTGGCCCACTGTGAACTACTGGTATGCCCAGTGTTCACACCCCCTGGTGCACAGTGGGCTAAATCCCATTTTTTTTTTAAAACTTTGCTGGCGACAAGTTTATTACAATTAAGTAATTAAAGCAGAAAATAATGAATTTTTAATAAATTATGTATACGATAGTGCATAATTGATGTTTATAGCACAACTATTTCTCGAGCTACGGGCAGTGAAAAATGGAGTGATCCATTGTCAACCACCTTACCCTACCTATCTCAAGACGGCGCGCGAGCTCTCTTCTCGCATTATCCGTCTCTCTCTTGTTAGAAAACTTAGAAAGAGAGATATAGCGCGTGAAAAATCGAGAGAGCTCGCGGGCCGTCTTGTGATAGCCTTGCAGGAGAACTCACTAAAATTGGATTGGCGTGGGATTGAGCGACAGGAAGTAGGTATATATGTGTAGGTACATAGCTACCACTCATAGGAGTGTACAAAATGTTATAATAAATATTATAGGTACCTGTAGGTGCCTAGTACATATGATAGAATTCGTATCGACCATTTCATTCGATCCAGGTGCAGTGAATTTACCTATCTATAAGCCATATGCTAATCTGAGCGCAAATCGAAACTAGCTTCGACTACCTAACGTTAAACTCTATGCTCACAATTATAAACATCCCTTAGCACCTTAAAAAAAAAGTTGCAGACTTTACAGCAGCGTCAATTATTTTTGAAAAATATAAACAGTTTCCTCACTTACGTTTTGGGTTTAGGACGGCGAATGAGACACTTTCCTTGATATGTCTCATATAACAAAAGATATTTTAAATATCTGACCCTGGCAATGACAAATATAGCTGCTGCAGCTGTCAATATCATTGCCAGTGTCAGTTTACCACGGATTTTGAGGATATTTTTTTGTAATATGAACGGATCAAGGAAAGTATCTCATTCGCCGTCCCAAACCCAAAAAGCGAGGAAACTGTTTATATTTTTCAAAATAATTGACGCATCAGAAAAGTCTGGAACTTTTTTCTGGTGCTATGGAAGGTTATTCCTAGTACCAAAAAAATTATCAGGCACTTCTAAAATTTTCATCCATTCCCCATTGATGAGTCGCTCTCTTTTCGACATAATGTCATGTGGAAGCGTTGTGCACTAGAATTCGTAAGTTAATATTTATATTCAAAAAATTACGTATACGATCGCAGATTCGCACTTAATCTAACAAGTTTACTTTACTATGTGTCAATCTGTATTAACTTACTGCATCCCTCAGGTACCTAATGCAGGTGCAGATATGTAAGATGTCTACCAACATGTGCTAAACGTCTACCTATCTCAAATAAAGAATTATACAGGGGCCCTACCCTACCGTACCCAGTATAACCGATACCCACGCTTAATGACTTCTAATCATGTTTTGTGCCATAAGCCCTTTAAGGTAATCGACAACTTCGGTTTATAACTCAGGGACAACTCCACCCTAGTTGTCTATAAAGTGTATCAGTAGGTACTCTATAATTCTATACACATACGACTCTTCGAACTGGCATGGTGTCCTAGCAGCATCACGCTACACTAACAATTATAGCTTATATAGTTAGTAGCAGTAAGGTTCATGATTGTTTATTAACTAGGTTGTCGATGGTATAGTTTAGGTAGTCACGTCTGTAAATATGTAAGTATACTGTTTGGAACTTATGTCTGAGGAATTGGAATCAAAATTGTACACATATATTTAGAGCCGAACTGTAATTAACTATTTAAGTTTTGGTCGTGCCTCGGTCAAGTCTATTAATATAATTATTATGTGACTTATTAAAGTATAGCCTTGTAAGTAAATAGGATCCGTTTATGAGAAACTTGATAATAATATTACCTATATTTAGGTACCTACGCAAAAGATTTTCTGGCCCGACAGGATTTAATTATTCTCTCATTATTTAATGCTTCTTATGATGTACCTATGACGATTGTAACTACAAATTAATACAGTATACCTACCTACTAAAGTAAACTAACTCTATCAATATTACAATTTTTACAGTAGGTAGCATTCTTTATTTCATAATTTAAAAATGTATACCTACGTAATTTCATGATAAATATAAACAAACTGAAAATAAAATGAACTATACTCGTAAGTAGGATATAGGTACCTACATAATTAATATTTCCACATTTTATTCCCACTTAACAAAACACAAACTGGGTAACTACCGCTTTGTAGGAAGAAATAAGTTATTTTCTTTTTTTACTGTTTTACACATAGGTAAACAGAAAAGAAGCGAAATGAGAAATTATCGGTTTTATCCCTTAGTTTAGTGATATCATGAATTAAGTCGGGTGACAAGCAAAACTCACTAAGTAACAAATACCTAGGACTTTCGAATGATCCATGGAACATGGCGGATCGTGCTCCAGACAGTGTTTTTTATTTTCTGCATCCTGCTGTTTAAAGTATAATTTTGATAGCATATTATGCAGTGAATGGCAAAGGTGACGGCTACAGTTAATGAAGAATTTTCCTGGAAGTGCGAATAACCAATTCTCGGGCATCATTCGGCGGTTCGTGGTCGCGGCCGCCATTATACTTTGTACTGCTCCAGCTATCACCCAGTGCATTGTGAAGGCCTTCTACCGTACATCATGCTAATAATACTGTTTAATTTATAAACCTACTGACTCTGGCAAAGGCCTTCGAGGCTGCCATTTCTTTTATAATAATAATAACAAATACCTACTTAAACCAAAGGTCGTATCTCGATATCGACAACGTACTGAGATACGAGGTTTTGAAGAGCAGTGACAGTTATGGTAGTGACTTTTGCTTGTCACCCGACGATTTCAGAAGAACGATTCACAAAAAGCGCCATCTATCCCGTTAAGTTTTAATTGCTAGAAGTTGACACCGTCTTCCTTCAAAAGCGCCATCTATGGACTATTCAACGAACTAGTTGACCGCGAAGTGCACACTACGTCACCTATTGTTGAGTAGACAAACTATGTTTAGTACTAATTCTTACCGGCTTGACGGAGGCGGCGTTGGCGTCGCATTCGCACTGATAAACTGTCCCAATCCTCTTCCATATTTGGTTGGCCTTCCCGCTCCGCTGCAAAATAAAATATTGCGTTAGTTTTTTTTTTCAGGTATCTACTTAATTAAATAAAATACATCAGAAACAATAATAATAATAGACGATAGAGTAAAATCTTGCTTATTTTTTATTTTGCATCGCTATTTGTATATGGTTATGTAACCACTTAATTAATTTGAAAATATTTCAGCAAATGTAGCAAATACATAAAATCGTTTACTTATTCTCGCTTATTTTTTATAATATTGGGTAAATAAGGAAAATTCGCCTGCAATTTGCAGGCAAAAAGAGAGAAAGTATTAAAATAATGGCTAGGTATTACAAAAATCCGTTGACATTTTTTACTCGGGATTATCCTTGTCATTGCATAATATCTGCGCAAACTACGGGCACTACGACCAACCTTTTGCCTGAGCCTAGTGTAAACCAGGCATTTAAGGTGTTTTTTCGTCGGCGAGGCGAGGTGAAGATTGAATTGAAATTGCATACAATCTTCGATTAGACTTTACTATTAATACTATTATATCGCCGAAAGTATGGCATTTCGCGCTCCTCGCTTCGCCAGTGAAAACGTCTAGGTAGTATACAGTGGGCTGTTATTCCGAACGCGCTTATGCGCCTCACCCCACCGGTCACGCTTAACGAAACTAGACACCTACCTACGCTAGTTACTAGGAATCACGGCGTCAAGGTATATTTGTGGCTTAACGGTGAGGTGAGATTACAAGTTACAGAATAGCGGGGCTGATCGGCCCGGTTCGTGCTTTGCTAAACACTGAATGGATCCCGCAATTTCTACCCCAATATTGACGTACCCTCTTCGGTGCGCGTTCTTGAGTGGACGTGTGTGGCTAGCCGCCTGCCTCCCGCCATGAAGTCGGTGCTTCGCTCGAGGTCCTCTCGCTTCCTTCGCTCCGTCCCCCCCTTTTCATCCACGACGCTTGCGTCGCTAGCTAGCGATCGCGCCTGAAAGGATTAACTTAATTTATATGAGCCGGGGAAAACTACTACCTAGATTGATAGCAACTAGAATAAACATATTGAAACGAAGAATTTCGTTGGCTTCGCTCGCTCGTTAAATTTGTCGTAGAAATGCCTGTTTTTTTACAAGCTTTATATTAACTTGCACTGTTTGTATGTATGTAAATATGTAAGTTGTCCGTCAAAATTTGCAATACATTTTTCAGTCATTTCCCGTTATCCAATTGAGCTGAAATTTTGCAAGCATATTATGTATATCGCATGACAATACAATATTATGATGAATTGGAGTTGATCTGATTCAGGATCTGGAAGGTGGCCATAGGAACTCCGCAATAAAACGACACAACCCCATCGAGCTTGGGCTCGTTAGAATCGTCTCAATGAGTACTTGATGATGGTATGCAGAAAAGTACAGTCGGCAATAAAAGCTTGTACCAAAAATGTCATTTTTGACAGAAACTTATTTTGTTAAGTAGGCAGACAATGTGACTGTCATGCTTTACTTCTTAGTAAAGGCTCTGGCGGAAGAACATTACTGCAATGTTCTGCCGCCAGAGGCAGCACTACCACTAATAGTAAACCAGTATAGGAATATTGGGGTTCACACACACATCCACAATTGATTGTCAAATGAGTGACAAGGATGCTTGCATAGACAATACCGCAAGTGGGAACGAGATACAATGTCAACGCTGCTAGTGTCGCCACCTGCGAAGAGTTTTGCGTAATGTTCCCTATTGCCCCACTGTTTCTTTTCAATCCCCGACGCAAGTACCTTCTGTGAAAACTCTGTGTTGGTAATCCGCAGTGCGTTATCTGCCTAATCTATTTAAGTACAGTCAACCAATTTGATTCCTAGGCCATCATAGAACCTTGTCGTTGTATATGCTACGTCATTACGGGTTACTAGGATTATTGCGTCGCTATGTAGCAGTTAAAATGACAGGGTTCTACGATGACCTAGGAGTCAAATTGGTTGACCGTACCTATGCATAATTTATGAATAGTCAACATCAGCAGAAGCTAACACTTTTGCACCTTATTCCTTTGTGATAAGGTGCATTAAGTGTGTTCTGCTGTTAACTACACGATTCTTACCTCGTTTTTGGACAGCTCCTCGTCGCAAAGTCGCTCCTGCTCCTTGGTGTGACGTGTCTCCGTGACTATGGTGCCGTCAGCTCGAAGGGCACGTAACTCCTCCTGGGTGGAACACTTTTTAGTACATTGGGTCTAAACGGTGAGAGTGGCATATCATTTCTTAATTTCGGGCTTATTACAGTTACTACAGCTTCTTAATGTAGTCAAAAATGAGAAGTTGTATTTAATATGTGCGAGAGGAACGCTTTTGGCGGCACCAAGTGCTTATTATATAGTGCGGAAAATCAGCGTTGGCAGTAATGTTGGCATTATGCTGAAATAGAACCGTTTCGTGACAAAACGCTTTAACGGACACTTTTTTTAGGGTTCCGTAGCCAAATGGCAAAAAACGGAACCCTTATGGATTCGTCATGTCTGTCTGTCTGTCTGTCTGTCTGTCTGTCTGTCTGTCTGTCTGTCTGTCCATCCGTATATCACAGCCTCTTTTTTCCGAAACTAAAAGAGCTATACTGTTGAAACTTGGTAAGTAGATGTATTCTGTGAACCGCATTAAGATTTTCTCACAAAAATAGAAAAAAAAAAAATTTTGGGGTTCCCCATACTAAGAACTAAAACTCAAATTTTTTTTTTCATCAAACTCATACGTGTGGGGTATCCTATAAAAATTCTTCAAAAATTATATTGAGGTTTCTAATATCATTTTTTTCTAAGCTGAAGAGTTTGCGCGAGAGACACTTCCAAAGTGGTAAAATGTGTGTCCCCCCCTGTAACTTCTAAAATAAGAGAATAATAAAACTAAAAAATATATATAATGTACATTACCATGCAAACTTCCAACGAAAATTGGTTTAAACGAGATCTAGTAAGTAGTTTTTTTTTAATACGTCATAAATCGTAGAAAGCAATTTATTTAACGGAACCCTTCATGTGCGAGTCCGACTCGGACTTGGCCGCTTTTTTTTATCTATGCGTTGGTTTGTTCTTGTCTCGATTCAATGTTTCTTTCTTTTTTTTTCTCTCATATATTTTATAAAAGGTGTCGTATTAAAGCACCCGAACGTGACAATAAGCGCTTAATATTGACACTAAAGGCGTGTCAGGAAATTGGATGTGTGCGCTGAGTCTTTGATACTGTAGATAAAAACGGCCTTATTCATATCATAAACGTTCACCATACTTAATTAAGCTATTATCATGTCGTTAAAATCTTTGTCTGTCACTTTGACATTTGTGTTAATGAGAAAAGCTCAACACGACAAGTACCTAGTTAACAAAGGTTATATAATTTTTTTGAGTAATTGGTTTAAGAGGGTATGACATATTATTTTAATAAGTATTTGAATACAGTGCAGGCACTGTATTCAAATACTTATTACAATAATATGTCATAATGCAGGCATCAGTCCAAAATGCAAGACAGTACCACAGACAGTACGCACCGTGTCATCAGTGTTGATGGTAGTATTGTAGGTTGTGGTGTCCCGCAGTACTTTGGGTCCTCGCGGCACCAGCGCGAGGTGGTGGTCGGTCTGCGCCTTCAGAGCATCGCGAATGTCCTCCTCTGGAGTCTCTTGCACTGCCGCTATTAAAGCCTGAAACAATTAAATTTAAACTATGACACAGTTGCATTAAGTAGGTACGTAGATATTACTTCATCATCATCATCATCATATCAGCCGAAAGACGTCCATCACTGCTGGACATAGGCCTCCGTCAAAGAGTGGCACAATGGCCGGTCCTGCGCCACCCGTATCCAGCGGACTCCCCCGCGACCTTTACCAGGTCATCAGTCCACCTTGTGCGGGCCTGCCCACGCCGCGCCTTCCGGTACGTGGTCGCGACTCGAGAACCTTTCCGCCCCAACGGCCATCGGTTCGACGTGCAAGATAGTACTTAAATAATTAAATTAGTAAGATTTTCTTCACATTCATTTAGATTGAAAGGAGATCAGCTCAGAAATATAGCACTAACTTCTAACTGTGTAAGTGTAGGGGCATATTCCGTACCTATATTGGCGGAAACTAGCGCCAATTGAATGAACAGAACGAATGGCATCTACAGATTCTTTCATTCACTCATTTAATCCATTCACACTAGCTTTCGTAAGTTCACCGACACAGTGTGTCTATGACCTAACCTCCTGTATTCTCAGTAACCTTTATATGTCTTCTTTTAAAAAATGGCTTCCATCTATGTTAAGATTATTGCGCCAATGTCAAGTTTGCTCATAAAGCGACATTCTTCGGTAGTTTGGTCTGTCGTCAATAATGCAATCAGCGGCGTCAGAAGCTCCGCTTAAGAAGCAAGGCATCCACCGCTGACCACATCCCCGACGAAAAACCTCAGTAACCTTTATAAAATCATTTGAATCTACGATGCCGTGACATTGACAGTAAAACTACAATTAAAAACCCGAACTGTCACACTCCAAGCCATGTCAAAGCTTGACAAATTGCTTTATAATGTCTGAAAATATTTTTTATACAAAAGCCGCAAAATACTGGGCTAATGTCCCCCCAACGATAGACGGCGTGCTCGGAGGCTATGGGTATATCTCGGACATTGACATCAAGGGGTCCAAGGCCTTTCTAAACGACATACTAGCTCTTAAAAACGCCCCAGGTACCAAACTGGCTCTCGACTGCGGAGCCGGCATCGGCAGAATCACCCATAACCTGCTGATCCCCCGATTTGAGAAGGTCGATTTAGTCGAACAAGATGAAAAGTTCATCTCCACTGCCAAAAAAACAATAGCTGAAAACGACAGACTCGGATCAATGTACAATGTGAGTTTACAAAATTTCATCCCTGAGAAACAGTATGATGTCATCTGGTGTCAATGGGTCCTTGGCCATTTAAATGACTACGACCTGGTAGCATTTTTAGTGAAATGTAAAAATGCTCTAAACACGAAGGGTGTCATAATCGTCAAAGAAAATATCACTTCGAGCGAGGAAATAGAATATGACGACGAAGACTCTTCGGTTGCCCGACCTTATGAACTCATGCAATTGATTTTTAGAGAAGCCGACTTCGTAGTGATCAAGGAAGAAATCCAAGAAGGATTTCCAGCTGATATTTATAACGTTTATACATTTGCTCTAGTCCCAAACGAATTAGAGAAAATATTAACCAAACCTTTAACCATTTAAAAGTCCTGTAAAAAAATGTAAAACGTTAATAAAGTATTCAACCAGTAAGCGTCTTTAAAATCCTGGGTAACATTTTGCGGAAATATAGGTGAGGCAACCGTAGCACTTGTACTGTTTACCAGACTTAACTGTGATGAAGTGGGGAATCGTGGGCTGAATTCGTGATTGTGACGTTTATTAAAGTAGGTTTGCAGACGCGCCGGCCCAGCGACATTCGCAAGTGCATTCACCGTTTTAGCACAAATTTACAAAATTATTGCATCACTAGCACTGAGGAATTATGATTTAAATGGTGAGATATCTGACAGTGATATTAATAATTAGATTCGCTTTTCTCAGTTCGGTCTAGCTATGATTTTTTAAAGTTTTGCAAAAATAGTACGGACATTTCCAAAAAAGTTTATAGGTACCAATTAAGTACCTACGTCAGGTAAGCCTTAATTTTAATTTCCCTATTTTGTTAAGTACAAAAAATTGGTTACAGAGAGAAAGATTAAAAATATGCCTCAATTTCCGTACTTACTTCATTGTTAGGTAATATGCTCATAGTGAAAAAAATTCGCCATTGAGTGAACAATTTCATTTTAGCTTGAAGATGTCGTGACCGTCGAAACCAAAGCCATATTGACGTACGTACGCTGATAATTAGCTTGAGCGATTGATGTTCCATCAAGAACAGTTAGCGATGGATATCGCACCACGGCCTATTATTAGGGCCGCCAATCATGGAATAGAGAGGTAAAGCTATGCGAATTGACGTTTACAGTTATCGTTGATGGTGACCTGGTATTCATTTCGAAATGATGGTCTTGGTGCAAATTTTGATGGCTTGTTTTAAGTGTCTGTACCACAGTCTGCAAGGTATTGGTTCGTATTTTCATAGTAAATCTATAAAATTTTGAGGCACCAAGGTGCCTTTAGTCATTTTGGAATATGCGGGAATTATTTGATGTCAAATTACTTGGATATAGATAGAACTAGAAATGATCAAGTCTAATACTTAGAATTTCCCACGTGGTCTATGTTAAAGTATGGCTGTTGGTAATTATGGAAGGCACTACTAGGTAATTATATCTAGAGTCAGATGGCAGCAGCTAATGACAACCAGTTTACGAGTATAGATGAACTCGCAACATTATTCTACACAAGATCTTTTGAGATGCGCGTGTAAACTGTAAAGTATGCTTCTAGCTCACCGAATTTTGCAAAAAAAGTATCGTACAGGTCAGCTAGTTTAATAAAGAAGAGAGTTCGCTGACTTCCTAAGTTATTCTAAATTATGAGATTCGGCGACTTTTTATGCGTCGAAACTAGTTTTGCGGGCGACGGAAATAATGACTTGGAAGCAAAAAGGTTGCTCCAGACCAGACCTGACCTGAATAATGATCACAGGGTCTATTGGACTGAATGTATTAGTTTGATATTAAACAGACATTTGTTACGCGAGCTCGTCACGTGCGCCAAGTAATACGTACTTATAAAAACGAATTCGCGCAACAAATGTAACTGTAAGTAATATCCAACGTATTCCGAGCCAAATAGTTCTTCTGAGAGTCGGAATAAACTTCCAAATACTGGCCGAATTGGAATTTTCAAAACTTTATATAATTCAGCTTTTTTATCATATCTAAATATGCTCAGTTTTCTATACTTAGATGTTACTTTTCGTTTATTCCCAATTTGAAGTATGATTTTGCAATTATTTTTAAAATAAGATTTTATAAATAACTATAGCAAGAATAGACTTATTACTAACTATACACAGTATCGGTTAAATTAAAAAGAAGTATAAGTATAATTGTAGGTATCAATTATCAGCCAAGTTTAATTGGTCTCGACTTATAGCTTCGTATATACTGTTGCCAGACTATTACCTGCCAATCAAAAGTAACCGTACACGTTTTTCCACATAGTAAAAAAATAATTGAGTTTAATTTATCAATCGAATTACACAAAAAGTTACTTAATTTATATAATTGTACTTTAGAGAGATAAACGTGAGGAAGGGTCATTGCACTGCGAATTCGCTGGATTATATACTTACACGACTCACGAGTCACGGTTAGACCGATTATCATTCTGTCAATATTAGGAATACACGTTGCTGACCAGCAGGTCGATCACGTAACGCATTGTACGCGCGCCAGGTAGATCTAACTGTCACTTTTTATATGGAAAAATGACAGTTAATTTGTCCTAACGCGCGTTCGGAACCGTAAAACTACACAACTAATAATCCACTACCCCAACTATGGTCCAAAAGTAAACACATTCGTTTCTATCAATACCAATTTCGTATTAGTTATTTTATACGTTTTTATTTAAATTTGTGTTATTCTATTGCCTGTCTTTAAGTTCATCCATGAAAATAGTCCCACCTGAGCAAGTAATATGAGAATTGATTTGAACCATAGTTGGGTGACCCGGACTATAGTTGTGTAGTTTTACGGAACATTACGTGATTACCCCTAGGAAAAGTATGGAAATGACGGCCGAGCTGTGTCACAGCGAGATAGACTATCCGTCCCTTTCTAATTAGAACGCTTAGAAAGGATAGTCGATGTCGCCGCGACATATCTCGCGGGCCGTCCAGTGATAGCTGTGCTGAGCGTTCGCGGGAGGAAATTTCTTTGGAACCGTACAGTGGGCCACCATTTAGGTTTCAAGGTGTGATGAACGCCTTACCAACGGCGCAGTGTATGACCTAACCAATAATTTCGTGTCGTACCTAACCTTTTCAGTCTACCATGCATACATATCGTAGGTCACCCAACCGATTTCAAAATCAACCAATCAATTCCGGTCGTCCATCGGCTGGATCTCGAAGGCCCCATTATGAATAGAATCGGAACACGTCGGTTGTCCGACGGTTCGTTCTCTATCAGACTGTTTAAGTAGAACTATCATGAATGAATTCACAAAGTCGGCATTGTTTATATTATGTTATAATAATACTTACATATTTATAAATGGTAACATGATTGTACAAATAGTTAGGTACACTATTGTCTTAAGAGGGCGCTCGTTTTTTGGTCAGGAATAAGCGAGAATGACGGATTTTTGACGTTGTAATTCTAAGAAACGGAGAGCTTTTTCTAGATCCTGATTACTTATTTGCATAGGTAAACTCCTCATATTGGTCCTAGCCGCCTCCAATTTACGAATTACTGAATACTTTAACCGAAAATACCCGATTACCGACAGTAGTTTTCTGAAGAGAGCGCAGAGTCATATGTTTGAGCCCCTAATACTCCATGATGTTATATGAGAACCTACTTGTTTTTTTCTATTTTCACTAGCGTTATATGTTGCCATTGCTCCTAGCCGCCTCGAATTTTCCTTATTCTGCACGTATATATATGTAAACTGTTCTCAATTACACCATATTTGTCAACAAAATCTTACTGAAAACTCAAGGATTTTCTCATTATTGTTGAATTATTTGTGTATTGAATCTTACACAACATTAAAGTTCATGCTTGTACCAACAAGATCCAGTCCAAAAAATATAACTTTAGTCAAAATTTATATTTATAAATAATTATTCAAAACTAGTATAAATTTACCGTCGCGCGGGAATATATCTCAGTACCGGCTGAATAGCCCTCCGAGACAGACGTGTACTGTGTTTATTTGTGGCTATTCACGAAGCTAACCGGCCACTCTTCAGATAAAATAATATTATTTTGATCTCCGACTAGGCATAGTTGTTACCAACCTCGGGGTCAAACTATACTGGGGATACATTCGTGAGGCTAATCGAGACAAGTTATGAATTGCATAGCTGCCAGATAAGACGTAGTGTAGCGAAAAGGCTCAAACCCACAGTATACGTAACATTTAAAATTGAACCTTCTACCTAAAACAAAAGTCATACATTTCAATGGTGATGTCTTGTGGGTTGGATCCTTTTGTCTAAACTACGCGTTCTATAGTCAATTATTATTGTACGAGTGATCGTGATACTTGATAGATTTAATTTATTTACTTGTTACTATCAGTCCACCTTGTGGAGGGTCCGCTGCAGTTTCCGGTACGTAGTCGCCTCTCGAGAACCTCCCCGCCCCAACGGCCATTATGATTAGTTAGTATGTATGTATGTATGTTAGTTTGGGCGAAATCTTCAAATTAGTTACAATTATCATCTTATATTAAGTATCTTCGGTGACAATGCCATAATGTCATAGAGCTGGTCTGATGATGGAGTCGGAAGGTGGCCATAGCAACTCCTAAACTCAACAAGATAAAGCCATCGAATTTTGGCTCATTTATTTGGTCATGGCACGGCAAGACTTGGATGCTGGATGATTTCCAGAGTCTGATGATGGAGCTGGAAGGTGGTCATGGAACTCCTAAACTAAACTAGATAAACCCATCTAGTTTGGGCTCATCTGTTTTGTCTTGGTAAACACTTTGGTGATGGATGATTTCCAGGATCTGATGATGGAAGGTGGTCATGGGAACTCCTAAACTAAAATAGATAGACCTATCTTGTTTGGGTTTGTGTGATTTGTCTGTACAAGTACCCACGAACCAGCGACATAATATGCAGGGTTATTGAAAATAACAAGATGAATAAAAAACTTTTTAAAAAACAAGCTTATATGGCGTTTGTTAAGTACAGCACGATCCTACCTTGCATTTAGTTATTATTTTCGTTTATATATAATAATAACACACACCGGGGGTTTACACTGGAAAGGGAGATTTTTACGTGGTTTTATTACATTTCCGAGTCATCATCATCATCATCATCATATCAGCCAAAAGATGTCCACTGCTGGACATATGCCTCCCCCAAAGAGTGCCACAATGGCCGTTCCTGCGCCACCCGCATCCAGCGGACTCCCGCGACCTTTACCAGGTCATCAGTCCACCTTGCGGGGGGCCTACCCACGCTGCGCCTTCCGGTACGTGGTTGCCCTCAAGAACCTTTCCACCCCAACGGCCATCGGTTCTACGTGCAATGTGCCCCGCTCACTGCCACTTAAGTTTAGCAATTCGGAGGGATATATCGGTTACCTTGGTTCTGCTGCGGATAGCCTCATTTCTGATGCGATCGCGCAGAGAAACTCCCAGCATAGCCCTCTCCATTGCCCTTTGAGTGACTTTGAGCCTTCTTATGAGGTCTATAGTAAGCGACCACGTTTCCGTGCCATATGTCATCACTGGCAACACACACTGGTCAAAGACTCTCGTCTTGAGACACTGCGGAATATTGGACGAAAAGATGTGCCGTAGCTTCCCGAATGCTGCCCAGTCGAGTCGGATTCGACGATTGACCTTCCCTTCGACATTTCCGAGTATCACTCTTTATTTCGAAATAAATGTTAAAAAAACCGGCCAAGTGCGAGTCGGACTCGCGCACGAAGGGTTCCGTACCATTATCTATATCTAAAAACGGCAAAATATCTATATCTAAAATCACGTTTGTTGTATAGGAGCCCCCTGTAGCCTAGTTAGTAACTTGGAAGTGACTCTACCTACGAAGCTGGAGGTCCCGGGTTCGAATCCCGGTAAGGGCATTTATTTGTGTGATGACCACAAATATTTGTTCCTGAGTCATGGATGTTTTCTATGTATTTAAGTATTTATTTATCTATATAAGTATGTTTATCGTCGTCTAGTACCCATAGTACAAGCTTTGCTTAGTTCGGGGCAAGGTCGATTTGTGTAAGATTGTAAAAGAAAAAGAAACAAATAAAAACTAAAATAAAAATAAAAAGATGTATTCTGTTTTTTAGTATTTTTTGTTATAAATAGCGACAACAGAAATACATCATCTATGAAAATCTCTATCTATCACGGTTCATGAGATACAGCCTGGTGACAGAAGGACAGACAGACGGACAGCGGAGTCTTAGTAATAGGGTCCCGTTTTACTCTTTGAGTACGGAATCCTAATAAGTGACATAGGTTTTAGGCTCAGAACATAAAAAAAGGGAGAAGTGCCGTACTGCTTAATTTCAACCAAAACCGATGTCCCCAGTTTTCTCCCACCGCAGCGCCCACAGGCACACACATTGAACCGTGTAAAAACAAAGACTCGGGCGTTGCCAGTGAGTCTACGGCAACATGCAAACGAGGGCTGTGATTGGCTTAAACGCACTACACTAGGGGGGCGACAAACGTTAAAATTATGTTTTATCGACATTGATATTAAAATTAATATTATGTTATGATATTGATGGGTAACAACTTCAACAACATGGTAAGTTTATGTGGTGGTATTTAAACTTCTAGCTACAAGTTTAAATAACACGTGTTGTTAACTTACCATAAATCGCAAAAGTAAAAAATATTGACGAATACCTACAGAGTAACATAAACGGCTTTTTATAAGTTCGTGTTCACATACATTTAAAACTCTGGTCACATCGATATTTTTGACCTGTAGGTACCAGGCCGATCCGACTCGCATTTTGGCGCGAAATAATATGTCCATTACTCATATTACGAGATTTAAGGCTAAGGGCGAGTATCCACCAAAGATGTGCGAAGATGTGTTACCATACATTTTACACCTAGGTTTCAAGCAAGCGAGGTGTCAAATATTCGAAAAGTGTACGGCTCTTATTAAGTGGTTGGAAACATTTTTCTTGAAAATGAATTGATTAACTCTTCTCTGTACAGGAAACCAGTTAGGACCTCTGCCAGTAGCATCTATCCATTTTTTTAGAACCTAATCGGATTCTTTGGAAAACTGTAATAAGAAACCGAGATTTCTTCTTCAATTATCACATTTGAAATGAAAGTAAAAAATACTCATTTAAAAAAAATTATTGGTAATAATATCACATTTTAAGTTGTTCTGAAGCCATTTGCAATTAAATTGTATACTTGTATATACAATTTTAATATGTCTATTAACCGTTCATACTGCAACTTAGTGAAAATCTTATTAGTAGGTACCGTAAACATTTTGTGCCTTTTAATCTTATTAGTTACCTTTAAGATAGGCACCCAAACAAAACAAGTAATTAAATAAAATAAAACAGCGAAAGTAGTCGAAATAAAATAACTAGTATGATATCGTACTTCTATTGTATCGATTACGCGTAAATTGTAACTGCACTTTGGCACCGCTCTAGTTTGCGACGCCAAGCAGCGGCCGTACCACTAAAAAATTCAAGCATCGTCCATATCCATAGTGGTTTAATACATTGCGCCGTGGTTTACTGTATTGAACGATCAATGTACAACGCAAAGAACAAAAATATGCTTTTTCGTTCGATATGTTAGTTCGATCCCGAGAAATGATGCGGCGTTGCGTTTATTTATTAAAATATTAGTTTTTACTGACTTAAGTGAAAATACTAATACTCACATGTGGTGCGTGACTCCACCATTCATGTAGGTTTTAGTTTCATTCCTATTTTTGCATGTAACCACGCTACAATTCGGCATTTTGAGTAATCGTGGAATAACATTTCAGATTCACGGCAAATTGCGACTAACATGCGGTGACATGCCCATTTGGCCATGTCGCACCGACACGCGCCAAGCCCCCGTTTCATATCTATTCCTTTTTATCATCTGAGGTTTTAGGCTTTTGAATAAAATCACGCATTAATTAATTGCATTCTAGATAAAAAGCTGTGTTTGTATAATTTATAATTTTCAGTTCCTTTGGTAAGAAACGGACATAGCAATTTCTATGAAGGGCAGTTTTTTTTTACTGTCCATAACAAAAAAAATTTTCTTCAAGAAATGAATACGTAAGTACCCAGTAATTTCCTAGTAGTGGGTCTACTGGTATAATTTCATTACATTACTATATATAAATAAGACTCAGATAACATGCAAACTATTAATATCCGTAAAACAAATTATTATTCTTATTACTGACAACTTTAAAACTCGTTAGTTTATTTTATACTAAAAAAACGAAACTAAATATACGTTGTCATATCATAGTATTTTAATATAAATAGAAAACTTGTGCTCAAAAATCAAATACTTACTTTATTCAAGTTATCTAACTTCGCTAACATGATGTTCTAGAACATCATGTTAGCGAAGTAATACTTACCACTTTTTAGTGCAAGTATCAATATCGGTCACGGAGTGAATTCCAACGGTGCGCTATACAGCTATTTGCATCGGCAAGCTCCGCGGTTAGTTCTATCCCGATCGCACTTACATATAGCTAGAAAGGGACGGCACCCGCGGCTGGTGCGATCTCGCTGTGCATGTGGGGGTTAGGTACGTTTGTGTGGGTGGTAGTAGTATTTACACACACAAACGCACTAGGCGTGTCAAAATACCGAATTCTGAGCGAGCGCTTTTTTGAAGAGCACTCTTAAGCTTAGTACCTGTAAGATAGTTGTAAGCAAAGAGAATATAACCACTACGTTCTAAGAGACGGGACTTCAAACTAGGTTTTGGATGACAGTGACATTGTCATTTGATTTTGACATGACAACTCATTCATACTTTAGCTATTTTGAAATACCACAATACAAATCAAAATAAACGTCTGATGCGGAAGTAGACTTACCAACCTAACGAACGAGGACGATAGTAGGGTTGTAGTACTTAACGTTATCGATATCGTTAATATTAAAACCCAACGTTATCGATATCGATTATGTTTAGGGACGTAAGGGTCCACTGCATGAACAGAAAATTGTTTTACAAAATCTGACACTAATCCGATTTATGAAATAATAAAAGGAGAACAAATATTTCATTCAGTTTATTTCACACTTATTTCAAAATCATAGTATATTTACAAAAATAGGTAGATATGTTGTCTATACGAAATTCCGTGTTTAAAATGGCCACCAAATTCTGACAGCATTCGTTTCCATTGACGACGCAAAACTATGGCAAGCTGTGTGACTTAACCAAAATTTAGTGTGCCACTTTTGGACTGCTTATAACATATCTACGTATATTTTATATTACATCATTTATCGTACTAAGAAACCTCCGCTTGTAGGGTCGTTTCGCCGGTAACGCGACCACCTTCGGTTAGCGACCACTTGACGGACTAGGCTGCTTCAATTAAAGATATTAACATTTCTACAAACCCAACAGAAAAATAATTAGTTATCAACTATTCTTGAATAGTGTCAGAATAAGAATAAATACACTTTAAAACCCAAAGCTTAATCCAAAGCAAGAAAAAATAACCTCAATTCACACATTTCACACATTGCTTCCGAAAAGTGTTGACGTGCAGTGAATCTGTAAAAAAAATAACGCGACAGTTGGCGCGAAAACTTTAGTTACGTCACTTAATTTTATTATTATGCTGAAATTAGTTAATTGATCGTTTAAATGATTAAGCTGTTGTAATAATTTCGTTGAAATTCGGCATATTTAAAAATAGATTTAAATAAAATGGGGTGGTCGCGTACCCAAATACATAATTACCAAAGAAGTCGGATAGCGACCACATCGTTTTCTTTTTCTTTCCTTATGGATTCTTATGCGGCACCCGCGATATTTAGCTTGGCTAGCAAATTGAGTCGGTATTTAAGCCGCGCCAATCCATGTTATGTCCATAGTATATATAATATAATAATAATATATAATTATATATTATATTATATAATAATAAATAATTTATATGAGATAATTATATTATAAATTCGAAAGTGTCTATGTCTGTCTGTCTGTTATCTCTTCACGCTTAAACCAATGGACCGATTTTGATGAAATTTGGTATGGAGATAGTTTGAGTCCCGGGAAGAGACATACCTAGGATAGTTTTTATCCCCGAAATAATCCCCTAAGGGGGTGAAAGTTTGTATAAAGCTACGATATAAACGATTTCCACGCGATTTCGTGGGCAGACGCTAGTGTAAGTAGAATATAATCTAAAAGTTAAATAAAAGCTTATAAAAAGGTGGCATTTAGATACCTTCTATGAATGACATGTGTGACTGTAATATCAATATATATAAAAGCACTATGGTGTGAGCGAGAAGTCGCGCTTTTTTCGATTCTATTCTTCATTGACACAGCAATGTAAAGTAGATTTAGAAGAGTAACAATTTAGGGGTGTAGACACTAAATAAAATGACCTATAATGATGAATTTTCTCGAAAAAGGATTAAATGTAACGTCAAATGGAGAAAAAAAAGAGCAGGGGATTAAGTAATCACAAAGTTATAGTATCCAAAGTTTTTAGAGGGGGTGTATTCTATCCATTTTCCGCAAAACGCACCTTCATATGAAATGATTGTCATTTACTATGATGCTCGGGGATTGTGACGTCACGATCCACTAGCGTTTTCTCTCTCTAACAAGCAATATTAAAACGGTTGTAGCTTCGTAATTTTTGGAGATATATGAATGGGATTTTCGTCACTTAGGCTTATCATTTTGCCTTCTTTTTTTGGATTAATAATAAATGGTTAGTCTACACTCCTATTTGTAGTGGTATAAGGGCAGTTAGGTAGGTCAAACTTTGAGAGAAAGAGGTCAATCGTCGAATCCGACTCGCCTGGGTAGCGTTCGGGAAGCTACGCTATGGCACATATTTTCGTCCAATAAGTATTTCGCAGTGTCTCATGGCGAGTCTTTGACCAGTGTGTGTTGCCAGTGATGACGTATGGCACTGGAACGTGGTCGCTTACTATGGGCCTCATAAGAAGGCTAAAAGTCACCCAAAGGGCAATGGAGAGGGCTATGCTGGGAGTTTTTATGCGTGATCGCATCAGAAATGAGGCTATCCGCAACATAACCAAGGTAAGTAACCGATATAGCCATCCGAATCGCTAAAGTTAAGTGGCGGTGGGCGGGGCATATTGCACGTAGAATCGATAGCCGTTGGGGCGGAAAGGTTCTCGAATGGCGACCACGTACCGGGAGGCGCAGAGTGGATATACCCCCACAAGGTGGACTGATGACCTAGTAAAGATCGCAGGAATCCGCTGGATGCGGGTGGCGCAAAACCGGTCATTGTGACACTCTTTGGGGGAGGCCTATGTCTAGCAGTGGACGTCTTTCGACTGATATGATGATGATGATGATTAATCGTTTTATTAACTACTTAAACACTATTTGCAAGAGTGGTCGCCAACTAGCTAACAGGTGGTCGCAAACCGACTAAAGCGGTCGCTATCTAGCGAATTCGCTATTTTGTAACCTTTTCTATATTTTTTCCTAATCTATGGATGAAAGTGCTATATTTTATTGTAGGTTTCAAAACTTGACTATACTTAGAGCCTTTACGAATACCATCTATTATGTGTGTATATTGAATAGGTATATTTTTACTAATCTAAAGTGAGCAACTCGGCTAAGTGGTCGCTAACCGGCGAAACGACCCTAGGTTTTATCCAAGTACTAACCGCTGTTTTTCATAAGTAAATCAATATTGGCGCTTGATATTTCGTTATGGGTACTTACGTGTTTTATTTTAAGATAATAACATTTCGTCAAAAGCATTGTTTGTTTGACACACATGTTTTCTCGTGAAGTTATAATATCCATGGTAACCGGCGAAGATCACCATAACAAAAAGAGAAAGTATGGAAATAGGAGATAGCATGAGTCCGCCATAGCAAAAGCACAGAGATAGAAAACGTGTCACTTGTCAGGACTTTGAGCAAATGGACGTCATTCATCTTTTTGTACCTAGTTGCGCGACACTGGTTGTACAAGTGTGAAAATAAAATAAATAAATAAATAAATGAGGGGCCAGATAAACTTGATGCAATCACCGTTATGTAATGCAACGCCGTCTATCAAACGAGAGAATGAATCATTCATTTCATTTCTCGAAATCGTAACAACCATTATAATTAATCTTACTAATTAATGGATTTATCGGTAATTGAACGAGCGAGTGAAGCGAACGAAGTTCTCTGAAGATCCTGCTCACAAAATTTCACGAGAATCGGTTGAGAGATGCGACCTGCAGAGGAGAACATCCGGACAGCGGGATATCTGGACATACGAACGAATTTTGGTCCAAGCTGAAACAGAGAACTTCTCTGAAAGCAGTCACTCTGTAGCCTATGGATGCCTTCAACTCCGGGGATGTTGGATGCGCATTGTGTCGTTTTATTGAAATTGTAACTAGTATTTAGCTCCTTGGACCTGTTTTTCTTGTTTATAGAGTTGGGGTTATTTTTTGACTAATATTGTTATGTTACCAAAACAATGACGTAAGTAAAACTAATAAACATCAAACTAGATTCTACAAAATAATATAACAAATATAACATGTACCTAGTTACGAGTAGAAAGCAGTTATCAGATCGTAGTCGGAGAGCTGAATGGCGTAGGCCTGAATCGCAATTTAATTTGTTGAGGCAATCAAAGCGACAAGTTCATTAACCTGCCGGGTGGACATACTGGACTTACAACATTACACACTTTATAGACCAACTAGCAGGCAATCCCGTGGGATAAATATAGCCTATGTCCCATAAAGTTCATTGTTTACGAGGAATTTTAGATATACGTTCAGTGGTTCCGGAGATTATCCGCTACATACAAACTTGGTAACCTATCCCACATACTTTTCCTCAAAATAATTTTAAGAGGTATTTAATAGTAGTACCTACCTAGTAGATAGGTATTAGTAAAATAACTTCCACAAGACATAGAGTATGGCTGCGCATCTATACCGAAGATGAGCTTAGATGTGTGTTGTGTCTAATGACTGATCAGCAGGGTAAAGGTTAGTATCAAACAGAGAAGTGCAAAGATGTGATGTGAAATGTTGAGAACGTGCTATTTGGCGTCAGTGCATGCTCATATACAATATGGAACAGAACTTTGGGCCGGAGCCGCAGAATGGGAGCGAGTCTTTAGACTCCAGAAGCGCGCCGTGCGCGCAATTGTCCGCATCACACAGACTGAGTCAGCGAGGCCGCATTTCAGAGCTCTGGGCATATTAACCCTACCATCACAGCTGATTCTCCAAGCAGCAGTTTACGCGCATGAGCAGGCTGAAAACAAACCTCTCGTCGCGGCCCCCCGCCGGTACCCGATGCGGTCGACCCGTACTTGTAACAGGCTTCCCATCGTGCCTCATAAGCTGACAAAGTCAAGCAAGCACATACACATCTTAGGTCCAAAAGTGTACAACCATCTCCCGAGTGTAATTGTGACAGCCCAAAATAACTCCATATTCAAAAGAAGACTGAAAAGTTGGTTAGTCGAGCAGGCCTTCTACAGCCACAAGGAGTTTTTTGAATTATTAATAGAGGATTAGACATATTGATTATTTAATTTAATTGTATATACATTATTATTGTAAAAGTTGTCCTGCTATTGTGAATTAATTTAAGTAAACCTGACCTGTAATTTATATTACCAATAAAATGAATATGAATATAAATATGAATATGAATATGTGTTTTCATATAATTTGATACTTTGCGTGCTTAACAGCTAGGTTTCAAATAATGTAAAATATATGGATATACTCCGTAATCGCGTAGGTAACTGTAATTCTCTGATATTATCAAACCGTGATTAGAAAGGGATTGTTGTATAGGTTAAAGTTGTGCCTAAATACGTCAAAGTTAATATGAACTGACAGCTATTCCATTCCCAAACTCGCGGTCGAATAATATATACTAATAATTCAGAAAACTACGATTCGAGTAAAAAGGGCACTTTGTCTCGTGCCCGTAATACACACAAGCATTTACAATGCTAATATTAAAATATAATAGAATAAAAAAAGCTTTATTCCCCAAATAACAGTACATTTTTGCAAGCTTTATATTAACTTGCACTGTTCGTATGTATGTAAATATATAAGTAGGTATGTAAGTTGTCCGTCAAAATTTTCAATCGATTTTTCAGTCACTTCCCGTTAACCAATTGAGCTGAAATTTTGCATGCATATGTATATCGCATGACAATGCAATATTATGATGACTTGGAGGTGATCTGATGCTGGAGCTGGAAGGTGGTCATAGGAACTCCGCAATAAAACGACACAATCCCATTGAGTTTGGGCTCGTTAGAATCGTCTCAATGATTAGTTGATGATGGTATGCAGAAAAGTACAGACGGCAATAAAAGCTTGTACCAAAAATGAAATTTTTGACAGAAACTTATTACATTTACACTTAGATTAATCATTACTCTATCTTTAATTAGGCCCCAATATAACAAAAGTTGAATTATTCTTATCGCATCTATCACCTGTCAATTCGGACATAGCCTCTTTATTTATGTAGACTTCAAAAGTAAAAGTCCCGAACCAGCAGTCGACAATTGCCCCTTCACTGGGTTTGTGTATTTTGATGGATTCCACGGAAAACGAGCACATAAACGTTCAGATGGATATCTTAATGGTTGACAAGTTTTTGGTAGATGTATCATTGCGTTGACACATTAAATATCTTTGTTTACGTATATAAACATATTCTTAACTGAGACGACTGCGGTCCGGGCATATTACGATGGCTATAACAGTGCACATATTTTCTATTTTGTTTGGTATAAATCTAAGCTCGTAACTCTTATGGTTAAGTTCACTACACTAGACTAGAAAAGACAATTATTTCGAGTGTCTTTTAATTTTTGTAGGCAAACATTTCAAAGTTTAATTTACAACAATATTTTCTAGACAACATTTTCTTTGAAACCGTCCTGTCATCATTATTTTTAAGGCAAAGTCGTTGCTGTCGTGTATAGGATAAGTTTGTATTCTAAATCCTATAAAGTTTCTGGTTACATAGAGTTTCAGAAAATTTGCTTTCTTGAAATGTCACTTCATATAGGTACCTATATACTTAGGTAGATATGTAGTATGGAAAGTATTAATAAGGGTAACTACACATACCCAATTCTAAGTTAATAACAGTGCAAGCGCATCTCACGTTATTCCCTTTCGCTTTAAACGGAAATTTCGCGTTTCACCGTACCACATAGTGATCGCACGTATTTCACCGTCCCGCAGGTCCCAAGACGTGACCTTACGAGTTACGGCAGCCGAGGCAGCCTCCTTACACTATCTGAACTTTCATACTATCAAGGCCATGAAGGCTTATGAGGACAATCAACTGTGTATACCTCCTTAGCCAATCTTATGACTCGTAGTAAGAATTTACTACAATGTTTAATGCTGCTGCATGTTGAAAATGGTGAAGGGTTAAGTGGCTTTGTGTAAGAAGGTGAAATTATCGTAAATTTAGTTATAATTGGAGGAGTAACGATAGAAGCGATTTTCACTCCGTTAGCGTATAACGGAGTGAAAATTGCTCACAGAAATATCAAATTTGATTCTAATATTTTAACTTTTGTTTCATGAATTAAAGCATTTTTAATATGAAGGGACAAACAAGTTATATTATTATACATTAATGGACTCGATGTAGAATCATAATTAGTGTTATTGTTATAATTTTTTTGGTCTACGCGTGCACAGGTACTGAAAATAGAAAGTATTTACCTAAAAAGCGGCCAAGTGCAAGTCGAACTCGCACATGAAGGGTTCCGTAAAATAAATTGCGGTTTACGATTTATGACGTAGGTATTAAAAAAAAAAACTACTTACTAGATCTCGTTCAAACCAATTTTCTGTGGAAGTTTCCATGGTAATGTACATCATAAATATTTTTTTTAGTTTTATCATTCTCTTATTTTAGAAGTTACAGGGGGGGGGGCACACATTTTACCACTTTGGAAGTGTCTCTCGCGCAAACTATTCAGTTTAGAAAAAAAATTATATTAGAAACCTCAATATCATTTTTGAAGACCTATCCATGGATAGATCCCCACACGTATGGGTTTGATGAAAAAAAATTTTTTGAGTTTCAGTTCTGTGTAAACTTAATGTTTTTTTTCGATTTTTGTGTGAAAATCTTAATGCGGTTCACAGAATACATCTACTTACCAAGTTTCAACAGTATAACTCTTATAGTTTCGGAAAAAAGTGAATGTGACATACGGACGGACAGACAGACAGACATGACGAATCTATAAGGGTTCCGTATTTTGCCATTTGGCTACGGAACCCTAATAAAAAAGTATGACCGGAACTGAATGAGTACAATTCACATCATACAATTCAAATGAGTAGGTAACCGTTTAAATGTCAATCACAATCACGATAGCAAAACATTTGTAAAGTGGATTCTGTTAATTGTATGTGAATAATAATTGATAAACACTTAAACTGTCAAGTTTATACATTGAGAGACTCTGTCAATAAACTAGGATGTTTTATTTTTGCGCCAAAATTACTACAAAGCGCGTAGTTATTTCAGTTGATGCTGCATTAACAATGTATCATGGCTACGTTTCATCTGTCCATGCGTATGCGCTGATACTGTGGGGAAATTCGGTTGTGGAGGATAGGCTAATAAAATCCAAAAAATTGCATTAACATTCGGCTTTCAAAAATAAACGTTGTCGAATTTAAACTTTCGTCAGACATGATATACCTCCTCCTCCTCCTTTTGATTGTATTATGCGCATGCGTAATGCGTGTTAATTTTTCACTAAAAAAACTACTAACTAAAACTACTTGAATTGTGGTTATGTAAAGATACTCATTCAATATTCGCACGACAATTATTCATAAGCTATCAATGTCGATCAATGTTGGTAACTCGTACTTACCTTTCCCATAAAAGGATTCCAAAAGGGCAAAGTTGAAGGTATTCACTTTGCGAACGCACAGCATCCGCGTTTGTGTCAATTTGGCAATGAATAAAATACAAAATAAGTACACAGTGTGTTATTTACCTTTTGAATTAATACTTATATGTTCGTCATTTATTTACCTAAACTGACAGTCAGGCAAATCACAAATGATACAGAAGACAGGAAACACATAAACAATGGAGGATGTACACTAAGAAAAAAATACTAAAATCAATACAATACAAATATTCTTTATCAACTTCTAATCCTGATTATAAATCGGGGATAAGACCTTATGCTTGAAGTTGTGCGAGTTGCTTATTTAGTATTATTGTTTTTATTTTGTATGTGTCTAATGATCACAAGATTTAAAAAAAAAATGTAATAACTTAGGATATCTCCTGTAATGTTACATTTTTTGTTATTTATTTTTTCGTGTCTATAATAAATAAATAAATTTGTCTAATGTTTTGTTAAATTAGATACAATTTAGATTTTCCATAATATGTATGAACAGGATTTCTCGTAAACTCTCAGACTTGTGTTATGTATTGTGAGCGTAGTGATTATGAGCGATAAAGCTCGTTGAAAGTCGCCGGCTCGGCTCTCGGCTCTCTCCTGTCATCAGGGACCACTTGTTACATGTCGTGATATATATTTTCTAGTCATATTTAATCTAATGTTACCTGGGCTCCGGTTAAATTGAATGTTACAGATTTCAATTAACATTATGGCGATTAACATTACTTGGAAAATTTCCTTAGAGATACGAAAAACATCCCAAGAAAAAAAAACCGGCCAAGTGCGAGTCGGACTCGCGCACGAAGGGTTCCGTACCATTATCTATAAAAAACTTTTTTATTCTGTGTTTTTAGCTTTTGTTGTTATAGCGGCAACAGAAATACATCATCTGTGAAAATTTCAGCTGTCAAACTATAACTGTTGTTGAGATACAGCCTGGTGACAGACGGGCAGCGGAGTCTTAGTAATAGGGTCCCGTTTTACTCTTTGAGTACGGAACCCTAAAAACGAATACATTTCGTGTCTAAATTATATAGATATATTTAAACTCTGAAAATAAAAACTGTGTTTAAAACATATTGCTCCATTAAAAATTAAATAGATTCGTAACTCAATGGATTATTTCATACAAAGCTCGTGAAAAGTGAAAGGAGCCTTATATGAAGCTTGAAATTGGGAACACTTTTTCGTCGTAGTTTCCATTGGTTTATACTTGTATTTTTGAACCAAAACAACATTCTAAATGTCCCATTCTTGAAAAAAGTCAAGAATAACATTTCGTCTTTCGTAATTATTCTTAGATAAAAAGGGCTATATTTTCCCACGTCAGTAATAGAACACTGCAAAATAAGAGAAGCATCAAGTTAAAATGAAGACGATAAAGAACCCAGTGGGAGAGGACACGACTAACCACTTAGTCGCTGGTCTCTTGTGACAACCTCATTGAATTAAGATCTTCGTGAGCCGTGCTAACTTTGTAATTCTACTTGATGTTTAATTAACTAGGATTTATTGGCGCAACACATTCAAATAGCTTAGTCGGATACTTTTATTAATTACAATTAAAATGTGATTAAGGAAGATTAGACAATTATACTCCGTATAAAGTAGTGAAGCACACCGACCGCAAATATGAATGACAGCATAAATTTTGACTGAACTGCCAAAATAAGCCCCGCTAAGTTCTTATAGTCTTCTGCTAAATCACAAAACAGCAAATATATGTATACGTTCCACTAGAATACAGCCTGTTCCTCTTAGAAACGAAAGGGAATTGAGACATCCCGAAAAATACAATTATTGCTAAATAATTTGTTACTATTTCAATGATATGATAAATAATATAATCCGGATTAAACTAAAGAAATGTCTAGTAAGTGGCTATCACATTACTAGAACAAACAATTGACAACGTAAATTTTCGAATTAACTACCCAAAGCAAATGAGACTACATTGATACAAACTTAAGGGAATTCGCAAGCGATGACTCACGATACATTTATTGCAACAGTAATCCAGTTGGGAGAAGGCAATTAAATGAAAAACGTACAGCAATAAATAACTAACTACACTATACAGACAGCGACAAATATTCAGAAAAACACAGCTATGAAGACGACCTTATTGTTTAGAACGTAAGGACGTCTCCAAGCGTTTATCGCCAGGTTCTGCAGACAGATATCCTTGGATGACTATGCTAGTGTGTAGGATAGGTCCAGGGGCGCGATGCGATGCGACGGGACTTATAGTCGACTTTATTGGATTTATCACTGGAGACCTGTTGAGGTAAAATGTGGGAACAGAATTCCAGTAATACATTTCTTGTTGGCTTTGTTTTATGTAACGCATGTGTATTATTTTGCTCGTTCGTTTTTAATGTTTACACCGATGACTTACATAACACGACAACTTGTTATAAACATTAACATCTACTTAATAAAATAAATACTTCACCATTATACTCGTGTCAGAATGACTAAATGATATTCTAAAATGAATCCTAAACTTCAATAAATATCATAGCAGCTATTTTCAGCAAAAAAATACACCACTAGCTTACTTTGCTTCTGAACTTCCTACTATCGTACTTATCACCTAGGTATCGATAATTAGGATCTGACGTTATTGCAAAGCCACACAATTTCACAATCAAAATATTATTTCTCCGGGAACCATTAAGAAAATGGCGGAAGGTATTAAGAAGGAGCATCGTATTTATACAGCCCACGCGGGTCCGCAGGTTTTCATTCACATCCGCTAAGAGGCGAACCATTACACATCGCTAAATTGACCACCTGCTTAAGACTTATGCACACAAATGTCACAAATGCATTTTTTGTTTGTTTAGTTTTTATCGAAGAAGACAGCTGTCGCTTGAGCTCTATCGTTTTTCTGTTGAGTAATTACTTGTCTGGAAGTCTGTTAACTATTACATTTATTATCTTAGTACTAGTACTAAGTATGGGCTGGGCTTTAGTGAGCTGGTGGTTAAAATTCAATGCAAAAAAAATATCGTGATACGCAGATTTTGGTCATTCTTAATCAAGATTATTGAATTTGAAAATGCAAGATGTACTGCAATTGATGTATAGTGAAGTTGATCGACCATTTAAAGGACAACCATGGTGCAAGAGACCAGTAACAATGTGTAAACTTGTCGACCGACCTTTCTTTGACTCAGTACGATTGAATTCACGTATTCTTTCGTAAGGTCAAGAAATCCAAAGATACAGCTTGAATCTCTCGAATACTAAGATTAATTCAGTAGCTAGTTAAAACCGTCATTCAAATCAAACCGTCGGTATCGGAAATGATGACCGTCCGTCAAAATCTCATTGAAAGAAAAGAAAGAAAGAAAACATTGTAAGGGAAGTTTGAGAGTTTGGTATGGGAAGTATTTTTTTAAATAGAGTAGGGACCAATTTCAAATTGGGAAATGTAGTTTCAGCATTTCAAACTTAAAATTTGTTGTACACGTTGTTATTTATGAGTCAGATAAAAACTTCAATTTATTTCATCCGTTTTGATGCTGTAATTCAGTACCGGTAGCACAATCCCGTTATTTGTCTCTCGCGCAACATAATATGTATTCCCGGTTTACAAGAGACAAATACACATAAACGCGATCATGTCAGCTAGACAAACCAGGTAGACTAATTTTCTCGTATTTCTTGTTTGTTGAAATGAAGTGACTTTGTTTTCCACTAGTATTTGTGTACTCCTCCTAACGACAGACAAATTCGCAATTAATGGCACTCAACATGGCCTTTTCGTGGACCATGTATTTTTAACGTTCTGTGTTTTGTTTTTTACACCCATTGTTTTGTCCACGAATAAATGTTTTCTTTCTTTCTTTCTTTCTTTCAACAGTGTCGCAGTTTATCTCGAAACACACCATCAGGCTTTCTAGCGACATCTGCCACGGCTAGATCGCCGATACACCGCTCAACCGTAAAGTACGTGGAAATTTCACCATTACTAGAAAGAGTTTTTGTGATGACTATCCTTTACTTTCAAATGATTGTGGCATTGAATGTGGGATTTCTAAAGCGATTGGCGTTGGCATTTGTTTAACAATTGCCGAATTGTGATGAGTCATTCATTAAATGCCTGTTACCTTTGTTTTTCATTAAAGTAAATTATTCGTTGTATATATATATATATATATATATATAAGCCATATCGAAATGCCTGTGCCATGCAGACAGACAAACTAGACATCACAAAGCTTTAAGGCTTTTGTTCATACCATATTGGCTGCTCTGAGGCTTTATAAAATGAGCAATGTTTATCTTATAAATGAAGCAGTTTCGTTTTTACAACGTTTTAATAGATGTGTGTGCACATATTCATAAATAAAATATCACAAATGAAAATGTTTCGAGCCTCATACCTATACTTAAAATTGACGATGTTCATACAGAAAGGCCTTAATTGCCTTTTTAGATTTTTGTACTCTTTTTCGTTGTCTACACCGATATACTCTTTAGATTACGCGAGAAAAATGCCGTAAACAGTTTATAACCAGACTAGGAATACCTCGCAAAATGTAGAACAGTCTTGTCAGAGACCTTAAAATGTTGTGAGTAAGAGCTATATTTGATTAGGAAGGTAATCATGTTACTTTTACACGGAATAAACCGGTAGATAAATGGCCTCGTGCACCAAAAAAACAAGTGTATGAGCTTGCACATCAATGACCGACCTTCGTGCGACCGCTGCAAGGCAGCGACGGGTTTTTATCGATTTTACGGGATGAAATTTAAATAGAATAAGGATATTTTCGTTTTTGGATGCTTATAAGTCTGTGCAAATTGTAGTTTGTATGCTATAAGGCTGTTATCTACACATTATTATACTGAAACACGTATATAAATATTTTTACTACTTATGGTGGATGGCATGTAAATGGTCAGCTACAGAAGAGTCTTATCGCGACCAAGGTTGTTGTAATGTAATGTAATACATGCGAAACGTAAGGTAACCTCAAAGAGATAACTAAACAAATAAATCCCATAAAAAACATTCCATGTAAAAAATAGGCCAAGTCTCGAAACTCTTTCACAGTAAAAAGTGGTGAGATATTTCGTAGAGCCAAGTCAGACATTCTTATTAATCTTTATTTGCTTGCTAAATAAAATTCTGCAACTTGGGAATCACACAACTTTACTGCATTTACTAATTTTTGCATGCAGGTACAGTCAGGGACATTCCCGGTCGACCACCCTAAGGGCGATATTCGTTTGTCCGATCGACGCGTAACGATCCGAAGGCTCGTATCCGCAACCAATCAGGGAGCGGCTTCTACCTGCTCTTTGAGCGTGTGCGTTTTTGAAACACGTTTTTTTTACAAGCGCTTGGTGCGCTCCTATGAATGAATTGATTGTTGTTAGTCGGGCAACAAAAGTCTTTTTCACTTCTCATGCTCTAAAAGTTCGTCTTTATGTCGTGCGTAGGCGACATAAAGTCGCTTTTTATGCTCTAGAGCATAAAGTAAAATCTTCGTCGAAGACCAAGGCAATCGCTGCAACAGCCACACGAACATCTTTAACTTCATACAACAACCTCTTTATTTTATTTCGTTTCGTTCGTATTCTAAGACCAAGGCAAAGATACCAACAGCCAAAGTACACAATAAAACTTCATGAAATAAACTTATAATTTGTATTTCGTCTCATTTATTATTTTTTATATTGTTGCTGTTTCATTTCCTCGCAATCGAAGTGAAAAGTAGAGTGTACAACTCGTCCATAAAACCCATTTTACACTCGACTTTATATCTATCCTCGCTCGCAAGCTCGCTCGGATGGATAAACGTCTCGAGTAAAATGGTGCGTTTTATGCACTTGTTGTACAATCTACTATTTGAATACGCTTCCACTACTTTTGCGCCACTTAGTAGTAATTATAAAGCAATGCGCCGAAAAATACCTACCTTGGCAATCACACTTACATAGTTTTAGGTACCTATTTAGCAAGCAAATAAAGATTAATAAGAATGCCTGACTTGGCTTTACGAAATATCTCACCACTTTTTACTGTGAAAGAGTTTCGAGACTTGGCCTATTTTTTACATGGAATGTTTTTTATGGGATCTCATTTCTTTTTGTAGACTTTGTATGGGAATGTTATTTTACTAACCGCAAATAACGTTTGTATAGTTTTGCAGGAAGGAACTGCAAAAGTAACTTTGTAATATCGCATGTATTTGTATAGGTTTACAAACTTACTTATGCTGTTTGTATATCTCTGAAACGTGACTGAAATTGCAATATTTTTAGGTTTTCTATGAGTTATTTTATTAGGCTAAGAACTAATTACGTTTGAAATTTGAAGCTTGTGGATCTGCTAGAAGTACCTTAGAATTAGCGTGATCATTATCAGTATCAGTGAGTCAGTGACAAAACTAACGAACTTTGATGGACAATAGTTCTTAAACTAAAAGTTCAAATTGAATGTCATTGATATTCTATGTTAGCCATATTATGCCCTACATGTTCCTAAAAATTCAGGGTTCTAGCTTTAGCCAGCACAAAATTACAGGATGTTTAAAATGGCCTGAATGGCTTCGAGAAAAGGATGGTACGGCCGTGCCTCTTTGTTTTGCTCGACTTGGCGGGGGCACTGCCGTGCCCCCAGATTTAAACGCGATTAGGTGATTTAGTCCGTTTTGTCCTATCTAGGCGTAGGACAAAACCGATTTTGTCCTACGATCGTAGAACTCAATTTCCGTAGGATCGTAGAACTCAACTTCCATTTTTTTAGTCCTTTTTGTCGTCCTACGCGTAGGATTAAATCGTCCTAACATCGATTAAGGATTAAATTCCGTTTAGTAAAAGTAATGTATGAAATTCTTGAAAGTTTAAATCAATATACAGGATAGAAGAGATGAGCTGTCATCGTATTTTTATTACCTAGCCGCTTTTGCCACTTTATTAGCCTCATATAAAGCCTCAGGGATGTTATTCGCTACGCGTTAATGCGGCTCACCCCGCCGGTCACCCGTTACGAAACTAGACCTCTACCTTCGCTTAATTACTACGCATCGCGGTGTCAAGGTAACATTGTGGGTGAGCGTTGAGGTGATCTTAAAACAAGTTACAGAATAGAGGGGCAGTACCACGAAAACTTGCACACATTCTCTTCTAATGCTTTAGTTAGCGTATAGACACGCCGATTGATTGTAAATATAGGGACCTAAACTTTTAACGATAGAACCGTAAATGCAATTGGTTAGTTTATTTTTGAGCATTTCAATCTGGAAAAGATGTGTGCCCGGCGCCCACAAACGTGTCTTGCCTTTTATTGTGATATCTGTGTAACTCTTTCTAAATCATCCTAAACACAATCATTTTATTTGCATTATCGGGTACATTACATTACACAGGGGTAGCAAAATATCTTACAGACTAAATGTACTAATAGCGAATGTCAAATTAAAATTAAATCAAACAATTTATTTGGTACAAAAAAAAACTTTTCAAAGCCATTTCTTAAAAAAACAAATTTAATTAAAACTAGATAAAATTACATAAAAAAAGAAGATAAAATATAATTATAATGGAGTAGGAGTATATGTACCTTATTTGTTTCATGCAATGTGATTCATAATAAATTCATCTATTGAGCAGTAAGCTTTTTAAATAGACAAGATACCTACCTAATACTTTATCTACTCACAGAATGTACGATGTTTGTTTTCCGCCGCTATATTTTCTGGTATTTTATTTAGAAAAATATTCCTTTTTTTCCTTGTGATTCCCTCTTTGTTAATACCTTCAAATAAAGACGACACATTTTGGAAGCGCCAAAAGAAACAGAACGATTCGTAAAATTTTACAAAATTTTGTTTGTTCACGATACTCTGCGTGTTTAATAATATCAATCTTAGTCGTATAAAGGTCACATTACGTAACCTTTTGCTCTCAACATCCGCAGTGGTAAATCATGCATCACAGAGCCACAGGTGAGGCTGAACCTGCAGAGAACGCCGAGATATCTAACCCGTGCATCGGCCTTGAGAAAGCAGTCCGTTCGCCGCTGACCTTTCCTCTCTACCTTATTTACGAGCGCCGTCTGGAGATAAATCCTCAGCAGCTGTGGCTGGGTGCATCCGCGTTGTTTTATCTCGAAAACCGTACTCTAATTGCATAATATTATTTTAATATGATACAGTATTTCTTTGATATGGGATTGGACGGACTTGATTGAGAGCAGTAATTATTTATTATTGTGTATTGTTGAAAAGTTGGCTGGTTCTTGGATGATAAAAAGTGGAATAGTTTTGTTGCCAATAACTTGGTCGTGTCTTCAACGTTTTTCTAAACAATATATTTACTATTTACCTCCTTGTATTTTAGTTTTACTATAAATTGATTCATTTATTTTCATCTTTTAACCCTTTGAAATTTGTATTTAGTGTGCAGTCAATTTTAAATACTTTCAACAATTTTCGTCGTAAAAACATTAACCTAGCCCAACGTCTAACGTCTGGACCGACATATTTTAAATCCAAGAAAGGGTACAACTGAATATGGAATTAACAACGATCTCGCCTTAAACCGCACTATTGCTTGCCAATGTCATTAATCTGTTTCCTAAAGTTCATGAATTCCTTTGCGGCTGCGCCCGAGTTGGCCAACCCACAGCTATTCACATCCTTGTTTCAACTCCCCCCACCGCTCACCCCTTATATATCTTGGTACTACAATTCCTAGTAAATGCATGGAACCGGAGGTCTGAATTACTCTGGTTCAACTAAAGCGAGGTGTCGGTAAGCATTTGAATACTAGGACAGATTAGCGCACATTACGTATTGGCTAAGCCATTTGTGTACTGCAATGAATTCAAAACACTAATATAAACTGGAGGAGCCTCTTATACATTTTATAGGTGTCATAAATATAGATACAGATAATAAGTCCATACTCTTTGTAATGCAGGTGTTTCTATACGTAGGTAATTGTTGTTAAAATGGAAAATTTTGCTACTACTAATTAATTTTCTCCCGTGTGTGCGCTGTGCGCACGCTTTTATTTATGTGTCGGACACATTTGCGTTGCGTTGTTCTAAATATACTAAAAACGCCCTAATGCAATGAGCTGATAGAACTGTGGCGAGAGATCTAGGTGTCGAAATCCACCAATCATGTTTCATCATCATCATCATCATCATCATCATTTTAAAAGCTGCTGTCAATAATTTACTTTAAAAACAAAGTTTTAACCGACGAAAAATCAATCATCCCCTATTTTCCTACCCTTAAGGTTGTTTTTTTTTCCAAATTTATATAAGACCAATTTCGGGGTACCAATAATTTTTTTTTATCAAAATCGAACTACTCTGTAAAAAGTTATACGTGGTCATACATTAAAAAAAAATATATATGTATATATATATATATATATATATATATATATATATACGCGTCGACTTGAGAACCTCCTCCGTTTTTTTCGTCGGTTGAAAAGACCTCTCGCCACAGTGTGCTCGGCCAGCAAGTGACATCTGGTGACATAATGCATTCTGGAATCCCTCATTCTAAACTACCTAACCTAACCACTTTTGAAGAGGCCCGTTGAAACAGCGCATCCAATAAATATTAAATAATAACGAAAACTCGTAGTTGTATGATATAGACTCGGATAAGAACTATGCACTACATTGTTGCGGGCATTGAATCCAGCCCGCGGACTTGTCCCGCGTTGTCCCTTGTCCCATCCTGTCTGGCTTCTCAAGATCCTATCAACTTTCAACTTTGTACTGCGCGCGACAGTACCAGTGCTTATCAATGGCCTAACATTATTTATAAGGGGCTGCATTGGCAGCTACAGGATTTATAAGGGCTGAACTGGATAAGAGTTATGGGATGCGCTCGGTGCTTAGATTTTCCGGTGTTTTTGTCCTCACAATACCACATGTTTCGCGGAAATCAGTTGTATTTTCTTTTAACTATTTACCTACTTGATGCCTATTCTCATTTACAGCATTAAGAAAATGCTTAAACACTTTGGTCTGATGGTATGTACTTTTAGTGTTCCGTAACAAAATTGGTCCAACGGAACACTTATGCGATCACTCGGAGGCTGTCCGTCTGTTACAGCCAGTTTTCTCGAAGACCGTATGACATAGGAAGCTGAAATTTGTTATTTTAATAGATAAGTTGGTACCTAAACTTAGTAAAATAAATAGTATTTTTTTAAACAAAAAAATATATTTAAAAGTATAGGGAATAAACTCGCATTATATCCCTCTCTTAATTCAATACTAAACTAAATTAAAATTTTCAATTTAACATAGATATGTGCTGCATTATGTAAAACTCAGTTAAATACAATTTAGTCGACAACACATTTTCCGCGCATTATTTTATAGTACCCAACCAAACTGGCAAACCAAGAACCTAACGCCTTAACTCAAGTTCTTTCGCGCACAATTTTATCGGGTGAAACCGCTCATTACGAGTAACCCACATAAGTTACGAAGAAATGAAAATGCAACGAGTATAGTGGACAAACTTGAGAGAAATTACCCGATGGAGACAAGGTAAACGGGCCCGTGAAAGTTATTGGCTGACAGACGGTCAATCTAAGCCTGGTTATGGACGCAAATAACCATTTTCTTACGAGATAAACGAGTACTGGAAATTGTTATTTCTTGACACGGTTTTGTACGCATTGAAACCTTTATTCAGTGCTAGTATTACAAGCCTTATACGAGTAGTAACTTCAGCAGTAACTAAATATAATAAAATATATGTAGGTATATCATGGGTTCAGGTTCGTGGGAAGTCAGGCCTGTCAAACTAAATTGACAGACATTCTGATGTACTCTTTAAGATTGATTGTGTATTTCTTTGAGAAGATTATGGTATCTTCAAGTTTAATAAAATCAATTTGTGAACGTGTTCACAAGCACCGAAAATGCGTGTTTGAGGCGCAACAAAATGATTTTGGTTTTATTAACTCCAGAACTATATTTTATGATAATAATTCACCATGAAAACAGTTAGGTAATGTACCATGTTTTATTTTAAATTGTCCAAATCATTGGTTTCGAACTTTCAATTCATATGATACTTCCATAAGTTCACAGAAATCGATGAAAGTTATGAATTTATAACCTAAATAAAACATGATATCAAAAAAAAATTGAAATATTGCAATAAATTACAATAACTGTGTAACCGAATAAACTATGAAACTTCGTTTACCGCGCCGCGATTTTAAAATCGATTCGATTTATCATTCGTAATAATCGCTAAATATGACAAAGTAACATTTGTCTTCGCCTCATCACTTCAGCAATTTGACAGTGTCAAAAATAGGAACTAAAATCTCGTAGACAATAAACACTTATCAAACGGCCGACTTTTATGTTAGAGTGTTGTTGTAGTGTGCGGTCTCCAACTAAACTGTACTATTCGTCATAAGTGAGGAGATACGCTTGGATTTAAAATAGTTCGTAAATATAAATGCACCTAAACGTGATATGTCGTATACCTAACTATATGACGCATAAATATAGACAATGCAATCAATAAATGAATTATGAATGTTACAAACATTTTCATTCACATCAACTCTATTCAGAGCTTAAATATTACATTTATTAATCTACATATAGATATTTCACTTCGTAATGACTTAGGTACTCATGTGTGAACGCGCTGTTTGTAGCAAGGTAGGTAAACGATAAATAAAAGAACACTGAAAATACAACACATTTAGAAAAAAAATCCTAAGTCGTATATTGTACAAATACTCATAGTTTACCTCATAATAACTATAACAGAAGCGGTTTCCCACGGCTTGACAAGCTTTGTAAAAAACTGAAGTGCAATTCAGAGTACTTGACAGTCGTATTAGCGACAACACCAAAAAAACCGGACAAGTGCGAGTTTATTACTAAAATCAAAAGTTTAATCCAGAGGAACATAGCATTATAAGTTTCTTATGTTTTATTTTCTGATGTTTTAGGCATTTGAAAGCTGCACGCGCCGGCAACCACCGAAAACGATCTATATTAAACAGACATAGACTATAACGTCACAATCCATATTATCGGCGCGTTTATTATGGAGTTAGTCATTATATTTGCAATTATCTCCTTAAAATTGGCATTTAAGTGCTTGTCATAAAAAATATCATTTCTAATTCAATATTCAGTCTAACTGTTATGTAATTTTATCGAAAATTAAAAATAAATACATTGATTTTAACGTGAGATAAAACGAATACCTAAACCGGGGCTACATTAGGAAGAAATAGGGCTACTTTGATAATTTAGAATGTAGCACTCATAGTTTACCTCATAATAACTATAACAGAAGCGGTTTCCCACGGCTTGACAAGCTTTGTAAAAAACTGAAGTGCAATTCAGAGTACTTGACAGTCGTATTAGCGACAACACCAAAAAAACCGGACAAGTGCGAGTCGGACTCGCCCACCGACAAAATTACAAAATGTACTTATTGTTTTCAGATTTTTCTCTGTACTTGCAGTCAGTATAAGGCGATATTACTTGCCAAGTTCCATAGTTGTCGGTCAACGGAAAGTATATAGTCCCCTATATATTTTGATTCCCTTGAGAGTGTCGATATATACGTTTTTTGCGGCATAAATATATATATTTTTACGTTAATTTAGAAGTTTGATTTTTTCACATAGTCCCCTATATATTTTGATTCCCTTGAGAGTGTCGAAATATACGTTTTTTGCGGCATAAATATATATTGTTTACGTTAATTTAGAAGTTTGATTTTTTCACAGCTTCAAGGGACTGTAGACCTGAGTATATGGTTTTAATTTCAATTCGATACCTCCTCGCGTTCCCGCGATAAAGGGTCTTGACAGACAGACAGACAGACCTATGGAAAACAAAGTGATCCTATAAGGGTTCCGTTTTTTCCTTTTGAGGTACGGAACCCTAAAAAGAGTCAACTGAATCATTACTCAACGCCTTTAGAGCGTTTTTAAACTAGGCATATTTATTTGTCTTTTTGCTCTTATTTGGACTCCATTCAAGCGTTTCATTATCTAACGAATTGGTTTAAAGACTCGACGGCATCGCTGCGAGTACGTGCAGAGTTTTTTGATGTTTTTTTTACAATTACGATGATTTACAATTTTACTTATTCTCACATTAAGCATATTTCATCATACCTTAATTTTCATGTTAGAAAGTATATCATAAATAGCATAATTAAATGACAAATCGTTTAAATTATATATACAGTCACCTACATTACTATCACACAAAAAAATTGTGAATAGACACGTCCTATTAACAGCTCCAGAAATAAAGCAAGTAAATAACTGTGCATTGCGAGTAATAGCAAAAAAGTTTTAGGGTTAAGTTCATGAAATTACATTAAATCTCTAAAGTTCAATATGTGTAAACCCAATGAGCCCTTTAACAAACTAAAACTTTTACTGTCAAGTGTCAAGTATAACCACGCCTCTGCGAGAGAAAGCAGTGGCATATTGCTTAAATAAAACATGAATTACCTTATTCAGTATTCTTTTCACTTGTCACAAAGCCTTACGAGTGTTGTAATGGCCAATACTTAATATACGTTTAGATACTTCGTTGTTTTTGTTAATACTATTGTTAGTTGGAATACAAATAAATTAATACTAGCTTCTGCCTGCGACTTCGTCCGCGTAGAACTCGTTAATATCGTAGCTCGATACAAACTTTTACCCCCATTTCCCCTTTAGGGATCGATTTCCGGGATAAAAACTATCCCTATATAAAATTTTATCTAAACGGGTGCAGCGGTTGTAAAGTAGCTCCATAAAAATGTTCACCCCCCATTTCACCCCCTTAGGGGATAATTTTCGGGTTGAAAACTATCCAATGTCCTTTCCCGGAACCCAAACTATCTCTAAAACCAAATTTCATCTAAATGGGTTTCATCCAAATCTTCACCCCCCATTTCACCCCCTTAGGGGATGATTTCACCCCCTTAGGTTTCATCCAAATTTTCATTCCCTATTTCACCCCTAGGGGATGATTTTCGGGATAAAATCTATCTAATTTCCTTAGGTCCCGGGACCTATCCCCGGGACTCAAACTGTCTCTATACCAAATTTCATCTAATAGTGGTTCTATTAAATTTATATAAGGGTAGGGGGACAATCTAGACACAGAACGAACTAGTCCTATAGTAGGCTTGTGTACTTAACTACTACTATACTTTAATACATAGAAATCTTCGAGACAGACAAATATTCATACTCATCTCATCACACAAATATTTGCCCATTCTAGTATTCGAACCCAGGATCGTCAGGCACGGCACAACCCACCAGAATATTATGATTTCTATTACAAACGAAATGCTGGAAACCGACCAACGTGCCCATCAAGAAACAATGGGAAAAGCGAATAAAGTATATTGATAATATGTATATATACATACAGGATTACATAAAAGACAAATAAAGTGTGTATTACCTCACAACCCTTGTCGGCTCTGCTAATGACGTATGTAATACATCAATTAAAATTGTGAAGTTTTCACATTAATATTCTATTCGGAGCCTGTAACAGGAATCCCACCAAAAACATTACATATAAAGTGATTGCCAAGACTCCCTAGCTCATATAGCTTTCAGCGTTAAAAAGATATCAGATCATAGTTAAGTAGCGCCAAGCTTCCTACTCCACACGGCGTACTTAACTCTACCACTACCAGCCACGCTCTACAAATTTTACATCTTGGCTAAAAAGTATAGCTTTGTTGGGCACATCCCGGTCGCCGCATAGACTCTCGCGGCGATGGGTCTATACTTTTTAGCCAAGCTATAGAATTTTTAGATCGTGGCTAGTAGTGGTAGAGTTACGCCGTGTGGAGTAGGAAGCTTGGCGCTAGTTATGATTTGATATCTGGAGGCACGGTAGTGCCCCCGCTAGGACGACAAGACCTACCTTTTCTCGAAGCGCTTCGATGTTTTTTTGAATCTTTTTAAAGCTGAAAGCTATATGAGCTAGGGAGTCATGGCAATCACTTTACGTGTAATGTTTTTGGTGGGACTCATTCCTTTTTGTAAGGTAATTCTAAAGAAGTGTATAGGAAAGGGTGCGGGGTGATTTACTAAAAATCCTGAAATACGTATTTTATTATTTATAACAACGAGTCCCTATATCAATTTTCAGACTCCTAAGCATCAACATTTGCGAAAGTCTCATACAAAATTCAATCCCCTACTTTAAGGGGTTGGGGGTACAAGTTCCAACTTTTAGGATGTTTTTGTTGTTTGTGTATTAATACTAGCTTACATACCAAATTTGAGCTTTTTAGGACTTCAGGAAGTACCCTAGAGGTTTTGATGATCAACATGAGTGAGTGAGTGAATGAGTGAGTCAGTGAAATTGGCGTTTTTTAGATATCAATAAAATCTAAAGTATAAGAGCTATGGATTTTTTTTTTCATTTATTGTCCAAAACTGTGTAAAAATAGATCACACCTTAAATAAAAAGTCCAACAGTTTGCCCATTTCGGGCGTACAATATATAATTATCACATTTCAACATTCATTAACTTTCTTAATATCTAAATATCAATCTTAATATGTAAAATATTCATTAAAATTATTAAAACATTTCATTAATAGCCATTCCTTGAGCTTATTTTTGAATTGAATCCCATCTTGCGACTTAATCTAATTAAGACTACGAAGCAAGAGGTCCTGGGTTCGAATCCCGGTAAGGGTATTTATTTGTGTGATGAGTACGAATATTTGTTCCTGAGTCATGGATGTTTTCTATGGTATATAAGTATTTATTTCTCTATATAAGTATCTATATCGTCGTCTAGTACCCATAGTACAAGCTTGCTTAGTTTGGGACTAGGTTGATTTGTGTAAGATTGTCCGCAAATATTTATTATTATTATTAATATTACCAGGTAAATGATTGAAAATTTTAATTCCATTGACATATGCGCTCTTGCGAAGTATAAAGCTAGAAGGTCTAACTTGTACATACGAGTATGTCATATTTATACTGTGAACGGATATTATTTTTAGATTCACTTATTTTTATAAAAATGTCAGTTCGCTCTTTAACAAATAAACAGATTTGTAGTATATAGATACACGTCAGAGTTAGTATTCCATTCTCTTTGAAAACGTCTCTTAAGGATTCCATATTTCTAAGCTTAAACATAATTAGCATACATTTTTTTTTAAATATTAATGTAGATTCAATGTTAACCGAATTTCCCCAAAAAAATATGCCATAGGTAAGGAGGGGATAAACATTTGCATAGTTCGCCTTCTTTACGACGTCGATTGAAGTTATTTTGGTTAATATAGATAGTGCATAGCAAGACTTGGCTAGCTTTTTATTAGTTTTTTCAATGTGAGCCTTCCAGTTAAATTTTCCATCTATTGTGACTCCTAAGAAGTTAGTATTATTCACTTGTTCAATTTGTGTGTTGTCTATAACTACATTGAGACTTTTTTGCATTTGCTAGTAATTAATAAATTGTACAATTTTAGTTTTGTCCAGATTAACACTTAAATTTAACGTAGACAACCAATTTATTACAATTTGTTAAGTATTTTGTAATTTATTAGCTATGTCCGAATCTTTTTCTTCCGATACAAAAATAGTCGCATCATCGGCAAACATCACACATACGTGGTCAGTTATTAGGGGGAACTCATTCACATATATCAAAAACAATAGCGGGCCCAAGATGCTTCCTGCTTGAAACTGTATATGTTCATTAAGTCTATTATTGACATCATATTCTGAGAATTTTGTTTATCTATGTAGTATAATCCAATCCCAAGTTATGAGGGTTCAAAAAACGACGAAGCGCTTCGAGAAAAGGTAGGTAGTGCCCTTGCGCTTCGCTTGGCTCGTCTTGTAGGAGGCACTACCGTGCCCCCAGATATCTACACGACGTGCTACTGAGAAATCACTGATAAAATAATTCTTGTACATTTAATGGATGCATTGTAATGTTCAATCTGTAACGCTGATTTTGGATTACTTATTTTATGACATGCAAATCCGTAGGTTATATGTTTAGAGCGCTCTCCAACCTAAACAAATAAACACAAAACTTCGCAGTCTTATTTATATTTGTACAACCACTCATTCATTTCCCATGGCCTTCCTATACTTTAGTATTCACGACATATAAGTTATCGGAGTCACGTGCGACGCCATGAATCGCGACGCCATCCTATGGGCCCATAAACTGGCATTCTGTATTCCTGTCGAAACATCGACTCGCGCGCCGATTGTTCAAGCAAAAATTAATAGCATACATACATTCTTTGTTACATACTCAATACACATTGATTCTAGTAAAAAAGCTATAAATATTTCGTTTTGCATTGCAGATGTATCTCTCACACTTGTATGGGTTAGTTTTACATTATTTAGATGCAGTGAATTAAAAGATGTACCGATTTTAGTATTGAATTTACAAAAAATAATGTGGATGGTATTACCAATTCGCGAGTGAAAAGTTTTTTTTAGTTTCTTGGTTTTCAGTATCTTAGTAATCAATTATTTAATATGTATGTGAAAACGATCCGAACACGTATTATAATCAAAATCATTTATAATTAATGATTGACTCCTCACTACGTTTGCTAAAGTTTGACCAACGAGTCCTGTCGCAAGAAAGCGGCAAATTGGATCGTAAACGGGTTGTATGTGTTGGATTTCGTATGTTGGTCTTTCCGACTTTAATCTATTGTCGTGTCTATACTCGCGATTCCTATACCTACATCATCCCTTTCCAACATGCGCACTGATATATCGCGCCGTCTTTGTCACATACACGACGTGTGCGCAACGCTCGCCCCACCTGGCGAGAGTAAAGAGTTGTTGAATTCTCACCCCGCGTGCGTGTAACATCCTCCGCTGATAAAAAGGACATTAAATCTTTAAATCCGTCGCATTCTCTGTACATCATTGAAAACTATATATGCTGTCAGCTCAGCATTAAAAGGTGTTCGACTGTTCGTGAAGTGAAGGTGTTTTTGGACAATTTGGGATTGCGCTGCGCGCCCCACACGAGCACATGGTGTGCCACGAGACGCTAGCGTGAAGGAGGAGTTCACCCAAATCACAAGTAAGTGCGCATGGCTCCTATAACCTTCTGTTAGCTGATTCATCCACCTGTTCCGATTTCCAAAGGCAGCTAACTTTCCTGCACAATTTCGCATCAAGTAGCTACGACAATAGACCACACGGTTGGATACCTACATACAGTCCACTAACGCGCTAATCTCTGAAAAGGGAAACTAGAAAGCGCACCGCAAATTAAAACACCCTTGCAGGGCGTGATCAAAATTCAATTCTGTACGCCCCAAGTTTTGGTCACTAACGATCCGTATAATTATATTTCATTCCCAACCTAGGATTTATATCTATTTAAAGTAGCTTCTTGACATTATATTATATAATTTACCCATAGATACGTAAAATCTATGTACTTCGCATCATATCATCGTATCATTATTCTATAGATACTAACATTTCAGCAACGCAATTAACGATTCTTAGTTTTCAATTGATGTACACGTCACAAATACATGCTATTGTTCTCACTGGCTCGGGAGCGCTGACGAGTTTCGTTCATATCTACCCGCTTTTATTTCGTTCTAATCTTTTCTCGAACTACCGCGTGCCGCGCGCTCCGATCTGTGCCGTCAATAGGTACCTACACGGTCATCGCTTAACCTACTTTGTAGACGGATAGTTAAACCGCCTTATTCTCACAAACTGTTTCTTTTTTGTAACACATTTCCTTTGTATACTTTTATTTCCCGCGATTTGTGTTACATACCTACATCTATTTTAACCGCACTTTTATTTCCGCGACTTTTGTCAAACATTTAGGTATTATTACCGCTTTTTCCCGCGACTTGTGTTTACGAGTAGGTACTCACATTTATTTAACCGCACTTTTATTTCCGCGACTTTTGTCAAACATTTAGGTATTATAACCGCTTTTTCCCGCGACTTGTGTTTACGAGTAGGTACTCACATTTATTTAACCGCACTTTTATTTCCGCGACTTTTGTCAAACATTTATTATAACCGCTTTTTCCCGCGACTTGTGTTTACGAGTAGGTACTCACAGTTATTTAACCGCACCGTTATTCCCGTAAATCGTGTTTACGGACATTTATTTGAACCGCATTTTTAATTCCCGTAAATCGTGTTTACGGACATATATTTGAACCGCATTTTAATTCCCGCAAATCGTGTTTACGTATATTTTATTTGTGTGGGCTAAGTTTTATAGTCACACTCAACGCGCAACACCATGCCACCGAAAAAAGACCCTAAAGACGAGGCGGCTAGGGACCCCGTCCAAAATGAACTAGTTATTTTAGAAGCTAAGCGCAGTGCCTTCTTCGCCCGCTTACAAACCATATACAAATTGTCGGTTAAGGCGTACGAAGACGAAATTCAACGTAAAACGTTCTTAAATAGCGTATCAAATCTAGACCAATTGCGATCAGATTTTGAGCGTGTTTTAGACTCGTACAATGAATGCGTTTTACGATTAACGCCTGATGCAACCGCTAATTATCAGTCCTGGATCGCGTTTGAGGATATGTATTGTCAAATCAAACGCATTCAGTCTGAAATCGAAAGTTCGCCAGAGTCTCAGCGGCCTTTGCATTCCGCTCTGAAGCAAAATCTCCCGCCTATGCAGCTAATGGAATTTAATGGCGACCTTCGTAATTGGCCATTATTCTATGAACAATTTAAAAGTGTGATTCATAACAACTCACGCTTAACAGATAGCGAACGCATTCAGTTCCTAGTAGGTAAACTGACTGATAAGGCTAGGTCGGTATGCGCGGGGCTGCCAGCCACAGGGGAAAACTATCCCATAATTTGGCAAGCGCTCGTTGATAAATATGAAGACAAACGCGCCATGGCAGCCAGCTATATTAATCAGCTGTTAGACTTTAAACCCATAGCGAATGGGTCCGCTTCTAATTTGGAGTATTTTCTATGTAATTTCGACGCCTCCGTTAAGGCGTTTAAAGCGCTTAAATTACAAGATTTAGCAGATTTTTTGTTCTTGCATATCGCATTACAAAAACTAGATCCCGAATCGATAAAATTATTTGAGATGTTTTATCGCAAGGAAACGTGTCCTTCGTACAAAAATCTTATTGATTTCGTCAAAGAACAATCCAGGGTTGCATCGCATTCGACAACAAAACAAACATTTTCACAATCACAACCGAGATCTAATAACAATAAAAATATACCGCTACCAAAAAACAATTCGACGAAAACATTCGTTAATACGCAAACGCCCGCGATTGATTCTTGTTTGTTGTGTAAAACTAATAAACACGAACACTTATATCAGTGTGCCGCTTTTACAAAAATGTCCCCGTACGAAAGATTTAATTTTGTAAAAACTAATTCCGTGTGTAACAATTGCCTTAGTTATAAACACAAATTTTCCGCTTGTATGTCACACAGAACGTGTAGTATATGTAATGCACAGCACCACACGTTATTACATTTTAATCCGCCGCATAAACAAACTTCTTTACCTAACTCGCATCAAACCAGTACCAACACTTTTGTTGACAAGGCGAATTCCACACCGCCATACAGCAGTAGAAACGGGGTGGCAAGCAATTTGCAGTCTTATCACCCGGCCGATAGGGTCGATAATGGTTTGAGGCATGACTCAACGTTGAATCATTTGTCGGCTCGGAGTGCAAATGATGATGATAACTTGAGAACGCTTATGCATAAAACAACCTTATTAGGGACCGCAAAAATTCGACTTTATGACGCAAGCGGTAAGGTTCATTATGCAAGGATTCTGGTCGATCCTGGAAGCCAATCTGATTATATAACGCTCGAGTGTTGTAATCGATTAGCGCTGCCGATTTCGAACCAGAATCGTTTTGCCAGGGTTCAAGGTATTGGGGGTTCGTCCCAAAAAATACTTGGGATGTCAATAGTGCAATTTAGTTCCCGATTCGACAGTAATGGCGATAACTCTTACACTATTCAGCCTCTGGTGGTGGAATCCATTACGTCACACTTGCCTGACTCGCCTATCGACATATCTTTGTTTGATTGTTTTAAGAATATACCTTTGGCCGATGATTGTTTTAATGAGCCCGGGCCCATTGATATGCTTATAGGAGCAAATTTATTCTGTGACATCTTACTTTCTGACAGAGTCCAAAGTGGCGGCTTGCCTTCGGCTTTGGAAACCACCCTGGGTTACGTCATAATGGGGGACGTCACTGTGACGTCACCTCCGCGCGCGACTCGTGCTCTCTGTGCGTTTACGCACGAACCGCTTAACCAAACTTTAGAAAAGTTTTGGAACTTGGAGGAAGTACCCTCAAAGAAATTTCTACGTCCCGATGACAAGGGATGTGAACAAATATTTACCGCAACGACGACGCGTAACGATAATGGTTCTTACGCAGTCGATCTTCCCTTCAAGCAAACGCCAGATAATCTGGGCAATTCTTTTGTAACCGCTAAAAGAAGATTTTCGATGCTCGAAAATCATTTCTTAAAATACCCGCAACTCCGCGACAAATATGATGACGTCATTCGGAATTACCTGGATAAGGGGATTATTTCTTTGGTTCCGCCCGAAGAGTCCTCTACGCCAGGGTTTTGTATACCTCACCACCCGGTCATCCGGAACGACAAATCCGCGACTAAAATCCGCCAAGTTCTGGACGGTAGCTGCAAATCAGACAGTGGACTGTCATTAACATCCTACATACTGGCTGTAATTTGCAAGCAGACATTTTTCACATTCTTTTGAATGTTCGCATATTCCGCGTTGCCTTTTTTGCTGACGTCCGCCAAATGTACTTATGCATAGAAGTACATCCGCACCACCGCTCTTTTCAACGATTTTTGTATCGCTTTTCGCCTGAAGTACCTTTGGAGATGTATAATTTCAACCGGGTCTGCTTTGGACTCCGGTCTTTGTCATTTCTCGCGCTTCGCACGCTCCGCCAGCTTGCTAGTGACGAACGCGAGAGATACCCGCACGCTGCCGCCGTTCTCGAGGGGGACGTTTACATGGATGATCTAGCTTCCTCTGCTTCTTCATCCGAGGAAGCAGTTGCGATAGCGAATCAACTAATCAGTCTCTTCACGGCTGGCAGGTTTGATCTGGTCAAATGGGCTAGCAACTCTCCGCAGTTGCTAGAGCACATTCCCATATCCCACCGCCAGTCGGAAGACGCCTCCTTCGGTGACGGCGACACTTTGAAGATTCTTGGTCTTCGACGGCTTCCCGCTTCGGATGAATTTGTCTTTGACGTTTCTCCTCCGCAACTCAGTGGCACGAAGCGTGCTATTCTTTCAGCTAATGCTCATTTATATGACGTGCTAGGGCTCGTCGGCCCTGTCATACTTTATTCCAAGCTTCTTATAAAGGAACTATGGCTCTTAGGGACAGATTGGGATGATTTGAGGCCACCGCCGCACATATCGCATTTATGGGAGCAGTTCGTCAGTGAGCTTCCACTGGTTTCAGCTCTTAAATTTCCGCGTCAATTCGGTGTCGAGTTTGACGATGTTTTGTCTCAGCGTCATCCAATTGCGGATACGTTTGCATTTTCTGACTCTGAAGTTATCTTATGTTGGGTGCACTCTTCACCTCACAGATTCTCAACTTTTGTAGCGAATCGCATTGCTCAATATCAAAATAATTTTGCAGCTTCTAAAGCTTACCTAAACGAGCTTCACACGTTTCTTCAGTCTGATCCGTATTATACGCATTTCAAGGAAGAACTTGCAAAAAGACGAATTACTTGGCGTATGAGCCCTCCAAACGCGCCTCATTTTGGTAACATTAAATGCTTTAAAACTCATCTTCATCGTGTTATAGGCAATCAAATCCTGACATGCGAAGAATTACTTACCGTGCTTACTCAGATCGAAGCGATTCTTAATAGCCGCCCTCTTTATATACTAAGTTCTGACCCGTCAGAACCCACCGCGCTAACGCCAGCACATTTCATGTCAACCTCGCCGTTGCCGCGTTTGCCCGCCGCCGACTTAAGCCAGGAGCGACCGAATCTATTAACTCGTTTTTCAATGCTAGACTCGCTTGTCCAATCATTCTGGAAACGGTTCCGAGTTGAGTATCTTCACAACTTACAAAGTAGAGAGAAATGGAATACTCCAGACAAACCGATAGCAGTGGGAACAATAGTTTTAATAAACGTTGCTAACGCGCCACCCTTGCAGTGGCCGCTCGGAATAATAACTCGGGTATTCCCTGGGCGAGACGGTGTTGTCCGCGTTGCTGAAGTGCGGACCCGCAACGGTACGCTCGAGCGACCGATCGTTCGGCTGTGCCCGCTGCCAACGCAGTAGGGTTGTCACCAAATACATATCTATGTACATATATATATTTTTTAAGTTATCATAAATAGTTATTATTTTAGTATAATTACCTAATTATAGGTAAATTGTACACTTCGCTTATCTTTAGTTATATGGTGCGATATTATCTTATTCTATGTACATCCATATGTACATAATTATTATTTTTCTCTTTGAAGGGAACCCTTCAAGCCGGGGGAGATGTTGGATTTCGTATGTTGGTCTTTCCGACTTTAATCTATTGTCGTGTCTATACTCGCGATTCCTATACCTACATCATCCCTTTCCAACATGCGCACTGATATATCGCGCCGTCTTTGTCACATACACGACGTGTGCGCAACGCTCGCCCCACCTGGCGAGAGTAAAGAGTTGTTGAATTCTCACCCCGCGTGCGTGTAACATCCTCCGCTGATAAAAAGGACATTAAATCTTTAAATCCGTCGCATTCTCTGTACATCATTGAAAACTATATATGCTGTCAGCTCAGCATTAAAAGGTGTTCGACTGTTCGTGAAGTGAAGGTGTTTTTGGACAATTTGGGATTGCGCTGCGCGCCCCACACGAGCACATGGTGTGCCACGAGACGCTAGCGTGAAGGAGGAGTTCACCCAAATCACAAGTAAGTGCGCATGGCTCCTATAACCTTCTGTTAGCTGATTCATCCACCTGTTCCGATTTCCAAAGGCAGCTAACTTTCCTGCACAATTTCGCATCAAGTAGCTACGACAATAGACCACACGGTTGGATACCTACATACAGTCCACTAACGCGCTAATCTCTGAAAAGGGAAACTAGAAAGCGCACCGCAAATTAAAACACCCTTGCAGGGCGTGATCAAAATTCAATTCTGTACGCCCCAGTATGCATAACGACGGTATAGGTAGGTACCTACATAATATAATGCGACAGCTGGTTTGATACGTAAAATGGTCACCAAATAAGCTCGCTTAAGTCACTCGCTTTAAGCGTCAACGAATTAAATTCAAAAAAAAATATGAAGGCGCCCTGTACCTGGCAGTTAATTAGTTAATTACCCCCATTTCCATCATTAGCGGCCATTCCTGCTTCATTCAGAAGCAGGCGCCATTCTGAACTAACTAATTAGATTAAATGCTACCCACAGTATGTGCTATGTTACCTCCTCGCAGCTTGAGATAAAATGTCACAGAGAAAAGGCAAGCTAGGCAAGGTCATTCATAAACGTCAAAATCCCTTTAGTTAGATGCCGTTACATTTCGTTTGTTTTTATATAAAAAAAAATATATTTCAGAACATTATACCTATGTCACTTTAACATATCCATTTGCAAGAAAGAGACAAAAACTAAATTTCTGCGTAACGTTGACTGTCTATACCCCATTCCATATAACATTAGATTTTTAACGGCCGAATTCATCTACGTTGCTTCTTTTATCTGAGATATCAAAGGGAAATTGTAATATAGTTTTACTTACTTCGATCATTTAAGTGCTTTCCAAATATAACATTATATTTTTTGCGAATCAAAATGTGTCTTGAAATTGCATGACGATTAACGCACGATTTTTATAATCTTATATGGAATACGCATTATATACGCAAGAGCATAAAAACGTCAATATATGTAGGTTGTAAATTCAGAGTTGGGCATTCAAGAATAAAATCATTATTTGAATAAGAATTCGCATGAATAAAATCATTTAATTCCCGTCAAAGTTATTCAAATAATGGTTTTGAATAATTCTTATGTCAGAAAGTGGAATGAAGTTAACTTAATTTTATTCAAATAAATCTAATCACGATTTTTTTATTTTAAATAATATTCCATGAATACGAACGTAGTTCAGAATGTTGTAATATAGAAAGAGACCCAATAGCGACAGGTACGGTACGTGAATAATTTTTATTCGTGCTCTCCCGCTTGCTTAAGCGCTTAAGCACACGTGTGTGAGCGGAACGCATAGTGAGATGGGATTGGTATCAAATTGAAATGGGATATTTAGTTCAAACATTAAGACCCTAGTAATCACTAAATGTCTCAGCGAAACACATTAAAGCATTCACAGACGAAACATGAGGGAATGCGAATGTTTTATTATATGGACACCTGCGTAGATAAATGTAAAGAGTAAACTAACTTGATTGTGCCTAATTTAAGTAGTAAGACTTATTGATTGTTATTTATCTTTCTGTTACCAGTAAGTCACTGTGCTAGCATCGAGACAAACCAAACGGTTTAACGATGCTATTTTAATTTATTTACTATATTTTTGTATAATTATCTCAATAAAAAAACTCTTAATCGCTCCCGAGTTTTTCATAAATAATAACGGTATATTCTACAGTTTATTTTTGAGTTATAAATAAATCAATAAAAAATACAGAGACATGTTGCGAAAAGATCCCAAGCAGATTAAGTCGTTTATATTACAAAACTTAAAGTTCCTTAAATTCCTGAAAATGTATTGAAATGGCAAGACTTAACTTCTCACCGCAATGTCGATTGAAACCCCTTTTACCTCGTTTCTATAAGACAAATGAACCCAACCCACGTATCATACTACTAATGTAGTTTGAACTAAACCAGCACCTAACGCACCGCTAACGCACAATCTTCACCCATAACTTTCAATTAATCGATGTTACGCTCTATTATAACGCCACAAAGTGCAAGAAATTACAGTTGTACGCAATAAACAGAAACGGTATAGGGCAGTTCACACGAATATCGCTTTTAATACAGATATATTATCATATTTAAGTAGACGACGCACGTACATTGTACAATCACCAGCATTTAATATCTGCCGTAACAAAGCGGGCAAAAACATCTCACACATCCAAAAAGAGTCGTATCATATTTATGCGTGCTTTTTTGTGGCATGTATAGTGTAATGGTATCGTGGTATTGCTAATGTGGCTGTTCCGTAATTTGCATGAACACTGTAGATGAAAAATGCGACGACCTAGCGGAAACATGGATGACGTGTGACATAACCTATTTTCACCACAAAATGATTTTTCAATTGTACGAGTAATATCGTTTACACGCGAATCTAGACACACAAATGAGAGAATACACAATAAAGGATTCATTTAGGCTACGGCTACTCATTTCAAGATGGAAACGATTTTATTTGGACTAGACCACAAATGTATGTAAAGTCAAACTTGAAAAAAATGTATCGATATAATCCTCTCATAAATATATACTCAAATTTTATGTCAGCGGTTGGGTCTAATTACCACGACCATTTACGAACATTTTATATGGCAAGTCATGGCAATTAGACGCAGACACAAATCTGGAGAATGGCCGCCGAAACCATAATCCGCTGACATAAAAGCGATGGGCCAGGGCCACATTTATAAGTTAGTTGTATGCACTCATAATTTTTACGCTTTAATACATACCTACAGTATTATGCACAATGGCGCTATCGTTGGCGCACAAAGTGGCGTTCGCGCAGTCTATCTAGACATATCTGCGCGCTCTCATTAATAAACAATGCAGTAGTGGGAATTCGTGAGCACCCATGATCATACAGCTTAAGGAAGCACAATTATATGTTTTCCGTTACACGTAAACAGTTCGTCATTCTCCAGAGTGTTGTAGCTGTAAAATAATCCTAGTTGTGTAATTAAGTGTGTTTAGTGCTGTTATGCTTATTGTATGGGAGGGAATGATGGAGCTTGGAACATGACAACTTTGAACGGGATATTTTCATTCAACTAAGTAATTGTGATTGTGATGTCTGGAGTTTTATAGGTTTTTAAATGCAACAACGGTATGTCCTCAAAATGTCTCGCTCGCTCGAGTGTCAGTTCGATATGGTGTGCTTGTCACCCGCGCAGGGTTCAAAGTTCAAACATTTTAATAAAAAAATCATACCTACTGTCAAAACTAATGACTTTCATGAATTATTTTTGATATACTATTTAGTGTCCAAAATGAATGTAACATTAAATTTAATAGTTCGAAAAAAAATGCTAGTTCCGAACTTCATCTCAAATATTTCACAAAAAGCTTTCAGCGTTGGCCGACTGTGGCATCCTGCTCCATACAAATGTTAAAAAAATTTTTTTTTTCGTTTTTACGTTTGTACTAACGCTAAATAATCCTCCTCTTAAATAAATGGTTTTAGTAAGTTTACAATATATTTTCAATATAAAGGAAAACTATAATTGTTAAAAGTAACGGTTTTAGTCTAAACATGTTATTTGTTTAGCTAGTTTTAAGCAAATGTCCAACGCTGACTGGACATAATAAATGTACCTATACTTAGTCTAAAATATATTGAAGACATTTGACGCCGCCATTCTTGTTGCACGTAAAAATAACGCATCGTGTGTTTCGGTGGCACCGATCGCGTTGAAAGTGTTGAAACTCTATTGTCACTAGACGTATTAATATGTCCTTTGTAAAATGTATGGCTACGAAATAAAATTGCCTCGTAACTCGTAAAACACATGTATACACGTGTATAACTAACCTCATTCGGCGCGATCAGTAAACAGCAAGCATTTCACATTTGTATTCAATAAGTCAATCCACCGGTTCCAGTAACCAGGACCACATATTGTCTGACCAACAAACAGGCATAATGGAAAAGTTCTGAGTTTATTCCATATGGCATAATATCAACTATATGACAATTTGTATGCATAACACTAACACACCTCTGTACGTACTAAAATAATATAAATATGTACCTACATAAATAAAATACTTAAATAATTAATGTTTGCATCTGGTTGCATGGTTATGTGATTATGTAAGTCTAAGAAAAACAAACAAGAAGAACACACATACACACCCACACACACACAGACATACACACACATTCAATTTTAAGACACACTATGTTTTCTGCTAAATTCGAAATTCCTAAATTTTTTTTCCATACATATATCATTACAGGCCAGACCCAATGCGATAATTTTGAACAACACCTTTTAACTAATTATTTTCAATAACAAATTTTAAACAAAGCCATCCTTGTAAATTCACCCAGTGTAGGTACCTACAGAAGAACAGATCTAGATCAGTCCCTATGAGGTTCAGAGTGCGCAGCGGCGGCCGCCGCCGGCGCCCCACACTGCTAGGAACGCATATACCTACCCTATCTAATATCTCCGCATTGTATAAAATAGTAACATAAAAGCCATTAACCAAACAATTTCAATTACTTCAAACCTATCATCTAGAATAACTTCTTTCCTTTTTCTATTTTCACCCAATATAATATAACTAAGTTAATTCGTACCCAAGTCAAGCAAAACACGTATTCTAATGATTCCCTAAAACCCTCAACGTAACTCAAGAGACAAGCTTCACTGGGAAATTCACAAGCAACTTCCTAGTAAACCAACATTGAATAGAGCTCTTCCGACCTTTTTCTAGTAGATAATTATCTTCTCGTGTTAGCATATTAGCTGGATGCCGGTACCAATTTGTATGAAAGTGCACATATGCGTGTCTCAGGCTGTAGTGAGTAATTAGTTGCTGTTAACAGTTAAAAAAACGACATTGTAACCGGAATAAAGTGGCATCTGCTCACAGAGTCCCCTTTGCAAATAATGTCCTTCGCTAATATTAAAATTCAAATTAGTATTGTTCTGATAAGCAATAGTCTGTCGACATAAATATGAGATATTTTACAAATCAAAATGACAGAGACATCAACTCTGTCATTTTAATTTTGAGTCTGCAGGTTTAGCCCAAGTTTCGAAAGTCAACATTTAAGGTTATTCATTTAACTATTTATAATTTAGATTTTATGTGGATACCAAAAGTATTGCTTATTGGCATCCTCTGTAAATAATATTATAGAAGTGCAGGAGCTACCCACTTCTATATAATTAGGTACCATAGGCAACACAGTTAACTGACCATCCGTGCACTTTATGTGCATTATAATAAGGTTCAATATAAATACAGGATGGTCAGTTACCTGTGTTGGTGTTTGTACGTATTCATCGTGTGGACCAGCAGACAATTTAGCTTTAGAAGTTAGAAAGAAAATAACTTTAAAAGTACAATTACCTATAACTAAGAGCACAGAATTTTTTAAAGTATCTAGAAGTCTCATGAGACATTTCATCAAACATCAAAGTAACGATCAGACACGACAACGCTCTGATTTATGGCACATAGCATTAAATACCGCAAAACATCGAATCTCGAGCAGTTTTTTCAAAGCGCATGCATGCATTTGTCTTAACATTCCCATGTCGGCGACAATGGGATGGGAGGTTGCTCACCTCCATTGTACGATATGCTAAGCTAGTAAAGGCATATGTCGTTACATATTCTATGAACTTGCAACCTTTGGATGGCGGTGTTATTGCTCCTGCGACGCTGCAGTGCGCGGATTAACTGGATCCGAATTTGAATCGCGACAGTTGTAATTTTATGTGGCGTGTTCCGTTAGGGTGATCACGTTTGTTCACTTTTCTCTGAGTTTCAATGGTTCCGTGAAATCAATGCTTAATGTAAGACTGGATGATGCAAGAACCGGAAAACCCCTTTTCAGGCTTAAGCCAATCGATTTGGTAACGCTATCAATTTGGTAACCTTATGATAAGATAACCTTACTGATAGGGTAGATCGAGATAGGGTTTTGTTAGGGCTACCACCTCCGATATGCTTACCATAACAATAGAGTTACCCTAGCAGTAAGGTTACCTTATCATAAGGTTACCATTATGGATAAGTTTTTCCAAACAACTTCTAAAATAACCCCAATAAGGGAAGCCGGTTCCGGTCCCTGGGTGGATGGTCCGCTATTCAATTCAATTCAATTCTTTATTTGTTTCGGACTAGGTAATGTCCATAAGTTGTTAGTATACAATCACGAATTATGACTAAGGTTAGTATTACAAATTAATTTAATCCTATAATCCTAATGGAGTTAGATGCTCCATCCCCTAGCATAGGGTCCTGCACAATGTAGGGTGTTCCAGTGCCTAAGTAATGGAGCATCCAGCCTCGCAGCCAGCGTCCTCAGGATACTGTTACCGCTGCCACACATCTGCCGCATTAGTGATGCCGTCCTATATCAATAGCTATTACATGCTTTAGAAATTTAGAAGTCATCATCATTTCCTTGCCCTTATCCCATTTACTTGGGGTCGGCGCAGCATGTCTTTTTCTTCCATACTTCTCTGTCAGCCGTCATATCATCATTCACTTCTTTTCTCTTCATATCGTCTCTCACACAGTCCATCCACCTTTTTCTTGGCCTACCTCGTCTTTTACATCCATCCACATTCATACCTAATACTCTTTTGGTCACATGACTTTCATCCCTCCGCATTACGTGCCCATACCACGCAAGGCGAAATTTAGAAGTAGGTACCTAAATAAATGTATTTTTTTCATAACAACGAAAAAGGATAGACCATAAAACAGTTGTAACTTTAAAACTATATTGAATAGTATCAGTCAGTGGCGTACCTCCCGGAGGGCTAGACGGACCCGTGCACCGGGGCCCCCAAACTCAGGGGGCCCTCGAACCCTGACCAGCAAAACCTCAAATTAAACCAGCGTTTGCATGAGTTTGGGGCTGGATCCGCTGCTGATACTACAAGTAATATCTAATTTTACTACACTTAAAAGTGTAACTTCTGTAAATAAACTGCGCCCGCGCCGCGACGCGGGTGGGATCCTCGCCGCACGAGTGAATGAATGATTGAATGAGAATGAGCATTGAAACGGGCTCCGTACGAACTGATTAATAGGCTCATTATGTAGCATACTAATTAATTAAAAATGCAATTGACAATAAACTTTCATTATGAAAGTAACGGGGCCTTGTGGCGTTTTTATATTTTGATTTTGATAGTATATAATGATTTTTATGTAACACCTTTCACTTGTCAAGGTAAAATAAGGTGTAAACTGACATTACATCTTTCCATACACAGAGTAAGTATTAAGTATTCCTTTTTGATGATGATGATGATTGATTACAAACTGAAGGATTGTTGTATTTTGGTGTAACTTGAAAGATTCATGTTTAAATTATTTTACGTCATACCTGGCCATAAAGCAGGAATTACCGCACGCTACGCGTGCGGAAAACCCCACTTCCTGGCCAGTAAGAGACGTAAAATTTTGTACTTACCACGGGCGGTAATAAAGAAAGCCTCAGAGCGCATATTTATCGCCCTTGCCTTCGGCTCGGGCGTCAAATACCTGCGATCTGAGACATTCTTTGTTTAACCGCCCTAGGTAAGTAATGTACTATTTCAACACACCTGCTCGTAAAGTAGGTCTTATTACAGCGTATTTACACTGATAATGCAGAATATTACCCATGCCGTGCCTTTTACATTACATTATCGCACTAGTGCCTTTTCATTACATATCTTTTTAAATATTAGCAAAATAATGCAGAATATTACCCATGCCGTGACTTTTACATTACATTATCGCAATAGTGCCTTTTCATTACATATCTTTTAACATTTTCATTTTTTTTTTTTTTTTCTCGCAAATGTGTTGAAAAACGTCGTATGAAACACGTGAGCATTGGTCATTACACTTCTCGTCTCCATTAAGCATTCGCCTTCGGCTCAGGCTTAAAAACCGACTCGAGTGTAATGACCAACATAGCACACTTGTATCATAATGTACTATTGTACTCGGTAATGTTTATTCAATAAAGTTGAACCTTATGATTGGGCTTTTATGTCTTCCTTGCACGGAAAAAACGAGACGCAACACTCTTTGGGAATGGCTGTTTGGGACAAATTTCGATATTACCTATCTTTGTGAAGTTTTATGAATATTTCCTTAAGAGATGAGGTAAAATACCATCATTTAGACTTCTTTGTGTCGAATGTATTGTTTGAGTAGGCTGAGATAAAGACCCAACTTTGGATATTCCATCGAAGAAATTTTAAGCTAACAACGGTTAAATCAGGTAAATAATCATATAGTCAAGAATCATATATCTGAAAATCAGTCTTTATTGGTTCTTAATTTAGACAGAACCACGTTTGCAATGCACGCCCTTAACTTATTTACAATCACATCAACGTTTAGACATAATGTCTATTTCCAAAAACATTTTATGCATCAAGTTATTTAACAGTAGTTTATGTGACTGTACATAATGAAGGGCATTAAACACGAGTGTGTGTTTATTATGACCGTCATCGCGGCGTCGTTTTCTGGCAGCTGTCATAGTTTTTTTTTTATTCAGAGACAAACTAGAATCGGATCCAACTGTCATATCGTTCGATATCTTACTTACGTGCGACATTTGTCAAATTTGTATGCAAATTGACAATTCATTTCGAACTACGTCATCTCGACTGATATTAGAATAGAGGTTAAATCAAATTTCTTTGTTTTTCAGAGACGTTCGAAATTTGAATGAAATAATATTATCGAAATCGATTTTATTATTTAGTAATAATAACATTTCCACAGATAAAAAATTTGTTCTAACAAAACAGTTTATTTTTATGGTGGTCATAATGTGCGGTTCTTGAACGCATCATGAAGGGTTTATGATATTTGGATAGATAAAACATCATTTGACTGCTGAAACTACAATATATTGTCAAATACAAAAAACACAGAGAAACCGCTCCGTCAATCAAACAATTAAATACTCATATATGTTTCCGAAAACAACTTAAATTCACATGATTTCATAATACCTTAAGCCTTTTTAAAACAAACGGTCAATTAAAAATCAGCATATCACATGTCCGCGCAAACAGCGTTACTAATGTCCTCGCTATCTGTTCATCGGAGCATACGCGACTCGGGCGATTTTCCAGTGAGTAGCGCCGCGTGCGGCCGCCGCCGTGACCGACGAAAGTTGTTTATCTCGCGATAATTATTATTGAATTAGCACGTACGGTGTGAATTGGGATTATGGTAGGGCTTTTGTAAGGCAGGCTTTTCTTACCCTTTCTCAATGGAGATCTATGAAAGTTTGCATTTTTTGTTTATTGTATTGTTAAAAGTTAAAATAAATATTAAGACTGTGCGAACGTCAAAAGCTAAATTAGGTTCTGTATGAGGTTATTTTTCTTCTCGCATCCTCACATTCTATATTTATGCACTTGCTAATATGTGGGTTCTTAACGCTGCTGGAGGTAAGGTAATTGCCCTGTGGGAGTAAAGTTGTTACTTTCCGAGGTTAATGAGGATGGTACCGCTACTAGGTTTGTCATTAACTCAATTTTAATATGGGGAGGGAACCACTGCATTCAAAGGCAAACACGTTGGACCCATTCCTAATAGTCCACAACCCTTAAGAGTGCGGACTACGTTTGTATGGAGAATCGAGCTCTGAAACTTTGTACTTAGAATTAGTTAAGTACCACATCCAGGTCTGTAATTAGGTTATGCAGCTTCAGATACCATAGTAAAAAAAATGTAAATTTAAGTTTTTCATACAAAACTTGTTTTTGCTATATTTTGTTTGTTTTATAAACTGGAGCCATATAAACTATTTACAGACCTAGATATACCTCATGTCATTGTATACGCAAAGTTTCGTTACAATCCAACATGTAGTTTTAAAATGAGAATGAAACTCTGTTTGTATGGGAAGGTGAAATTCGGCCGAGCTGACTGCGGGCTCAATCCGCATTTTATTGTAGGTAAGTTATTTATGCCTATGCCAAATCTTGGGATTAAGTGCCGAAGCGCACCCCGAGCTCCTTTAAGATGGGTACCGGGAAAAACGCTACGATGATCATGATGATTAGTTTCAGTAGTCCGCAATGCGAACAGATCGGCTGTCCCTGTCCCATACAGAAAACAAGTACCTAACTCACTTTTTCCTATTTTAGTTTTTTTTTGGATATTTGGACAAAGGACATGAAAAGGCATCTACTATCACTATCATCAAAAATTTTCTTCTAAGCCTTATATTTTCCAAGTTATCAATAATTTTAAAATCCAAGTACCTTTTTTTGGGCACTAATCTGATGGAACTATAACTTCTCACTAGCACAGCGTTGAGGGTGCGGATTGCCGGACTAAAAACTCAGTAGTCCGCAATGAAGATTAGTCTAGTTATTAGGAGTGCGGACTACCAGGAACAACCCACCGTTGGACGCATCTAGGGAATGCAATCTCGCGAGATTTCAGATCTAGCCGAGATTTCGAGATCTCGCAAGATAGGCCGTTTTTCACTGATAACGTATGCAAATGCTATGAATTCCATTTAATAACTATCAAATCAACATGTGAAATATAAAAACTGAATGTAGTGATTTATAATAGGTATCCGTTTTATTTTAAAATACAACGCATTATTTATTTAACCACCATTTTTTCATTTAATTCAATCAATAATGTTAAAAATCAAAGTCTTGTCATGCAATGTTTTATATGGAAAGTTCAATGTTGCGATCTCGCGAGCTCTCGTACGAAAATTGTACGAGACTCAATCTCGTACAATATGGACGAGATCTCGCGAGATCGAGATTGCATTACCTAAACGTAGGTGGTTATAACCAATACTAAAGCATTGTCATATCTTTCTCTATCGTAATGCAATCTAGCGATGCAATATATCCGACTTAAGGCGATCTTGTTATGCAAATGGACTCGTTCACAATGCATAATGTCATTTAAGTTTGATTTCGAATACAAAGCCGATAAGGGTTTTGCAATATGTGCTCAATTGGGTCTTAGCTGAATAAGTGCGTGTTTAACCTCGAATAATATGAATACATCAAGAAATCAATAACTAATGTGTACATAAAAAAGATCAAAGTTAAGGAACCTCAGTTTCAACGTACCTCAGTTCAAATTACCATTTTAGAAATTGCACTTATTGACTATGTTAAAAAAGGAGGATTAGCTAGCCTTAATGTGATCACCGAAATTTTCATCAGTATTTTAGAATAATTTAAAACTACCTATATGTTTTAATGCATGGATAAATAATTAAGAGCTCTATTGATATTGGATCTTTGGAAGTCAGTATATTCCAATTTGAAATGTAGTAATTATTTTATCTTTTAAGTGTGTCGTTGTTTCGTATCAGTTTTTACATCGTCCATGGGGCGCTGGAAACTTCCATTCATAGTAAATATTGGAAAGCACATAAGCAATTTGTCATTATTATTAGAGTAGGTACACGCTCGTAAACCGGCCGGTTCACAGACAGCCTCGTAATTGCAAGAACAATGCGCCCGCGCCTGAGAAGTGATGCTTTCCCCAGATCTTGAGGTTATCTAATTTTATTATGTTCTATTAGAAGACGGTCGGATTGAATTTATTAATTTATAGTTGGGGACGACTTATTCAGTCACCAGTTTTACGTGGAGGTGAGAATTGGTGACAATTTAAAGTCATTAACGCAAATGGCATGAATACAGTCGAAAATGTAAGTTTGTTAATGAGAGTAAAGACGCTTTTGTATAAAGGTATTTATATAAACGCAGCAATATGTGACGGACAAAATTATTCATCGGTATTACCTACGATAGATATTTTCCACCAAGATTGTGTTGATTATAAAGTTTATTAAAAACGGCACCAAGATCATGTTGATTATAAAATTTATTGTAAACACGGTCTCAAATGAAGGCGATAGATTGGCAAACGTAGTGTTGGACGACCTCCGGCCAGATGCACCGATGACTTGTAGGAACAGCTGGTAGTGACTGATGGATGCCGAAAACGGGAGAGTGGTGTACCCTGGGTGAAGCCTACGTCGAATGTGATGTGTGATGTGTGTGATAAAGTTTATTTACTCATTTTTAGGGTTCCGTACTCAAAGCGTAAAACGGGACCCTATTACTAAGACTCCGCTGTCGATACCGACTGATATCGTGATAGTTCCAGCTGAAATTTTTACAGATGATGTATTTCTGTTGCCGCTATAACAACAAATACTATTTAAAAACACAGAATAAAATAGTTTTTATAGATAATGGTACGGAACCCTTCGTGCGCGAGTCCGACTCGCACTTGGCCGGTTTTATTATGTAAACGTATCAATATCTAGGTCTATCACGTGCTGCTTAGCGCTAATAGCGGATCCAGCTGACCAAAATAAGACATAAGACATTTATTTAGCAAAATCGTTTTCACGTAGTATTACAAGTACCAGTCCCTGCACTAGGCTTTGCATGTATAGACAGCATATTACATTCAAATCTAACCTAAGTGGGGTCAAGTGAGTCGTTACGTAATTTTACCCTAGATTTAATAACAACAATGCGTAATAGAGACTAAGGGTCAGTCGTTTCAAACCGTTGGTAATCGTAAGTTACGTCCGTTAAAATCCAACTGTAGATATTGGAAGTTTGACAGTTTTCTGAAGGATGACAGCAGCCGGTGCCATATTTAACGTTTAAGCTGGAAACGCACTGAAAGCGGTAGCGGCGCGGCGCGGTGCGGCGCGGAGGCGGTACCGGTTGTAATGTTCGAGCTAGTATGAAAAGGTCCGCACAGAATACCGCGCCGCGCCGCGTCCCGCCGCGGTATTCTGTACGGACCCTTTCGCATTAGTTCGAACATTACAACCGGTACCGCCTCCGTAACTTCAGCCTTTACTGCTTATAAATTGAGGTTGATGCAAACCGCCCTTACACTCGTTTCGCTTAAGGAAATATACTTGTTAAAATGTATCAACAATCCAAAACTAAGCCCAATAATAAAGGAAACTAAGTACAGATAATATAAGATGCCTCATCACCGGCTATGATACCCTACATGAATATGTATAGTTACAGAAATAGGAGTAGAAGTATATAATCAAATAATAAAACACAGTTAGATACAATTGAGATATTCTAGACGTAATGTCTTAGTTTAATCATGCAATAAACACCGCTTATTAGATAAGTATCAGTAATAAAATCGAACTAGTAGTTGCACTTGATGGCTCCTAATTGCACACTTCTTATGCCCGCGAACCGGTGTCCTTTATTTACAACTAAAAATAAGTTAGAAAGAAAATAATAAAGGCACGAGACAAATGGAGTCTCAATTTTCTGACTATCCATACTAATACTATGTATAAATGTGAAAGTAGGTAACTGTGTCTGTTATCATTATCACGTCTTAAGTATTGGACCAAGGAATTTCGATGAGATCTGGCATCCTAAAAGCTAACCCTCAGGACATAGGCAACCTACTTTTGTCTACTAGATAAAAATTATGAAAACAAGAGAAAAATATTTCAAAAAATAAAGTAAATATGGTAGGTATAATATTTGCTGCCTGATTCAAATAAATAAATAAATATTTGCGGACAATCTTACACAAATCAACCTAGTCCCAAACTAAGCAAAGCTTGTACTATGTATGGGTACTAGACGACGATAAATAACATAATTAATGTTTATAGGATCAAAATGAATTGGTTTTTTGCCTGCATGTCTAGACTAAGTAATAAAAACAATTTATAGCTGCCATCATATAGATAGACGGTAAATAATTTTGACATTAAACATAGACATATTTAGATAATGTCAACAACACACCTGTTGGGATTATGATTCACAGCACTGAGGATGACCAAAATATATTTAATTAAAAATACGAAGGTCAGTGGGTTGGTTGCATAATTCTCATGACTGTTTGAATCTGCCGGTACAGATTTTTTTATAATTTATTTAAACTCCCTGAAATTTAACAACATGATAATGTCACGATTTACCCTTGTTTTACCGATAAACGTTTCTTCGTCTGAATGTTTCACCGAATTTTCTTTTTTTTTAGAAACTGTAAACTTTTTAGGGCTGTTATAAAAAAACCTAACCTACCTAGCTATACCTAAAAAGTTTACGGTTTCTGAGAGAGAAAACATTGCAACAATGCATTCCGTGAAACGTTTGTCGGCCAAACAAGGGACTCCGTTGTTGTAGTCCTTAGTTAGAGAATATCTACATGAGCTTCATCGAATTTCCAATAAAAAGAGCTAGTTTAGATATATCATTCAGAGTAGGTATATCGAATACAACCAACAACTCTACACTAAAATAAATCCAAATGAATACCTATTCAATTTAACCTATGCATAAACTGTTAAACTGCAATCAGAGTCATGAAAGTAATAAAAATAAGAGTGTAAAATTTGATTGATTCATAATAAATTACTATTATCGTAACTTCCTGCAGCCACATGAGGGTCAATCTGACATTTAAATTTTGCATTCCAATTTGATTTTGTATTTCGCGTGCTGGCTTCCACGCGTGCTGAGCTATTATGTTAGAAAGAGCGCCAGCAATTTCTTGTTATCAAATTGTTATGTGAAATGTTAATGTCAGATTGACTTTATGGGAATTTAAATTAGCAGCGACACATAATATCCGTTACACACGAGTCTCGCAAAACGTGTATGACCAGTGTTCGAGTTGATGGTGGATCGCAAAAAGATATTGTGGTATTTGTTCGTTGATAGAAGGCTGGGTGGGCATGGGCGTTTTACTTAAAATACCGAGAAACAATTTTTAAAACGCATTTGTAACATGCTGATTCGTTAATTAAAATGTAACGACAATTTTTCGTTTTCTTATAAGTACAGTTATTTCATTTCTACCGAAACAATATTGGTACTCATAAATGTTTTCATTATTTTGTTTTTAAGATGTGTGCAAGTGTTTAATTGCAAGTTAGCAATTTCGTTTTTTTTATAATATATATGACGACTTCAATTTTGAATACATTGAAAAAACTGTATAAGTAGCTAGTTGTATCTGTAGCTAATATATATTGATATGGTAATATTAAGTACTTACCTACATTATTTTAAGTCTTAATCATACTTAATATATAACAACATACATATATAATGTAGGTACTTAATAACACTATATCAATAAGTATTAGCTTAGTTTAACGATCAATTGCTTATTAAGATCATAATGTTTTTGCTTTTACCACTAAGTACATTGTGATTGGTAGCGATAACATTATATTGGTACGATAGTAGATACATCTTATCGGCACATATGTAGAGTACGGTCGACTAAAAAACATGTATCTTTTACCTTAATACATGACAATAAAGTGAAAAGATGGATATATACATAATGTTTATATATTAGTTTTGTATGAAGCAGTACCGCTGCTAATTAGGGTTTGCTAGGTATGTTTGTTTAGTTAATTTGAAGTTTATGTATATATATAATTTTTTTATGGATCTATTTGCAGTCGACTGTATACAAGAGGAATTGTATCTAGCAAGTTATAAACCGTGTTATATGTGTGAAACATAACATAATACAATTAGCTATTTAAAATATAAAGCGATATAAATATTCGACCCTGGGCGGTAGTTTTCATTTTGTTCCCCTTGCGTTTGAGACTACTGGGTGCTGGGAGTCGGAGGCTATTGCCTTCGTTAGGGGAGTGGGACGTCGAATAAGGGAGAGGGGATCTGACGCCCGCGTGGGGTCGTACCTGATGCAAAGGTTGCCCATCGCCATTCAACGTGGCAACGCGGCTTGTGTCATGGGAGCCTTTGCACCAGGGACAACTCGAGGGGGATTTTTTGACTAGGCTTAATCTTAGTCTTAAGTTTATTGTTACAATTTTATTGTATTGTGTTGACATGAATAAATTTTGAAATAGGTATGTCGGCAATCTTCGGTTTTTATGAGAGCTCGTCAATGGACTTCATGTACCAATTTTTCTCTTAAGGATTGCGCGCCCAAGATATAAGAATATCCAACAGATTCGAACCCGGGACAGCCGACGCGCTTCGTAGGCACGGTCACTACCGACTAGGCCAAAGTGGTCGTCGTCGAAATAAATATGGTCACATCTTACTTTCAGACGTGTCTAATCCGGTGTCGTTTACTTTGCCCATTAGACGGTTTTCTTGACTTAACACAAAAATCCCCTCACGATTTAAACCGGGTCACTTGGCACTTAGAACATTTGGGCTTCAGCCTACTTTTTTACAGAAGTTGAATCTGTAGTGAAGCTACGGTTGGTTTTTCCTACTTCCCATTATTCGACCCAGTGTACAGTAGGTACCTACTTAAAAACACTTGATCCATGGTAATTCATGAAATATAAATATATAAGTGTGCCTATGTTTGTTTAGTTAACTATCTTTTTTCAAATTTCTTCGTTCATTACCTGTATTAAATTGTATGAAATATCAAAGTTGAAGTAATGCATTTCTACATCGATGATTGAAAGATAAAATACGATGGGTTTTATCCTCAATCCTTTAATTCAACTTTAACAAATTACTTAAAACCGCTGTCATTTCTAATATAAATGTAAGTAATCAAAAATCATAACGCAAGTCACCGTCACCGTTCTACGACTACAGGTGACGCGACAGTTCTATCTACCGATTGTCTACCTCATTATTGCATGGTAATAGATACTACTTTTGCTTAGCTGCTATCTTGTCTACAATTGACAAGTCATAGATGCTGCGGACCGTGGCATCGGGTATATCTCGAATTTTGACAAGTTAATAGTTTGGAGAACGATTAAATATTTGATTACAGTTAGTTTGTACAGTTTATGGTTGCCGCTAACTCATAACGGGCTTAGAAGATGTATGACAAGGTGACATCTTAGTGCAAAATTTTGTCACATAATACTTCGTACTCACAGTAAAATTTGTTGAATTTGCTGTTGCTTCATGTTTCTAAGTGCCAAAAGGTAAACAGCGCGCGTGGCTGAAATCTTATCGTTTTTTAAAACAAAAATAACAGAACAATAGCTGGTGAACTTCACTTTGGACACTGTTTATAGAAACATTATATTCATTGGCCCGTCCGTGACCTTTGCTTATATCAGTTTAATAGTCTCAAATCTTTGTATTATTATAATGGTGCCTAATTGTTTTCACTCGTACATTTTGGAATGGAATTTCAACATCAACTCTTAACAATAGGTACCCAATTAAATGAACAGTTACCTACTGTTTAAGGACCAGTGCTCATACTTCTCTTGAGTGTAACTTGTGTAAAACAAATAGTTGATAATTACCTAGTTATGACTGTTTTTGTCAATCAGTACCTACAACTACATTTTATTTATAAAAAAATTGAGCGTTATGCTTACAGCACCGAATAAATTCAACAAATCATCGTGATAGATTCATACAATACCTATATTGAATAGAAAGTCAACAATCATTCTACGAGAGCACTTACATTTTTTGCGGCCATTATTGAAATGTTCGACCAACACGTCGATACCCTATTTGGTCGAGAAATAATAATCAGATCGAATACAATTTATTGTACGTGTGATCGGTGCCCCCGCATCGGTTGTATAACATACTTTCACTGGCGACTATTCTTTGCTCAAACTTCAATTAGCATGGACGGTTTTCTGTTTTAACCTAACATTACTGTTGGTATGTAAAGAACATAACTGGGTCATGTTATGCAAGTTTTGGCGAACATTTGTCTGCTGATCGGCTATGAGGTCATGTTTTGGATAACATACTGCTTACATATTTAACTAAACTTTTGTCATCCTACCTAATGCATTCAATTCAACAAACAAGCAGAAAAAGTGTAAAAAAACTGTATTTCGATCAAGAAAAACTAACAACAAAGACTGCTAAAAACATATCCCTTCCTTTTGGGTCTGCCGTAGTCGGACAAAAAAGGCTTTGAAAAGATTTATTAAGATTAAGATAATAAAGGATTTTCCTATTTCCACTTGAGCTTCATTTTGGACTTAAGTAACGCTCTTTTTAATTATGATATTCGCTCATCTACCAAGGGGTTTGTATGTTGAATTTATATCTTGCAATTTAATTGAACAGATTTGATTTTGAGTTAGCCTATCGAAATCTCTATTCATCCGAAAATATGATACACAATCTAATCAGAAGCCGGATGCGGGCGGATTGTATTACTGCAAATAATACGAAAGTCAATGCCATTCACTGACCGAAAGCTTCGATATCGCATCGGAACCGTCGCTCTATGATCTGCTTCAGTCATTCGTTCATTCTTTCATTATGTTTTTCTCTATGATTCTTTTTTTTTGCTTGTGGTTACCTCCCGCGAAGCTCACCAGGCACGTAAACAACTAATTGTAACGATCACCGGACGACATTAACTTTTTGTGGCGAAATGGGCGTAGTTAATGATGTATTTATTGCAATTTAAATTTATTATTGTACGTGGAATCCATTATGCGAATCATTTACTTAGCTACTCGTAATTTGAAAAATCTCACGTAAATCTTGAAAAAACGATCACACCTCACCTCAAGTGATTCTCTTTTGTTTTCGCAGCAGCATACGTATAAATATACCTCTACGCAAGCCTATATAAAGGACAATACTCCATAGCGCTATAATTTAAACGTCTTTGTAACTACCGTACGATATTTTCAAGTCCACCTGGGGGCGAGCTGCACACAAAGGCAATAAATAGTAGAGGAAGCATTCTTTGCGGAGCGCTTCGGGGCCTAATCAGCCGTGGTAGTTCGCGGTCGCAAGTTTTTATTTCGATAAGACAGCAACAAATAGAATACAATAGATAGTTCACTGTGAAAAACAATGGAAACGAGGCGTAATCATTGATGTAATACGTGGCAAATATTTTAGCGTGCTCTCTTACAGTGTATTAAAAACTAGTGTTATGTTCGAGTATAAGTTATGTTTTCATTGTATACATGGATTTTGTATGTCGCATCATTACCACCTTAATTGGATATAATAAAACCATTAATTATTTTTAATTATTATTTGTTTGTTGATTTATGAATAATTACCACGGAAAAGCCTTTCCCTTTTAGATTTCCATGAGTCTTATTCTACTTCGTTCTAATAGATATTATAAATGTCAAAGTTTGGATGCTTGGATTTTAGATGTTTGTTATTCAATCATGCAAAACGGCTAAACGGGCGGAAATTTGGCATAGAGTTTGTAACCTCTGGCTTACAAAAGATATCGTTCTTATCCCGAAAATCATCCCCAGGCCCCGTAGCATGGATGGCGTTATCACGTGACAAGTGACAGGATAAGCGCGTCGTCTCGTTCTATCGAACGGTGTCAGCCAGGGACGGAAGCTCTATCCTGTCACTTGTCGCGTGATAACGCCATGCTACGGGGCCAGGAGGGATGACTTTAGGGATGGTACTTCATACGGGAGTTAACACAGACGAAGTCACGGGCAGAAGCTAGTTGATAAAATAAAACAGCTGAATCCGTTAGTTTGGGCAGTTCTCGGTAGCGTGAAGTCAACCGCGACAAGAACCCCACGTCGCTACAGCAGGTAAAGGAACTTTAATCGGATCAATTATATTGGTGAAATTAAATCTGACAATAAACCAGATACATTGCTGAATGTGGTACCTAGATATTTAATAGGTCCTTGGCAAATTAGGAGCACAGCAAGTGCCATATCCTTGAATTGCAAGGCTTAAATGGATATGTATACTTATTGTGATGCACTAAGACAAAGACTTAAACGTACCTACCTACCTACCTGAGTTGAAATATCAATATTTTTTTCCTGAAGTGCGTTATTTAGAGTAGCTTCTGCTTGTACTAGTAATTACGTATTTAGTACTGGTTTTTTTTTTCAAAATCTATCTGGCATCTACTTTTTGTAAGTACCTATATTCAAACAAAATAACGTATTTATTATCTCTTCGCTCTCCGCCCCTATTTCTCTCACTATTAACAAGAGGAAGGCCTATAGGAAAGGAATACATTTGTTCACCCTAATTAATTTTAATAGAAGAGTCGTAACATTTACTAAGTAGTAGTTAATTCGCTACACCGCTAAAAATATCCCATAAAAACGAATTCTCATGAAACCTTCTTCGAAAGCTGCAGAACTCGTCCGCCATAACTTTTACTCTTACCTTTATCGCCAAACGTTATGTAAAGAGGTAATTATCGTAGGTGTATCAGTAAACGATGAACTGCCTATAGTTAGCTAAAGACTTAACCAAATCGTTGTTACGTAATATGAATGATGATACCTTCAATGGTAACGCCCATGTGGTACAGTCAAAAAAAAAACATATAGATATTTAAACATACATCTGGCCCGCTAGCACGATAGGTTTTATTGTCACGTTTTACGGAGAAAATTTGTTGATACTTCACGTAAAACATAACGATAAAACGTATCATGCTATTAGGCCAGGTATTACGTTGGAAAATAAATGTATTCTTCGCTGTTTCGCTGGCGCAGACTGGAGTTTTGGACCGACTTCCATACTACTGTCGCTAATAATTAGACAATGGTCATAGATAAATTGTAATGTATTCATGTGCATAATTTTCAATAGTTGGTGCTGGTTGTTGTACAAGTGACGATAGACGCCACAAAGTAGACCATATTTGTTAAAACATAGATAACATAAAATTCCGTTACCTATACATGTAGGTACCTACATGATGTACAATATTAAAATTTTGTGGCCATTTCAAGCATTTTGATGCATGTTTTTAAAATAAATTACCACGAACGATTGGTGTCTTTTTTTTTATTTCAGAGTAAACTTTTAAAATGATCCCAAGAAAGCACCTGAAAAGAAAGTGTTCATTTATTATGTACCCCAACTACTCAAAATAAACAGAAGTATACTTATAATAATTTGTTTTTTGTAGCTACGCAGTGGTAAACATTAGAAGTAAAACCGAGGATAAATAAGTACTCTAGTCGACCTCAACAGTAACTACGCCTAAAATGAAACACTCTTTTGGAATGTTAATTCCTTCCTCCAAGCCCGAATTTGCTGTCGGCGAGTCTATAATCAAATCATCAACTTTTTTGCATTGATAATTTTTTTGTAGATCTTTACCAGAGAATTTGAAGGCATGATATGCCGACGTATGTTTACTTATGCATTTCACAACCGACATATGTTTGAGTATTTGAGTGTAACTATACATAGACAATGTACGATTTGAACACCTCTGACACCCACTAGATAACGATCTTCTTTCGTAACATTTGACAAAGAATGCGCTTATCTTGTTACTTAATAACTAACAGGATGTCAGGGACGGTGTTTATGGAATACGAATTGGATATTATCCGGGGCTGATGAGAGGCATACAGCAGATAGATGTCTGCCTAGCTGGCAATGACTTTTAAGCTACTGGCTCTACCCTAAGAAAAATTACAGTTTATTTGGAAATAATTCAATATCAGGCTAATTATTTGTATACGGCTTTTATATGTTATTTTAAACAACTTTTACTATGGAAATGAATAATTCTATGGACCGGAAGTTAGAAAAAAAAAATTAACCCGCAAGCAAAAATGCTATCAGTATTTTTATAATGAAAACATGTTTGAGTACACAAATTTGGAGACTTACTACCTGAATCCAAAAATATATGCATCAGGAAATAACGGCATTTTAATTAAATATTTACGACCTTGAGATAATATTGAATTTCATCTGGCCTATAGAAAGGTTTATTCATTAACAAAAATTAGTGGATTATGCGCGTATCCCAAAGAACGTATACCTATAGACGTAGTCAATTATAAAGTAAAAAAAGTTTATACCATTTCTGCATGATTTTTACGGAATTTATGAAGATTACTTTTCATTATTTTTTACCGTATCGGTATTAAATTTAGGTGGATTATTAATGGATATTTAGTCAAATTACCCAACCAATTTTTTGGTGTAAAAATATGGCTGATATCGATATATTGTTGTGTTTTCATAGAGCGAAACCGTAAAGTTCTCAGGGTACTCTGTGAACTGTACCTAGAACTCGCGAGGCTGTGTTTATGATTTAGATTTCCAAAATCTGAACCAACAAAAAACTATATAAATATTAAACTTGCTCACAAAATTTCACGAGAATCGGTTGAGAAATGCGACCTGTAGAGGAGAACAGCCGGACAGCCGGATATACTAAAGAATTTTGACCCAAGCTGAGGCAGAGAACTTCGTTCGCTTCGCTCACTCATTCAATATAAGTCAGGAAATTAAAACAGTCAATTGAAACACTAAGGTACCTTTTTATATCTCCAAAATGATATAGGATAAAAAGGCACGTATTTTAGTTTCCTTTAGCATCCTGCCATCTTTAATGTAAAAAAATGTTTAAAAACATTTTTTACAATCATCATCCATAAAGTTATTCGCACTAGTTTACTAGCACTCTTATAACAAGCGACATTGTTATGAATATCGATAATGCGTTGCATTTTATCGATCGGTTGGCGAGCAAGTCGGAGGCAGCCCATCCATATCTCGGCCTGAGGGTGTATCGGCCGATATATCAGCCGATACCATCGGCCGTGTCGCCCGCAACTAAACGCGGCAATTACCCCGCAATATACACAGCACGCGGAGAAAAATTGAGTACGAGAAAATCCTATATTTTCGTGAGTCACCAACGGTGCTGGCTGAAAATCAGCGCTACAGGTGTCTTACACCTCAGCATAATACTGAGCCAGTGTCCGGTTCACTGCCGCAGAGACACACTTGTTTCATGTTTTATATGATTTTCGTGTTTATTTTATTGTTTTTGTGTGTATTTGTGAATAAATGTATCTTTATTCTTCTTTCTATTTCCTATTCGAAAAAAATATTACAAGCTCTTACTTTTTATTTATACGCCATGGGCCCGAATTATCCAAAAGACTTTAACCATCGAATCCTGTGTGTAATTAGATTTAAAAAATGAGTTTTTTTTCGAAAAATACTTAGGTGTAGTTTCCGAAATATTCATTTATTTTCTAAAAGTTATGCGTTGTTAAAGAAACCATACGCCATCGGCACCAATAGTTATATTATGTGATCACATTCACACATACATCTGTAAATTGAAATGAATACAACTACGCGGCTGGAGAGAAAATACTTTTCAACACACCTGCTCGTAAAGTAGGTCTTATTACAGCGTATTTACACTGATAATGCAGAATATTACCCATGCCGTGCCTTTTACATTACATTATCGCACTAGTGCCTTTTCATTACATATCTTTTTAAATATTAGCAAAATAATGCAGAATATTACCCATGCCGTGACTTTTACATTACATTATCGCACTAGTGCCTTTTCATTAAATATCTTTTAACATTTTCATTTTTTTTTTTTTTTTCCTCGCAAATGTGTTGAAAAACGTCGTATGAAACACGTGAGCATTGGTCATTACACTTCTCGTCTCCATTAAGCCTTCGCCTTCGGCTCAGGCTTAAAAACCGACTCGAGTGTAATGACCAACATAGCACACTTGTATCATAATGTACTATAGTGTGACCGTCGGTCGTAGGCTTTCAGGGGTCTGATGTTGCTAATTAATTCACAATATAAACTTTTACGACATTGTGTGAGAATAAATCGCCTGTGTCTTTAACGGCATTACAAAATGCAATAAATTATCAATTCGCTAAGCCAGGAACCCCTTCTTTTCGATTAATTAGTACGATCGCAAGATTTATTCACGCCGATAACAAAATTAACTGTTTTGTGCTAATGAGGCACTTAATTTACTTCAATTAAGTAATTGCATAATTTTAAATCTCTGAAGAAAACAGTCATATCTGCTGAATTACTATGCTTTTCAGTTTATTTTACATCTACCAGACAATTTGTAGGATATAAAATTTATTGCCTTCAATTTTGTCTTACAAATGCTTTTCGAATTAGGCACGTACGAATGGAATAAGACCTTAATAGGAATCGGATACAGGGTGAGCATTTCATCGACCTATTTTTTTAACCTTGAGACGTGAGTAATAAATTAATCAATCAATCAATCAATTTATTTATTTTCCAAGATAAAAAACAAATGAAATAAAAATGTTACGTGAAAACATTTTAGTAAATAATTCAATCACGAAAATAAAATAGTACACACATACCGAGCTAATTCAGTTTATTGTCATTGTTTTCATGACATATTTAAACAGAATTCAAAAATAAAATCTGTTTAAAACCTAAGACACTTACCTACCACTTTCGAAGTAGTCAGTATGAGAAGTAGCTATGCAAAATAACACGCCCAAATTGATCTAGGCAGTTTTTATCCTCTTGTGTGTATCATCTCATGTTGTAACAGTCGTGTGTGGGTTTGAGCACTTGGCCCGCATTAGATTATTTATACTGCTGACTATACAAAAGTGATGGTTTATTTAGCGCATAAAAAGTTGACCAGTACGTGACTATTGTACCTTTTAATGTCATAACTTTGGTTCAACCTGTATACTCTATGCATTAAATATTGAATTTTTTATCGGCCCATTCGGAATTGCTCTATCGAAATAGTAATAATCACGAGCGGAGCCGAAGTGTTTACATAATCATAAATATTAGTCTTTCTCCGGACGTTGACCGGCCAAGGCCACTTAACGGACAATTAAACGAAATTTCTACATATTAATTTATATTTAGCTTGTTAATGTGAATTTTAGAGTTCTTGCACACTTTTACCCTAGATGTAAATTTTGAATATGTATGCATTTTCCGGCCAATTGCATGCACAAATAAAGGAGTCGCAGAAACTAAAAATGTTTATCCATCGGAATGAGACTTACATAGCCTAACAATAGAACATTAAGTAGGTAACTTGGGCGGTAAAGTAAATAAAGTCGCAGGCCGCAGTTATATGTCACCCGAACATGCGTTCTTAGGCTTTCTCTGCTACGGGCCGAGGTGTGTACAAAATGTCACGTTTTCCCGTGGGCAGAAAAGTGATATTTTCTATCAGCGTAGCGGGCAGTAGGGTAAATTGCCTCTAACTGGTCTCCCTCTAAAAATAAGCACTCCAAAAGTAAGTCTGCAATTACTAGATTAAGAGCGGATAACTCAAAGTATTTTAGTAATGGTTTCTTATCCACATACAAAATTGGTGTCCGGTTACTGAAATACACTTTCTCAAGTGGTCAGTTATTGATAATGTGTCCTATTTGCTGTTTTACGGCCTAGGGTGATATTAGGTAAATAAAGCATTTTATTTGATTTAAAACTACTACAATGCCGGTCAACGTCCGCGTATTTCATTATTCTCAAATCATCTCCATTAATTTGATCATTACCTGCACTCTAGTCATGTTCCGATTGCCTCGAGGCAGTTTTCTATGTGATAATGACCGCTGATGCGGCGTGACGGAGTTACGTCATTCGGGTAAAAACGCAGCCGGCGTAAACACGGTCGCGGTTAGGCGATTGAATTGCTCCAGTGACTCGAGTGTTTGGAGAAATGACGTTGACTTTTTGTATAAGATTTTGACGGTTGGTAGCTTAGTGGGTAGTGACCCTGCGTGTGAAGCTGACGGTCGTGGGTTCGAATCCATGCTTACCAGGATCATGATAGGGGTGGAAATCAAAAAAAATGCCCATAGTTAAGAGCCTTAATCTAATCTACGATTTAACTTTTATCATTTTCGTAACGACAATTACCCATATAAAATGTATGGATAATTGCCGTTACGAAAATGATAAAAGTTAAATCATAGATTAGATTAAGGCTCTTAACTATGGGCATATTTATTAGACACTATGACATGCATATTTGTTTCTGAGTTTCAAGTGTCATCTATGTAAATTATTATGTAATTTCCTATTAAATATATCCTCGGTTAGTACCCATACCACAAGCCTTTTTAAGCTAAGTATGGCACTAAGTAGTTCGATTTGTGCAAGGTCGTCCTCTAATGTTTCTCATTTGTCAACTTAGCAAAACTTAATTCAAATATATGTTCCGTTGGACCAATTTTGGTACGGAACTCTAAAAACTAAACAAACTCTCTACTCAATATCTGTGTATAAAAATTATAAATCTCTGTGCATAAAAAAAGTATAAGCTCTTCTAACAAACGGGATTCTGATCGAACAAAATAGCGCAACCAATAAATCGAAGTTTTATAGCGTCATTTCGTTTATATACTATAACGTATATGACGCAATGCTTTCTTCTCGCAACATTTGCTAAGCAGTTAAAGATCCAACAAAGCTTTCCTATGTCGTGGTGAAATCGCCCACGCGCGCAGTTTCTTCGGGTTTCTATGCAATTGTTGCATTAACACCTGTCAAAGTTGCATATTCATGACAGTCTGTGTTTATGCCCCTTTGAACTTTTCACTTACTTTTGCGGGTTTGATTAGCGAGCTAAGTTTTAATTTGCAATTAGCCTGTCATAATGAATTTTGTTAACGAGTGTCGGGTACAACCAAGCTGCAAATACAATATTTTTTACTTACATACTACCTACTTGATAATATACGCAGGGCTATACTCGTATTGTTGTTACGAATTATTTATTTATTTAATTGTATGGCGTGTGTCGGTACATAAACGTTTCATGCAATAAAAATGGAACACGCACACCACACACACACCACACCACATTCGGAGTCCCGAGCCAAGTGATAGCGTCAGGTGACTCAGGTGTTAACTTATACAGATCTTCTTTCCTGCGGGTTTCCTGAATGTTGACCGTTGACCACAGCTGAGTGATATCCACCTGGCGAGAATTAACTGTAGGTGTAATTGGTTATGTACCACTACACTGTTAACAATATTAATCATTTTTTAAACGTAGTGATGGTTTAGTACTTTAGATATCTAAGAAGACCCAATAAGACCAACCTACTCACGGTAGTGACAGAGGTGACATCTTGGATGTTGCATTATGCTTACGAGCATACAGGTTTACACTAACCTATACACATTTAGTGGTAAGTATGTGTTTGTCCAAAATACACGCATCGACGTTATCGAAAGAAAGCATTTCGTTTTGCTTGTTGTTGTTCATTTTTCCTTGCAGAGCATAACCAAAATGCTGGACCCCGTTCCCGTCATTCATTTATTTCCTCTGCACCCATTTCTAAATCGCGCAGACGGATTACAAAGTTCTTCTTACGCAAGTCAGCGTTCATCCCTGCAGCTCATCTGCTGTCGAATTCGGAGGCAGTTAACGATATAGAATACTTGCTGTCCCTTGCATCAACACGATAAACGAGTGGGACAACGATGTCGAGCGATTACGATTTGTACGCAGTCGGGTCTGAATCAAGAGGTTGTTCCCGGCCGGTTGAACGGGCTCGTAGATGCAAGAATGCAGGGCCAGCAAGTGGTTCGCTTTCGAAATGGCTTCGCGTTTTATTCGTTTTAAGATACTCATTAATATCCGAATACAATCTGCATTATATTGTCAATTGAGTCGATCGATCTGCAGGAGTTACACTCTATGTTATCTGTTTGACGGATTGCTAGCCGATGTAAAGTGTATTTAATTGCTTGTCGGCAATGGAAGTGCTAGTCAATGAAACGTATATTATTTAACGTTTGCCGATTTTTTTTGAATTGTGTATGTATAATGTTAATTCCTATATACGAACATAAGAATTTTATTAATGTGTAGTCACGATTTTATAGTTCCTTAGTGACTAAAATAACCTTCGTAATCAAGTACGAAAATACATAAAACGCAAAAACCAAGAAATTACTGGAAACTTTACTAGAAAAATAATACACAAAATTTCTTAGAAACCATTTTTAAGTCGGAAAAATAAGTTTACTTATAATGCATGATTAAGTACCTAAACCAATAAGTACCTGCATTTATTTTATTAACGCAATTAACAGGTTTATCATTATCTATGTACCTATAACTCATATTTCCTCTACGTAACTTAAAGGCCTCCACACACCGGTCGCGGGCGCGGGTCGGGCGCGGGCGCGCGCAAGTTGTAAAACATTGAAACTAGAGTCTGACCAGCGAGTCGTGACAGTAGCATTTTTATCAAATTATTTATATGGCAACAATTTTACCTATGAAATAAACTGTCAGTTATAAGTACTTATGACGGCTCCATACATTTCGTGTTACCAGCATGCGTTTTTTTTTAAATTTGCCGCCATTTTTCACTGTCACGACTCGCTGGTCAGAGGGCCTACCGCGAACGGCATTCGAAGTTTTCCCTCTCTGTCGCACTTAGGTACAAACTCGTAAGTATGACAGAGAGGGGAAACTTCGAATGCCTTTCGCGGTAGGCCCTCAGACTCTACACTTCAAACACATATCGAACGCGGGCGCGCGGGCCCGCGGCGTGCCCGCGTTCGGTGTGTGTTTGGAGTGTAGTTTCAATGTTTTACAACTTGCGCGGGCCCGCGCCCGACCCGCGCCCGCGACCGGTGTGTGCAGGCCTTAAGTGCCCGCTGTCAACCGCTGTGTAAAGTAAATTGCGACTAACGTTTTTTAACCCCCGACGCAAAAAGAGGGGTGTTATAAGTTTGACGTGTCTGTGTGTCTGTCTGTGGCATCGTAGCTCCTAAACGAATGGACCGCTACGTTTCAACAAAAACGGTTCAGGCATTTTTGAGATATTGAACTAAGAAATTAAAATATCGGGGGTTTTTCAACTTTTCTAAGATGTTAATTATGTTATATTAGATGTCTGTTTGACAGAAATAGTCTAATTTTACAAGAACTGACCATTCTAAAGTACCTTTTATTTATTCGCAATTTACTACTTAGTACACACATACTTACTACTACAACTACTAAATAATTGTTATTCCTCATCCTTCAAGTTAATCGGAAATCAGTTTTTTCACAAACGTATCCTATTTCTGTAACTTCCTGGAAACTGGGCAATTTAATGACCTGATAATAGGTGCTTATCCTGGGTCAGAGCTAACTTATTACTCGTATTATTCCATTTATTATTTGCATTTTTCAATCAGGACATTCATTAACCGACCATTTCAAACTAAATAAAATTAATTATTTGACCAAAACATTTTTTTGAGTAAACCGTATGTCATAGATGCCGCGTGGTGTTTTTTGATCAAAAGGCAATAATTGGAAGGAAGGTAACCACTTTTTTTGTTGACGTATGTAATACATATAAAAATAAAACGAATAAGGATCGGAATTAACTTTCAAACAATAATATGTATGTACAAACTCACCTTTCAAACTTCACGGTACTTTTTAGCTTTCAATCAAAAAGTCACACTGTTAACGTTCAAAATAAACACGAAAAATCCAAAAGAACTGGCACTATCACAATCTTTTAATATTTAACCAACAGTCAGTTAAATAAAAAAAAAGTTCGTTTTAAATTTCGAACAATCGAACGTTGAGCGCGTTTGAACGCTCTCACCGCGCGCTAGCTCGCAGAGGACTGAGGTACCTCTACACGAGGCCGCATACTATCTCTTTCGACAAGTTAAGGTCCATGATAACGCTCAAGTCATCCTCTTAGTCCTTTTACGCGAGCTTAACTATGAATTTATAAGCTATGTTGGTTAAAAGAATGCGATATAGCGATAAGAGACAATAAAGATTCATATCTCGCGGTGAAGTTAATATCAATTTAATTTTAGGAATTTTCTAGGGTCTGGTTGGAATAGGGATACTTGCAGACAGTTGTATCGTTTCATAAATATTTTAAAGCATGTAGAAATGTACATATGTACATTTCTACATGCTTTAAAATATTCATGAAACGAATTACAATAAAAAAAAACTACTTAGATTAGAGAGACAGACATGCAAACTTTAAATTAACATTATATAAAGCCATAATTACATAAAAAAATGTATATTACAGTCAACCTTATCAAAAACGAAACCTACCTACCACGTCTGCGACACTTGTTCGATTCAATCGTTATGTTACCGTCCAAAATGTAGTAAAAAATATGGCACGGCACAACTTTACTCTTACTGCATTTCTGTTTTAGGAAGTGTGGTCAAACAGGTTTTCGGGGACCCGGTATAGTTTTTGGGCCACACGCTGAGAACTTAAACAAGTAAAAGTGATTTTAAGTAGCTCAAAGGTGCCTTTGTTTTCTGATTAGCCTAGTGGGTTCACCCTAATGGGACACTGCCTGCGAAGCTTCCTAGGTTCAAATCCTGGTACTTAAGGGGATCCCATACGCCAATGACCTTCAATCTGAATCCCTTAGTTTTCTAATGTTTTTTGTAGCTTATCATATTAACAACAACAGTTTTAAGCAATATATTATCCCATATTTACTTCAAACATCACTGTCTTCGAGATATTTGGCATCAAAGTAGAACAATTTTAGACCAAAAAACAGGTTTTCTGGCCATAACTTTTTTCTTAATTAGTTTAAAATGAAAACTCTACACACGTTTATAGAGACACCAGAGACGAACTCAAATGTGTAGATTTCGTATATATTAGATCTTTCACAGCAATCTTATAACAAAGAAGGTGTTTTTGTAGACAATGTTTAAAAAAATCATAAAAAAATAACTATTCATTACATTCAAAATATGGTACACCAAAATGGTGATTAAAGATTGAAAAATCGATAACCGTTTACCTTATAATTCTATCTGTAGTGCAAAAGTATTTGTATCGATTCAAAACTAGTCAAAAATCGATGAATTTGATGACTTAATGAGTGTGAATCTTTGGATGTTTTCTATTTATTTATTTTCGTCCAGTACTCATAACACAAGCCTTATTGAGCTTACTATGCGGCCAGTTTGATTAAATAATTAAGCACGTGCCTACATGTATAAATTACGATTCTTCAGAAGTTAAAATAAAACCACGAAGGGTTTTTCGAAACATTTATTACTTTTTCGATTTGTATTCGTGGTTTGTAAACAATAACATCTTTCATACATCTCACCTCTGTAATGTCGGCGATTCTTAATGAGCGTTTACATGTAATATCGCACTTAGTGTATGCGGCGACCGTAGGTACTGTCAACAAAATAGTGCAGATCTGGCAAAATAATCGAAGCATGAATGTCAACCTTACGGTGTATATAATAAACCAGTTTTCTGATATTCCTGATATCTCGTCCGATCACGTTGCTGCCTGTACGGAGACCCTTATGATTGCAGCCACTTGGACGATTGATACAATCATGGCTAAAACTAAATGGTGCTTAATAAACGACGCACCGCAAAAGCTCTAAGTTTAACTTTTTATCGGGAGCTTTAAGCTCGGCGGTGAGTTATAAAGTGGCTTCTAAATATAAACGCCCTATCTCGAACTCGACACGCCATTGGCAGGTGCTGGATGCATCTTGTTCTAGGGTTCTGTTGCAAATGACCTAGGATTATATTTACCTATCACTAAAACAAAAGAAAACATAACTAAACTAATATGTATCAGGTGTACAGCTATAGTAATATTTATTTAGTAGATTTTTGACTTGTAAAAGTGCTATTGCGGCCTGCTTGCAGAATAAAAATCATTTATATAACATATAACATTTATAAACTTGAAAAACATTATCTCGGATTTTTAGCAATAGGGTTTGAAGGATACTTAGGTAGGGACAGTCCTAAGAACAGACGCAAGAGATCCAAATTAAATAAGTACCTACTGCAACTTTACGTCTAAGACGTATGAAAGAATTTCCATTACAGTCCCATGACATCGCATACATTGACATGTTTATAAAAGTTATCATTGCGGGACCCTCGTCTTTATAAGATAGTTTAGCTTATCTTTGTTTTTACCTGCACGTCCATTTTTATGTCGTTTTCTCAAAGGAGACAATTTTATAATTAAAGCCCGCATTCATCGCTTCTCGGGAATTCGCCAACCGCGGCTGATATCTGTATCTTTTGTGTAGAGTTTACATCGGTTTAGTACTTGTCTATAGGTACATAATGTTTAATGTCATACTTTGCACTATAACCCTAAATTCGTAATACTTATAAAGTATAAACTACACAATTTTTGACACTCTTTATCCGTTTTTTTTTTGTAGACTTATTTTTGCTCTAATTGTTGTAAACGAGGCTAATACTCACGTTATTTTTATTTGCGAAAGCAATGGGTTAAAGTTGAGAACGCATATGTATTTTCACGTTGGTATATAAAACAGTAAGCAACGTACATTACTAAGTACTTACTTACTGATAGTGATAAAGTAACTTTGTCTGTATTAAGTACTTGAACTTAGTTCTTATAACTTTACTTACTAGTACTTGTCAATCGGTACTGTATTTTATGCCTAGTGCATACAAGTATTGTACAGGCGACGTCTAAGATATATTAGGTTTACACTTTTTCATCTTATTTAATTTTAATAAGATGAAAAATGTAATACCCTTGTGTATTTATTATGTACATAGTTTACTATTTAGCATCCAATTTGTCTCTAAGTGTCATAATTAGGTATATTGCGCACTAATCACTATGCACGCACATCGGCTACGCTAGTGTAAATTTTATATTACTATTGCAATAAAAATATGATTCATGTTATTAGTGCTAAAATTACAATCTATCACATTTAGTGGTTAGTACTATGCTCGTGTAAACCAGGCATTCGCCTGTGATTTTTAAATATTATAGAATGGGAGCATTTTAATGAACAGATTTATCAAGTTTATATTTTGTTTATAATATAACAGCCAATCTGCCTGCCTGCAGCCTGGTTGGTGTATTCAAGTTTGTTGGATTACTAGAGAACAGAGGAAATAATCCACATCCTTGTTTGTGTTTGACGTTCATAAAATGCTTAGTCAAAACTGAAATCAGGTACCTATGGTCATTTTTTTCCCCCATCACCCCGATAAGTTGTGGATTGTGGGATACTAAATTTTGCAATGAGAATACGTATTTTGCAATGAAGCTATGACTCAAGATCTCTACTTACCTACACACGCGCTTTTACCCTTTATACTGGTAACATTGCCTTCTAAAAGGTAATTTTGTCAATAAATCTTGTCAAATCATAACAGTAACATTAACTTCAGCAATCTTTAGCTTTTCGATCTTTAGATCACGCAATATTTATTATTGGGAAATAACTGTGCACTTTAAGTAGGTATATGAAATCACGGATAACGTGGAAAAGTCAAGGCTACGGTGAATAAACACTAGTCAATAATCAAAAAAATTGTTGATACCTATAGGTTAAAAAGTGAACGACCACATTATTCATATTCATATTCATATTCATTTATTTGGTATTAATCATACACTTTATTACCCTAGTTGGCAGCAGCGGCGCGTGAAAATGTTCGATGGGCAACCCGGCACAAAAAAAGCTATGAGAAAGTTTAGAGTATAACTATACTTAGGCTTGCCCAAAATAAATATTAGGCAAGCCGGTGGGAATCGGCTTGTATGGACGCTCCGCCACTGGTTGGTAAATAAATAGTGACCCTGCCTACTAAAATGGAAGTCCTGGGTGCGAATCTTGGTCCTTACCGAGACGATTTTATTTGTGTGATGAGCACGAATAAGTATTGTAGGTTTGCTTAGTATGATTGTCCCCAAATGTTTATTTTCATAAAGAAAGAAGAAACAGTCGAGATCCAGACCGCAAAGCCCGTTTTTGGCGGGGAGACCCGTTAACCCTCTTAAAAAGTTGAGAAAAATCATCTCGCTAGTCATAATCTAATTCAATCAGCGCATAGAACGTTTAGAAAGAAAGGCGATATCAAAGGAAAGCAGCGTCGTGACAGTTTCCACGACACATCGGGGTCGCCCATTGTTGGCTTTGTTTGCACTTAATTGTATACGATGCATTAAATTGGCACTAACTCTGACGCTGAATAGGTTTGAATTTGTGAGAATTTTGGAATACGAGAGAGACAGGTTAAGTTGCTATGGTAAACATTTTCTTTCGACTTTAAAGTAGGCGGTCGGCAATCTTTAAGCAGCCAAAGGCCACATAATATTTAAGTAACGAAATTCACGCGGACCGCACTTGTTAATAATTAGTGACTTTATCAGGTTGAAGCGGGCCGCATTTGTGACTTTATCATGCATAAGGTGTACGTATACAAAAGTTTTGTATGCAGCCCTTTAGCATCCCTGGCTGTTTTGTAACAAAACGTTTAGAGTTTAATAGTAGGTGTACTACAAAAAATGTTTGTATAGTAGTTACCAAAGTATTACAATAGGAAGGTAGCTGTACGGCATCTTTCTATAAAATAATGTTTCCAAAATATTACTGATCTTGAAACATTCAAGCGTTGCCGATTTTAGAAATAGGATCATCATAGAATGTTTGCCTTAATTTGCCAGGGCGCATACTGTACAAATGAAAATTCGGACAAACGTTACAGTTCGGAAATGAAATTTAGTGATTCAGATAGATAACCTTATAAACAACTACATTACATAGGGTAAATTCAACATAAAATATGATCCGTATTGTAATTTAAAATTTTATAGGCCTACACAATCTTGAGTTGAGTTTTTTATAGGCAGTCTTTTATGGATACTGCTAATGAACATTATGGGTGATTGAAGTCCAAGGTTCGAGTAGTGCGTTTTAATTAACTTTGAAACAATGAAATATGACTGACTGGTATTTTATAATGTACCTAGTTGGGCAATTTTACATGTCAGCGTACGGACTTAAGGCGGTTATTAATTGTTTTTTTTTCCATTTTGATTGCTATTTTGCTTTATGATTTCAGCAAGATACTTATTTGATTATACGTAGATGCTTGCGACATAAAAACCATTTTAAAAAATGTTGGTTAAATATTTTACCTCAATTTATAGTTTAGAGACTATTGATGCAGTACAGTAGTTTAAGTGAAGTTTCCATATTTAAGTCATTACACTAGCTTTTTCCCGCGACTTCGTCCGCGTTTATAAATACCTCCATTTATTTAATCGTATGGCATACCTACATTGTTTGGCCTTTGAGTTTGCACCTTTTTAGTACCACCCAGGGGACACGTGCAGGGTTGTGGTAGGCAGTTCCTACGGACGCAAGTGACAGTTGTCCCCCCTTTGTCAAGTGAGTGGGCTACTCGACTGTTAGAGGTTCTTAAGCCGCCCGAAGGCCTCTAACTCGGCTTTACGGCTACTATCATAAACAGCATCCGGGATGAACTGCTTGCCTTCCAAAGCACGGAAGCGCTCATTTATAGTAACCACTCAAACAGGCGGTCACCCATCCAAGGACTGACCGCTAACATCTTTGGTTTACCTGCGTTATCGTTTCCGATTCGCAGGCGCCGCTGGGCTATGAACGCTTCAACGCTATACCTCGATAACATCCAAACTTCCGCCCCTCATTTCTTCCCCTTAGGGGATAATTAGTAATTCTTAATGATCCCGGTAATTATTAATTACCGGGATAAAAATTATCCTGTGTCTTTCCCAGGGTCTCAAACTATCTCCATGCCAAATCTTCTATATATAAAACAAAGTCGTATTAGTTACACCTACACCATTTATAACTCGAGAACCGCTGGACCAATTTTTATGATATTTGATTTGTTGGATTTGTCTTTGCTCCAAATAGCAGAATAACGGTAAAAAAATATGTTCTTTTTACGAAAAAACATGATTCATTTTATCATACGTTTGGTATGGTGGTACGTACGAAGTTCGCAGGGTCAGCTAGTCGTATCTAAATCAGGCCCCGTAGCATGGATGGCCTTATCACGCGATAAGTGACATGATAGAGCATCCGTCCCTGGCTGACACCGTTCGATAGAACGAGACGACGCTGTTATCTTGTCACTTGTCGCATGATACGTCCATCCATGCTACGGGGCCTGTTCAGCAGTTTAAGCGTGAAAAGGTTATAGACAGACAAAGTTACGTTCGAATTTATAATGGATTACTTGGATTCTGGATATGAAAAAATACAAAACTTCCCCCTTGTTTTCAACATAATATAATTCCAAATGTGTAGTATAAAGGCCGTAACAGCTCCTTTAGAATTCTAGATATGAAGCACGGTGATTGCAACTGATCGACCGAGTGCTTTGCGATAAATAACTTGGCTAATGACTGCTACCCGGCGAGCTATCGATCCTATGGAACGAGATTTATACACGCTTATGATAGTAAATTACGTTGCTACCTTTTGCTGTGGGTGTTAGATGGCTAACTCGCTGGAAATACTTCAGTTTTACCCCGATCGACGAGGTTCGGGGCGTTCAACCTCCTTTTAATCCGTAAGCCCACTCCCAATACGCCTACGTCTCATGACAACACGATAAATGCATGGCAGCAGGTCGAGAAAGTTGTGCTGAGCAAATCAGAAGATTATCGCACCTAAAATTGGACGAAAGTTTGAAAAATCCTTCACTTCCGGTCAAACTTGTAAGGGTAGGTATATTTCCGTCATGTGACAACAGTGACACATGTGGCATCATTTAGCCCTTTAATCGTAGATAGAGTAACCCTAAGTCTGTCAGTTCTGAAATGGGCGGAAGTACTTGGCAGACCGTGTCAAAGGTGGCCAACTTTGGCACTGTTACTACGAATCGCGGCGTCATGATATATTTATGCATGAACGGTGAGGTGAGTTTTAAATAAGTTACAGAATAGCGGGGCAATACAGACAGAGTCGAACATAACTGACTGACTTCTTGGCTGGCCCTTTTGAATAACAGATAAGTAATTAAATTTAAAAGAAAAAAAAGACTGCTCGACAGACTTTTTCAGGCGTTGACAAGCTTTATGGCTGACTGGTTGGCCCAGTAGTCGCAATATTTGATTAAAACTCATGACATGTCGATGGGTTTTATATTATTTGTATTATTGTAGTATAAATTGAAATGATTGCTTGGGAAATGTATACCTTATCAATTATCTATGTTTATTTTAAGCAGTATTCCAGTAGACACAAGATGTACTTAAAAATATCGGAAACATATATTTATGTCGCATAATCTGTGTTGACTGGATTATCTTTAAGCGATTTGTAAACGAACGCAATCAATTTTTATTCCTGAATATCAATTTTCATTTTATGACTTACTTTCAAGACATAACATACTCTTTAATACCATAAAATGTAGAACAACGTACTTTGTACGTAAAGTGTTGATATATAAATATGTTTGGCCTCAATTTACGAGTTATAATTATATAACTTTACAACTCGGGAAAACTGGGTTACCCACAGACGAAACAATGAGTTTATACGTTGAGACGCGTAAATTTCTCTAAGCTTTATATAATTATAGTGTTCTTTTGTCGAGCGAAATAATCGACTTGGGTTGTTAGCGGTAATAAAAACTTGAATTAGTGGAACCATTTTTCACAAGGAAGTTGCCGGTGGACGCCCTTAATCGTAATTATAAAATAAAACTACTTGGATTGGAAACAGTGGCAGAGAGAAGAACAGAATGGCGATTACTCCACCGACAAGAGCCCGGCTCTGAAGTTTATGATGATGATGGATTGGAAACACTCGCGAGTAGGTAGATGCAGAAGCTGGTCTGTTTTTTCGTCCGTGAGAGAACAATGAATTAACTTGATTAATTACATTGCACTGTTGACCCTTCACGAATCGAACAGTGCCTATTTCTGTAAATATAATGAAAAGGAAAACTTTCTTAAAATTATTATAAACTATTTTGGAGTTTGATAATTTACCAGCCAAATCCAGAAAGCAACGCGGCACCGGGTGTATTGCAAAAATACAAGATACAAATACAGATGTTTTACAAATCAATTTTGCATGGCTGATTTGTAAGTTACACAGTGACTTGGTTATGTGTAAATTACCAATCAAACATGCATAGCATAAAAATCTGTCACGCCCCTTACGGTCGCCGCCCTTGACATCACCATCATATCAGCCGAAAGACGTCCACTGCTGGACATATGCCTCCCCCAAAGAGTGCCAAGGTAGTCGGCCCTTGAAATAATAGAGTCAGATATTTATGCGCACTGTCGTGCGTAATGTCCCCCGCGACACTTGTAACAATGTGTATGTGAAGACTCACGATGACGATGCGCACTATGTTGTGGAAGATCTTAATGCTGGTGACTGTACTTATAATTAAAAATACCTTGTATAGTTGTTTACAAAAAAAAACTTTGATTAAATCAATACTTTGAAAAGAGTCAAATGGTTTCGGGTTCGGGTTTTGGTTAGGGTTTCGTGTCTCTTTTTGAGTTAAGGACCACACTGCACTTAATATGACGACGCTGCCGTGGACGATTTTTACGCAATGATTCGCAAGAAGGCGGCGTCCATTATAAGACGGGTGCGGCGGGGTGCGGGGGAACGGCAACAGTATCTTGCAGATGGTCGCCGAGAGGCTAGACTCTGGCGTCCTGTCGCGCTTCATAGATCAGGCCCCGTAGCATGGATGGCGTTATCACGCGATAAGTGATAGGATAAGCGCGTCGTCTCGTTCTATCGAACGGTGTCAGCCAGGGACGGATGCACGTCAGGGGGGATAGATGAAGCGCGGGAGGAGACCCTCAGAGCATAGAATACTAGAGAGAGGACAAGCCGCCGGCGGCCGTGTCGCAGCTGTATGCTCAATGGGCATACACTGCCATACTGTGCACGCGTGCTGATCGCAGAGAATATTACGTTTTTCCCCAAAATGCCTGATATGATGCGCGTTTATTGTCAAAAAAGCGTGTAGGTATACAAGAGTGTGTGTTTTAGATATGTGCGTGCTTTGTCTTGTCAATTACTTGAGCGTTGTGTGGGTTAATGTACTTGCGACAGGCTCACTCTATACAAATCGGCCGCCATGTCCGATCTCCTTATATTCATACATCTGTGAGGAGACCTGATGGTAGTTAAAGTGTTTTTTTTTTATCTATTTCATGTGTCTAACATAGTAGTTTAAGGCATTTTTTACTAACACAATATGGAACCAGTTTGCTGAATATTTTTTTTTTATTAAAATTCGTGTGGGCCAAGACTGATGACAAATGATTGTTGTCTTGTTTTATTTCAAACTCTCCCGGTTACTTTCCGCGGGCCGGATTAGAAGGGATCGCGGGCCGAGCTTGGCCCGCGAGCCGTAAATAGTTTGGCAAGCCCTGGCCTAAGGTGATAAAATGTTCACACGACTTTACATACTCGTACCATACAAAGGTTAAACAGTCTCCGTAATTTGTTTCACACTTGTGATCAGTAGCGGAGAAACCTAACGTTCGTGGCTCATAAGTTACGTCATTCGTCGAAACTCGAAATGCCAAGGAAACGGTTAATCTAACAATCACAAGTACGAGAGCTTCGGGATTCTGCGAAATGTATCTAATAGGAAGAAAACACGCAACGCTGGATAACGAGCATGGAAGAGTAGATCGTGCTACCAAGAAAGGTGGAAGGTAAAAGGTTCAACTAGTGCGATCTGACGAATATATTCATTTGTTAAGTTTGATTAGCCTACCCGCTTCGACATGCAGTCTTCCAAACCAAAATGTTCCATTCCATGATGATTGGTCTGATTCAATCACGTTTTTAACCTAGCGCCTAGTGCCATAAAAATAGACCGACGTCACTGACATAATTCGCAATGATTTTCCAACGGCCTGTAGGTCGATCACGTAACGCATTGTACGCGCGTCAGGTAGGTCTAAATGTCCCTTTTTATATGGAAAATTGACGGTTAAATTGTACCGACGCGCGTTCGGAACGTTACGTGATTACCCCTCTGATTTGGGAATCGTTTTTGATACTTTTTAACGTGAGTGTTGTAAGTAGTCATTTCTGCACCAAATCGTATTGGTGTCGTGTGTGTGTGTGTTGTGTGTCTGAAAACAACGCACTGACAATCAAATTTGATTAAGTAAATTGTACTTTTAATCCCCGACTTAAAAAGAGGGGTATTTTAAGCTTATAAGTTTGACGTGTCTGTGTATCTGTATGACTGTGTGGTCTGTGTGTCTGTCTTTGGCATCAGCTCCTATACGAATGAACCGATTTTAATGCAGTTTTTTTTCTCCAAAAGCTGACATGATTGAGATAGTTCTTTACGTTCTTTGCTACGTTTCAAGAATCGTTTCAGTCGGTTTTGAGATATTGAATTTTGAAATGAGAATGTTGGGGGTTTTTCAACTTTTCTAAGGTGTTCGTTATAAATAAGACAAACAACCAAAGTCTTCACGTAGTGAAAATGTTATTACTCCGAAGAATGGAGTAACTGAATGCTACTCCATTCTATGGTATGGATGGCCATAGAATGCCGTTGTACATAGGTATATAGATTGTTCCAGAGCTTAACACGATATCTTTCATGGAACACGAAATTGGCGTTTTGTATCTATCTGGAAAATGGTTAGGGCGGCGCGTACAGCAACAGCGTATGCGATCGAAGGTACTAAATATAGTACCCGGGATGTTGGGTTTTTAAAGGCTTGATTTCGTACAATTTAGAAAATGAACTTAGTGGAATCAGCAAATTACTAGAACAGAATAGAATAGAATTATTTATTTAAAGAAAACTTATTGGTCCAAACACTGAATTACAAAATAAATGTAATAAAATATTTTTTATGTGTCATGTTTAATGTAATTAAATGTGAAAGTTGAGTTGAATACTTCGTTTCACGATATACATCGATCCCCAGATCAATGATACATCCATCTGGGGTAATTGGGCTATCTTCATCGTATCTACGGTAGGTACCTCTCTTTCTATAAAACATGATTTTATTGGCGCAGCTGTCATGTATTTTTTTACGTTTTAATACTTTTAATGTCATAAATTTTAATTAAGTAGATATACATAGTTGTCATACGAACTAAGCTTCGATAAAGCAGTGTATCAACGGTTTATTACAGTGCTTCTGAACTACATATGTTCTAAATTTATTCTGGTTTCAAGTTTCAACATACTAAAGTCTTAAAAAATATGGCAATTGCATGATTTACATTTATGTGTAGGTAAATGTATTTCGCATAAAGTGTTTTGATCATTAGAATAGGTTGTGTTGTGTATACCTCTCCGTAACTTAATAAACTTGTTCAAAACGTCTTATAATATGTAACATTTTTTATTCCCTTGACAAAGGCTAGCGCAAATCGCACAGCTGGTAAAACAATAGTCCGTTTTGCTAAGAGCCTCGTAGCTCGATACGTCTTTACTGCACCGACGTACCTAACATGTGCGCAAACGCATTGTGCTTCTCCACTGTTTATGGCCGACGCTTAGGGGGGCGTGGTGCTTCCATCTGCACAGGTGGGCATTCGGTTTAATTTTAGCATAATTCAATCATTTACTTTATATCAGTAAATTGTGAAACAAGGCACTCATAAAATACATACCTATTGCCAAATAAGAACACGAGCTATAACGGTACACTGTAGGACTTCAAATGTTGGTTTTGCTGCTACTAATATTGTTTTTGTACTCGACGATTAAAATATGTGTATTAAGATTTAATAGAGAATACTGCAACGTCACTCTTTTCATAGTTGTAGTCCATGTTACTGTCGAAACAATCGAAATAACTACTTTTCGATACGCTCCAGACAACTAAAATAAATTCGACCAATCACGTGGCTGCTTTACTGAACTGTAATGAATTGGACCAATAGAATCGCTTTGATGTCGTACGCTCGTTGATGTCTTTTAAGATATCAACAAGCGTACGAGCGATGAGCTGCACTTCGTTTCAACAGTATCGAGTTTGTTTAATTAGTTCAGTTGACTCGTAGAAAATTAATTTTAATGAACTCGTACAAAAAGTATTGTTCAAAATAGTGTTATAATCAAGCTTTTTAATCTCGTACCTTATTTAGGCCACTCAGCAAGCTTCGTGGCCTAAACACGGTACTCGACTAAAAAGCTCTCTATTATAACACGATTGTGAAAAATACTATTGTTCACAGGTTCACAGAATTTTCATCTTAACAAACGTCTGTAAAACTAGAATGTATCCAAAATGGGCCTTTTCTTTCAAACTGCCATCAGGGCAAAGTAGGTATAAGTAAATAATTATTATGGCAAACAAATTTTAGCGACATTTAACTACTTATTATTTACATTTATGTCCATTAGGTTCTTATTTGTCTTTTCTAATGCTTGCTTGCGGTACTTATTATAGGCCGAAAGTTAAAACTACGATATATTCATAACTCGCAGGAACAGCGAGGTAATTTTTTTGTTTTCAGACTGTGACACTTTGTATGTAAGGTCCTAAGACCTTAACTATCGGGAACAGAAATAAGAAGTATGCATCAAATCTTAGTATGACCAATGCATGTGCCCCAAAGGTACAGTCGCCATCACATACATCGGAGCAAACAAGCACGTCACAAACATCGGAACACACCTCTATTTTCAAGGCATTAGGGTGCATGGGCCGATATTTTTGAACACCTATAGTGTAACTATGTATGTGATGGCGACTGTACACAACTATAATTATTCTGTTAGGCTTGACGTTCTCGCCGCTCGTTTACGATCATATTAGTTACTGTTACTGCTATTCTAATAACAAAAGAAAAGCAAATACACGTTTAACAGTAAAACGCAGAAAACAGTTTCCAATTAATGCTCAAGCACACTCGAGAACTAGCGAGTTTATAGGTAACACAGGTTGGCCACTTAGGCGTAATATTACACGTTCCTAATACGGGTCTGCTTTTGTAAGTCGGTGCCTATATTATTAAATAGACCATATCTTGCAATCTGTCGGCTCTGAATGGATAATAACGCAACCAGGCGGCTCGTCTATTGCGTATAGGAACCTCACTCCCGCCCCTGCAGCCAACAAGGAATTGAACCCAGTACGTAAGTCTAATTGCCAGCATGTTTTTGCAATTCGCCTGAATTTACCCTTTAATAGGCCCGTTAAAGCTCGATTCTTGTTGCCAGTCTCCTTCGTCGGTTGAATAAAAACTGTTTATTATTGCCGCCCCTTAGCATTAGGTTTTATGGAAATAAGCGTTTCAGTTTACATTTATTTTGCTGTCTAACGTCTTGCTTTATTTAGTTTTACTAACATGGAACTTGTAAGGGCCAGTCGGTGTAATGAACCATTTGATTCAATGGATGCTGCCTTCTTGGTAAAAGTAACGAGCCTCGGACGATGCTTGCAATCATAAATGAATTTTATATCTTAAAGTAGGCACTTTGAAAATATGAGAGGAGAGATTTAATTAAGAAACCGAGATTGTTCGGTTAGATCATAGGAATATAGTGCTAATTTAAATGCAGCAGCCTGTTTTTTAATCCATTTTGATTTCTTGTAAAATATACTTTTTTGATCGAAAGTCTATCGTTTTAATTTGAATAGTCAGCACAAATTGCTATAGATAAGTCGATCGATCTTACGATATGTTCATAATATGGCTGCCTACGTGAGCGGATAAATGAATAAACTCACGTGAATCAAGCTCAGTATTTTTTATCAGACTTTCATCTTTCATTCATAACCTTGCTATCGTGTTGCATTTGTTTATTTTCTATTTTGATTCACGATCATGGTCTGATTTTTGTACGATTTTAAACTCAGTCGCTCTTTAACTGTAAACGACTAATTTATGACATGATTAAATTATCTGTTATTTGAAATGCTTTCTTCTCTTTTGTCTGATTTAAAACTTTAAAATTAATTGTAAATAAACGTTTTTTGTCGCGTTCTATAGTTATCAACTAAAAAAAATTCACAGTTTACCGCTTCGAATCTATCCATTTACAAACACCAAAATTTGTTAAATGCTTTCTCGACAAAACTAAGCATATTACATTAATTTTTGAGCATGTAGATACGAAAGGAAACAATTAACAAATTAAAGTTTCAAGAAGTCCGCCGACAAATTAATAATTGCTGGATAATAATGGTCACGCCAGGCAATTACCTTTTTCTAGTCATCACGATATAATTTACATGCCACATTTTTGTTAGCAGAAAATGGTAATACAAATTGTTATTAAACGTTGAATATAAGCATTAAAATTGGAAAATTAGCACGCATAGCGTAATTTTTTTGCATTAACAGTATACGAGTGCTAATTCGTTTTGTGTAAGATTACCCCCTCCCTACGCTATTCTGAAATTATTCTTTTTATTTTACGCATATTTACAACTTTACTTTATAAATGCAAGTGCGCCGTATACGCGAGCCCCCAGGGGATAGCTGAAAATACTGCCTGCCATGTGTATCTAGTTATCTATACTAATAATGTAAGTTTTAATCTCCGAAACTAATACACACCTCAACCAATAAAAAAAAACTTTCACATTATACAGGGTGGGTAGGAGTATACCGACAGACTTTAACCATGGCTTCCTTAGGTTATTAGGAGTAAAAAATGTAAAATGAACTCAAGTCAAATTCAGCAAGAAAAATAAAAGAAAAAACTAGTTATGTCGGTTTTTGTAGGTTTTTGTAAATAAAAACTGGATAACTATCGCTTCTCCATGGAAATTATCCCTTAATGCTTAATGCACTTTAGTAATCACAATAAATAGTTTACATGAAAATTGATAATATCTTCAAAACTACGCCGGATTTGACTGGGGTTAATCTAATATTTTATACTCCTATATAATGACCTCGGGAATCCATGGTTAAAATCTGTCGGTATACTACTGCCCACCCTGTACATACAGGATGGGCCATAAATTTTTGTAAATAGCAACACTGAATATCTTGTATAATAATAAATTATATAGTTTTTGAGTGGAGGGAAATTTGACATTACTTTATGCAGTTTTACTGATCAACAACGACCTTTTTGTGTAAAAAAGTTTTATAAAAGCTACAATTTGTATGTAACAATTCGCCGCCTATTTATAAAGTCGAGTGCTAAGTTAAAAAACCGAAGATAATATCCAAACTCAAGCAAAACATCCGCGATGAGATAGCGAGATCCCTCGCAGCATGTGTCAGCGAGTTTCCCAAAATCTGCGTATTCGTTTGCAGGAGTGCCAGGAGCGATAAGATTTCAAAGATGTTATTTTAAAAAAAAAATTGCATTAAGTAGATGCTAGTCACAAAAATTTAATGCTCAGGAAATTAACTTTCATGGTTTTATTTTCATCAAAGTTTCAAAAGTACAAATTTTTTTGGCCCAACCTGCATGTATATCGTCGCTGCGCCTGACTGTGTATTGGGCGGGCGGAACCGCGCGGGCAGCTAGTTTAGTATAATTTTAACGGAAATCTGATTTGATGAAATTTAATTACAACAATGCGTGAGCTTAATAAAATGAGGTAATAAATATCGTCGATAGTCCAAATGTAGTGCTGAGGTCCAACTCAGAGGCGCGAGTGGATAAATGGCTACGTTTACGTTTCTATAGAATAAATTCAATCAAAGTTTGAGTAAACCGTCGCTATAATTGAAAAATCATAATTTGTAAATGGTCGCTGATTGTTGGTTGTCAATAAGGCATACCTAAAGCCGGCCACCCACGCTAGGTTATAACCGATGGTTATGCCTGCACAGTTCATTTGTGCAGGCACAACTGAACGTGCGTATGCACAGTTATGCCTGCACAAATGAACTGTGAAGGCATAACCATTGTGCAGGCATAACTGAACGTGTGTATGCACAGTTATGCCTGCACAAATGAACTGTGAAGGCATAACCATTGTGCAGGCATAACTGAACGTGTGTATGCACAGTTATGCCTGCACAAATGAACTGTGAATGCATAACCATTGTGCAGGCATAACTGAACGTGTGTATGCACAGTTATGCCTGCACAAGTGAACTGTGCAGGCATAACCGTCGGTTATATCCTAGCGTGGGTGGCCGGCTTATAAGGATGGGATAAGAAAATCTCCTTTGTTGTCTACCAACGAAGCTGTACCGTTGGTGTAAGAACACCACAAATCTGGATCTAAAAGTGTACCTAAGTAAATTGAGGATCGTTATTGTAGCAGCAGTGACTTCAAGACGACTTAAACGTAATGTGATTTTTATAAATAAGTATTTATTCTAGCTTATGAGCTTTTACTATAACTTTTTACGAATAAGGTTGTAACTGAAAAAAACATAGAGGCAAAAATACATGCGGAATTAAATAGTATTTTTGGGGCCGTGTGAATTCTCCTTGATATCTGTTTCTTAGACACAGACAAAGTTTCAGGAGTTTATGAGCTCCATGATTGCTACGACGTATGTGACGGCGACTGAACAAGATATAAATGTATGATTCGGCTGCAGATTCGTTTATTCACAATGTAAGATTACCTTATAAATTGCATACCAATTTACATCTATGTAAAAAATATTGGAAAATGCGTGCGATCCAGCGCCGGCGCCGCCCGCACTTGCACCCAGGCGGCGCTGCGCGCGCACTTGTAATTAACTTTAACGATTCATTGTAAAGGACTATCGCCACCATTTTGATTTATCTATAAAACAGCCATAAAACATACCCTTTTGTTCGCTAAGGTCAAGGCAATCGAACGCTTGAAATAAATCGATGCCTCAAACAGCGAGCCATAAAAAAATACCTACATTCCAACGTCGACATTGTTGTTAGTTTATTTGAATCACGTTTCATGTTCCGACGGAACATGTCCAGCAGATGGACATAAACCATTCACGGGACACGATACAGCCGTCATAATAATGATCGAAACTGCTTCCTCTAAGCATTAACAACAGTCTCGGTCTCATTTCAAATAAAATAATACCACAAATGATCTCTTTATGCTTATTCCCACAGGCTTTACAGCGCCGCGAGCTTATAAATATTAATGAACAAATACGGGACGCGCTTACACGCTACCCAGCTATAGGATTCATAATCTTTGACAATAAACAGGGTCTATAGTAGGAGATAATTTTTCGTAACATCACCTCGGCGAGGCTATATCTGAGATTGGATCTAAAGGTGATCACATGAATTCTTGTGCACACCGCGCAGGCTTGTAGATGTTATCTAAACATCTTAAATTATTGTCCCGAGAGCTACCCGGCTCATCTGGGCTAGCAAATAGGCCGCTGGAAGAGGCACTCGCGAGATAAGTGCGAATAAAGTACGGCCCCGGCCCTAATTATGTGCGTCGTAAGCCCTTTTCAACCCAATCAAGGAAACATTATTTTATCGGTGATGAGAAAACAGTTTCGCTATTTATGTTGCCTTAGATGTTACTTACGATAGCTTTAAGGAGATAACTGCCGAGAGAAAAACGGGATAGAGGAAAGTTTAATTTATACAGGACGACCAGGCTGCCTTTCTACTACAAAAACGCCACAGCTGTTTGTGCTCTTTGACGGCTATAATAAACACACAAAAATATTTGCAATTCGTGACTGACACTTCAAAATCGCGTCCGTGATAAATTGCATTCACACACTTGCCGCACGCAAGCACGCAACAGCAATCTCCGCTAAAGCACCGCGGAAATATGAAATAACTTACGTCGATTCCGTTAAAGACATCGAAAATAATGACATTACGTTACGTATACGAAAAGGTCATATCCACGCAAAACGAGTTGCTTGTAGCGAAACTTGGTTTTATTATACCACGTTGAAAGCACGGCGTACTAATGCCTGGTAAGGTCAGATTACTAGCCATGCCAATGCGCACACTTAGATCGCCGGTGTTCAAATTGCTTGGAACAAAAAAGATATAGTGGGATTGCAAGTGTTTCCAACTGGCAAAGCCGCAGCCTATTACACTGAAATACGAAATAGGTGAGCTTTGGTGTTTAACTGATTTCAAAAGATATATGTGTGGAGATACGCGTAGCATTAGTGTTTTTGTTTTAACAGACTTTGTTGCGGACTGTTTAGCGGGATCGAGAGCGCCTAAAGTGTTTCTTGAGGTCAAAATGACGAAGGCAGTATGTCAGTATACATAACATAATATTTGTTTTAGTGCTTTTGGTCACAATTTAAGATGTACGTAACTACGTGCGTACAGCGATTCCAAATAAAATTGGTAATTGGAACCCCCAAATTCGTAACGTTGGAAAATTACGCGAATTTATTTATGAATTTGATTGCCAGCGAAAAATACAATGGCAGTTAAAAACTATCAATTGCAATGACGAATGGCAAAGAGGCGGTCATCTACAATAGATACTCTTTGAAATTCTTCTGAACGACTGACTTTGGAAGTTTCATGGTTCATAAAACTTCCTTAATTATTCTATAAGTTATGGTCCGAGAAATACAAAACTAATAGCTAAGATTTTATATTCGACATATGGTAAAATTCGATATAATGAAAATAAATGCAAATGAAAAACAATATCCAATAAAGTGGCACGTAATAAAGCATTACAATTTACAGTGACACTTTCGATGACCACTTTCATTGTCGTAATCCGCCTCCGCTCAATTGTGGCATGCTGAGCAGAAGAGATATATCCCAATATAAGATTCAATATGATACGGCGTATTCACTTCGAAAGATTTTAGGTATCTTTGGGAGATATTTGAACTTTTAACTACTACTTCTTCGATATTCATAAACGAAATTCTTCCCTATCCTAAAATCACAATAATGCAGTAATTAATGCTCGTAATTTATTAACGGCCTATTTACACCTAACATACAAACACGCATTCTGGCGTACATAGTTATAACCTATTTTCTTCAAGAACGCTTGTGTTCAATTGGTCTAACTAAAGCCAACGGCGCCGTTAGTCGTTACAATATTTAAAAAGCATTCAAAACCGGCTCAATTATTTAAAAATTAACATGCACGAACAAGCATAGCATTTGTTGTATCTAAATTGGATAATCATTCACAAATGATACGAATAATTATTCAATTTATTTGATTATTGTAACAACGCGAACGGCGCGAGCGCTCGGGGCGTTTGCATTATTCTATTTTTAAAACTAAAAGGTCGTAAGTAAGGGAAATATTAGTTTCAACTTAAACCTTTGAAATATGGGGGTGTATTTTCTAGCTGACTAACTATAACTGCTTATTTCCTTGGCTCTATGGTTTGGACATAGGCCTTTTATATTGCGGTGCCATTATGCTCAGTTGCAAGCAATGGGGAACGATTTACTAAATATCGCTTCGGCTTAAAGCGGTGAAGACGCTGTATTTATGACTTTCTCGACGGCAATAAACTTGGAATATTATGACTTTAAAGTTTAAATTACCACCTTATTTTAACGTAACTCAATTTGCGCTTTTCGATTTACTTTGCGTCGTACTCAGTATTGTCTAACTTACAAAAATATATCTTTGAAATAACTTCCTCTGCTTTATGTTTATTGGCCCTAAACGCAGGTACGTTAATTTTTTTCCACAGTGGGTATAATTGTGCTAAGATTTGTAAAAAAATATCATTGCAATTTCTACTGTAGTCAGTATGTCTAGTCTATAGGTATGGGTGCTATTGGGTAGTGGTTGAATCGTTCTCATTTTTATTATGGACCCAAAAAGCTTCTCTCGTTGCACTCCCGCAATGCCGCAATACAAAATGTGACTTAAATAAACTTCAACGACAGTAATAACGTCTTGTTTTACAAAAAGCGGTAAAGCGCTTGTATTCTACATACAGTGCACAGTTGTTTATTTAAAACCGGCTTTCCAACAAAAATTCATTTAAAGTTCTAAGAATTATTTGTAATTCAATTCAATTCAAATCGTTTATTTCAGACTAAGTCCATATACAATTAATGGCTATATTATTCATTTAAAAACCGGCCAAGTGCGAGTTGGACTCGCGCACGAAGGGTTTCGTACCATTATCTCTAAAAACGGCAAAAAATCACGTTTGTTGTATGGGAGCCCCACTTAAAAAAATATATATATATTGTTTTTATAGTATTCGTTGTTATAGCGGCAACAGAAATACATAATCTGTGAAAATTTCAACTCTCTAGCTATCACGGTTCTTGAGATACAGCCTGGTGACAGACAGACGGACGGACGGACGGACGGACGGACAGCGCAGTCTTAGTAATAGGGTCCCATTTTACTATTTGAGTACGGAACCCTAAAAATGGTGGTGTTGTTTAATGGTGTATAGTTATATATTTATTTAAAATAGGATATTTTTTAAATCTTATTTGGTTATTTCGTATACAGTAACTGAATAAATGTATGTAAATAACTGAACAGATCATGTTCCTTTAGTTTCTGTAGCTTGATTTAATTAATGGTTTTTTTTATAAAGATAGGCACCTACTAAGATAATTTTAAAGTGGCAGTCATCTTATTTAGTACAATTTTATTAGGTTGATTGTGCTCTTCAAAATAAACCTTACCCAAGATAATACTCAAAACTATTTTGCGTTTTATTTGGATAATGCATAATTGTTTTTATAGTCACATCAATAGGTATCCATAAAATAAATAGATAGAATATTTTCTCCAAATTCTCACTTTTTATTGCTCTCATAATCCATTTTTAGGGTTCCGTACTCATAGAGTAAAACGGGACCCTATTACTAAGACTCCGCTGTCCGTCCGTCCGTCCGTCCGTCCGTCTGTCTGTCACCAGGCTGTATCTCACTGATACCGTGATAGTTCCAGCTGAAATTTTCACAGATGATGTATTTCTGTTGCCGCTATAACAACAAATACTAAAAACACAGAATAACATAGTTTTTTATGGATAATGGTACGGAACCCTTCGTGCGCGAGTCCAACTCGCACTTGGCCAGTTTTATTATAATTGTTTTGCTATACTTACATTTTTTTGTCCACAATTTGTCACAGAAAAAAACCACTATGCAGTGGCGTGGGCGCGGCCCCGCGGCGAACTATCTCGGTGAACAAATTATAATTTCAAAATCCCTGTCGATTTATGTGAACACTCATCTGAATAAACTGCTGCTCCATTTTGCATTTTCAGAAGTTTTGTTTCTTGAGCACTTTGTAAAAAATATTACTGGTAATAGACCCGGTGGTTTTGCTTAAGTGACACGTTGGTCTTAAAAATAAAACTAACTTCGCTAACTACCTACTCACTAGGTACTACTACTACTTAGATACCTTTTTTTTTTAATTTGGAATCAAAATGAAAATACAATTTTATCAACTTAACCTAAAGATTCGCCAAACTGCGAAGCAGTTTGTTGGCGATGCGCTCACTTAATTAAAAAAAAAAATTTCAGTTACTCTACCAGTACCTATATATTCTCTAATTTCAATTCGGCATCTGTACCAGTACTGTTCATAAAATTGTAAATACACATAGTTAATTTTTGGGAGTTTATATTGTGATCGTCAGTTATAAAACAGTGTCATGTTGGGGTCATTTAAATTATCATAATTGATAATATTAAATAATACCATTGTTAATGTCAACAAATTACAAAATCAGCAACACATGTCAATAAGTTTAATCATCTTACGGGTTGTCCATAATCTAGAAATTGAATACATCGAACAAATTAAAAATGTTAGATACAATTCAGATGTACCTAACTAGTAGCAGCAGTATAGTAGTACCTACAGTAGTACGTGTTCAGATATTTGTGAGCACTTTGGCCGCTCCGATATATCTGATGGCAACTGTACTAATATTAATCGGGCAACATTTGCATATTTATTTATATATTGCGTTAATTAACTAAAATTTATAACGATAATGATCTATCATAAATATTATAATACTTAATCAGCTTAATCTACACACTAACTGCATTAGGTAAGTGCAATAATATACGAGTATTTTAGCTCCAGGCTCCAACCGATACGGGAAACGTTACTACTTTACCCCATTCTATAACAGCCCATGTCTACAAAGTTAAGACACATATCGTTTTAGATAAGCTGAGCGATTCACAACGTATCTCCACGCACATCACGTCACAATCCTCCAGTTTATCTTGACCCCGAGATTCGTAATGACAAGGTGGCAAACAAGAAAACGGCCTGCCCGGTGGTAACCAGATACCGTAGACTAAGTAACTCCAGAGGTACAAATCCGTTGCAAATCACTTATTGAGTGCCATCATATTCAATTAAGGGCACTCGGGCAGGGAATGTGTTAAGATAAACGCGTGTCCCTCACTTTCAACACTACGCAACCTCGGGAGCTCTGGCGACCTTACTGATCACCAGAAACACAGCACCATGTACCAAATCTGGTCTAAATCTGCGCAATTTTAGAACAGACTTATACTGGTTAATCTGCGCACCGGTATATCGGTAAGCTATGAATACGCGCAGCCCAGGAAGCCGTCTGCGAACTCACCGCGCACTACCGTATAATTCTAAAACAGTCCATGTATGCCAGCTTTAGATAGGGTACGCAACATTGTAGTATCAGGAGCTCGTCTGCTAACCCCTTACAAAATGCCAACGAGCTCGCCTTCATCCTAGCACGAGACCGGAAATCACGCAATACTTTAAAACTACACAGCCTAACAAAAGAAAACAGTAAGTATGTATGGGCTTCAGACATCGATACTGCAATCTGCCTCTGCAACGATCGACCCACATTAGCAAACATTTAGTTAATTAATCTTATCTATCATTAACTTGTTGAGATCGTATCGATCAGTTTTATTGACGGCTGCGGAAATTTAAATTGAGGAATTAATTAATATAACATGCTGGTAATAGTGATGCAAATTGAACGTGAAATCGAAAGTAACATTTAATGCGTTTCTTTAATGTGGCGAAAAAACGCTATAAAAGATTGAATATCTTTTTTACAGTGGTAGGTAGGTATAGGCCAGCTAGATCGTGAAACTACCCGTATGCAAACAAACTACATTTAAGCAAAACGCCAATAAAACTAGCCAGCATTTCTCAAAATCGTTCGCAAAAAAACTGCCTACATTGGTGGCTGCCTCTATTCCCAGAGATCCATTAGCATCTATCAAATGATATCTCGGCTGTTTATTTTATCAAACTCGTATCTCAGTCAATCATTGGATAGTAAAATGAGTTTTATAGTAAAGGAACATGGGTTATTTTGGAATCAAAAGCTTGCGGTAGGTAGAGTTTGAGAAAACGTTCTTCTGCTCACTAGCATGGACGTCGAACCTTGACACTCCTGTCAATGTCCCGCATCTTATGGGTGAGATAATCCCGTCATCCAACAGTAATGGCACTAAAAGCATTTGTAAATTGCAATCAAGTTTGCGAAATTCATATTTTATTTTGGATAGATTAACTGGGTTGGATAAATTGTGAACTTTGTAAAGATAGCTTGCTTTATGAGTGTTGAACTTGAACGCATTGTCTAGAAACCAGTCTCAGGTGAATAAGTATTCGTTACGAAAAAAATGATACAAGCTTATTGCATTACATTACACTTCTAGAAACTTTCAACCCTGGCTAATGAGCGAACCTAAGGAGATGAAGGGACACTCTTATATCCAAAAATTGTTCGCCATTAGGTATATAAGGTGCATGTAGCTGATATTCGCAACAGTTACCGACATCTATTCTCAGGCGAACCAGTGTAAAAATGACTTCTAATTAATCAGTTGTTACGAATTTCAGGACCATTACAATAGAGACGAGTTTAGTAATTGCACAAGAGTCAGAATCGTAGTTATAGACCGGTAACCTTTATGTCAGAAGCTAACTTAGTTCTCTCATAGTGAGTACATTCGATGTAGATGTATCATTTATTTCACAATATAATAGTAGGTACCTACTAGTATATTATACCATGATGAAATGACTGAGTGAATGTGTTATGAAACTGATTCTAATAAAAAACATGTTGCTGTAACACTAAAAGCAGTACAGTGCATTGCGTCAGAATAAAGTTATATCCCAGTAATAAAGTTAATTATTTAAGCATCCTGTAATTTAACAACGGCAAACATGTCCAGTAATAAAGGGCTTCCTTGTTTACTTACTTTATTTACGTAAGGTTCTTTTTATTTTATTTGTCCGTTTTAGCAATTAGAATTTCACTCATATCCATTTAAATTGAGTTGTAATAATAGTTCTTCTGTTTGAGGAAGATAGATAAGATAACTTTTCGATATAATTGAAGTACTGATACAAAAAAGTATCTTTAGTAAATTATTTAATAAACGATTATTACATTAACTAGCATTTGCTATAGTTTCATACACGATATTATGAACCCACATTTGGTGATCCGTGGGGAAATCTAGATACCGGGGGCTTGTTAGTTTTATTGTTAAAATTAGAAAGAGAAGAGTAGAATTTCCTCGCCTCGGCGTCAGTTGCATTAGTAGCCTAGACTACTAAAATATATTAGTAAAACACTCACGTCATGCGTAGTATCTCCCCTGTGGAACTTCTCCTCGGTCTCCTTAACGCGATCGACGACGTTCCTGGTGAGGACGCGGCGATCCTTGCTCTCGCGGACCTTCCCGTCGGGGTTGCCCACGATGCAGGATGACACTAGCACCTTCGCGTCGGCTGGTGCTAGGTCGGTGGAGAAGCCTGTCAGTTCTGTAGGTCAGGACAATAAAAATAATATAATGTATCGGACCTGAGGACTCGGGGCAGACCACCCGCCAGATGGAGCACACAAATCGCTGCACCTTTGCAACTACATCCACTCGAGGCCATAGTTACATAAAGCGGGTGATAGGAGCCTTTGGAGAAGTCTGGTCATCAAGAATAGAGTATTCAGGGAAAGACTAATGATGATGATCCGACAAGCATCTTTAACGGGGAACAGATTAAGAAGAACGTAGAGCAAGTTCAAAGTCCGGTGTGCCACGATGCAAGTCCGGAGTCTCAAGGGAGAAAAATAGCGTTCTTTTGTACCAACATCTACTTACTTACTGTACGTACTTCTGGTTGTCGAATCAGCGCAGTAAGTTTGGAAATGAGTATCGACAATTGTATCATTGGTCAGTGTAATGATTGATATGCTAGTGATAAGTATAACACTATTTATCACTAGCAAATCAATCATTAAAAACTTCTAGTGTGTACTGTGTTCGGTACACTACAAGTTTTTATTGTATAATGTTCGACAATCAAAGTTCTAATATTTTCTCTTGCTTCGTTCAAATAATGCAAGTGCGTTAAATATGGATATCTGGAAACTGTGCGATATTACCTCTGATTCGGTATTGAAATACGTACGTTGTAGGTAGTTGTTGCTTGGCAATTATGCACTACGATAGTTCACTCCTGTTTTAGCAATGTAACAGGCGACGAGGTGATGATATCCACTATTCACATTCAAAGTGTAATGACTCCTAATCATAACTGGACTTAGAAAATCATATTTTCATAAAGATACCATTCGGGTATATTATAATATATATAAAAAAATAATTACCGCCATGCGATGCTCCAATCGCGCCGTCCACGCGGTCGCCAATTGAAGCTTTGCCTTCTCCATTCTGATCTTCTGGTACCCGGTGCTGTAATATATCAAATTAGCTTACGTTAAGACCGTGTCTTGACACATAGTACATAGAAAATCGAGTACTGATTAAGAAATCATCATAATGCCGCCATCGCTTGTCCATAAGCCACATAAGCAGAGCGAAGAAAACTCTTTGAAGGCGCCCAAGCAAATATATGGCGTTACATAGCAACAAAGCCAGCTTACGTTACACCAGCATCAATTACTGCAACAAAATCGCAAATCACATGGCGTTGTTAATGGCGCATTTTTTTTGGTCAACAGGGCCCGCATGCGGAGTGCGGGAGATTTCCAAGACGCATGCCGTAGGTATGGCCCGCAACCGTTTTCATTGGTCGGTCGTTCGGATCGACCATATACAGATCAGTCCGACTCACGGGCCTTCAGTGCTTTTTTAATTTTGTATCAATTCAAATGATGCTCCTTGACTGTAGGTATACGTTAAAAACGCAACGCCTAAGACGCGCCACAGCGTTAATGCGGCGTCAGCGTATTTTACCTATTATCCGGCGATTTAAGGCGATTTAAATATGGGATGGAAGTGTGTATGTACATAGTTACATAATCTACGTTCATAGTTCACTGACCTCAGTCTGCCGATAGTTAGTAGTGTGCGTATCCTCATTGACGGAGGTGGATATCTTGGGCCCTGTGTCCGTCAGGATCCGTCCGTCTTCCAGCACCAGTTCGCGTTTCACCCTCGTGGCGATCTGACGTGTCGTCGTTACCTCGCTCTTCTTGCGAGTCACCCATTCTTCTGTGGGAGGACAATTCATTGTATAGTAGTGTATAGTGTATAGTACAGTACCGGAAGGCGCGGCGTGGGTACCAGGTCATCAGTCCCCATAAGGTGGACTGATGACCTGGTAAAGGTCGCGGGAGTCCGCTGGATGCGGGTGGCGCAGGACCGGTCATTTTGGCACTCTTTGGGGGAGGCCTACGTCCAGCAGTGGACGTCTTTCGGCTGATATGATGATGATGATGATATAAAAGTAGATTAATGAACTCGCAGGTTGCCCGGGGCTACCAAACAGTCGTCTATTATGTGCGGTTATTGTGTTTAGTTGACTTTAAACATGTTGGAACCATTAATTAAATCCAAATTAGATCATTAATGTGTATTGTAATAGAGGCCATTGTGGCACTCTTTGGGGGAGGCCTATGTCCAGCAGTGGACGTCTTTCGGCTGATATGATAGCACAGTCAACATCAAAAGTAAGTACGCAATCGAAGACGACAAAAGTTCTTATTCCCTTTTAATAAACTTTTGGCGTCTTCGTTTGCGTAGCTACTTTTGATGATGACTCCTCTATCCGAAAATGCCAGAGTTAATTCTGTGTACGAAGGCAAGCAATTAACGACTGTTGTGGACTATAATATTCAGAGCAATGACGCGGGAAAAAAAATTGTCGCGAGGCAGACGATTGAAACAACATTTCATTATACAGGGTGTTCGGCATATGAACCGTCAAATTTTTTTGGCGTGCTAGTAGGTTCATTTCCGACCTTTCCACCCTTGGACCCTGGGTCCTAAGAGTTACGGTCAAGGAGGTACGATTTTTTTATTATTTTTACCTAAATTACCCAAAATCTGACCTTCGAAGCCCCATAACTTTTTTTGTGTATGTTTTTACATGCATAACTTGCTTAATTATCTTACGTGTACGTTGTGTGTGTTTAAAAAAATATATGTTTTGTAACAAATAACACCACAAAATTAAAACGTGAGACTTTTTGTTAACAAACAAAACGAATTTACAAAGCCGTCCACACTTTTAAATTAAAAAAAAAATATATATAAATTAATTAGGGTCCAAGGGTGAAAAGGTAGGAAATGACCCTACCTGCACGCCAAAAAAATTTGACGGTTCATGTGCTGAACACCCTGTATATAAACAGCGCTTTCAAGCAACCGCTGTTTCAAACGGATGCCACGCGACTTTTTTTTCTTCACCCCATTCCTTATTTCCGCCCCAGACAAAGTTGGGTCAGGTCGGGTTGCACAAGTGCGGTTTCACAGCACTTCAGGAGTTTACCGCGAGCCATCCGGTTGCCTCTTGGATACTGCAACTACGCGTCATTGCTTTAACTACGAGTATGACTTAGCTGAACGAATTATCTCGACACATAATAAAATGCTTCTTTATTATTTCATAGTATGGGTAGATAATTAGAACTTTAGCGCTCCGCATTTATTTTCTTCTGGACTAGTAGCATGACACGTTACATTTTACATGACGTTTCTGTACATTTAAGCCGTAAAACGTGATAATAAAACATATCGTGCTAGCCGGGCTGATAGTACTACAACAAGTAATGAAATGTTTAATAGCTATAAAATAGGGTCCTTAAAAATAGTGAGCTGTGTGCACTTTTTTTTTAGTTATTATAGGTATATAATTAGGAAACTATAAATAAATAAATATTTGCGGACAATCTTACACAAATCCACCTAGTCCCAAACTAAGCAAAGCTTGTACTATGGGTACTAGACGACGATATAGATACTTATATAGAGAAATAAATACTTAAATACATAGAAAACATCCACGATTCAGGAACAAATATTCGTGCTCATCACACAAATAAATGCCCTTACCGGGATTCGAACCCAGGACCTCTTGCTTTGTAGGCAGGGTCACTAGTCACTACCAACTAGGCTAAAGCGGTAGTCAAAAAACAACACAAATTTTAAATTGACCAACTTTCCAAAGTTGTGCAAAGTTGCACACTAAACTAAGAGGTCGCTAACTCGTGCAACGACCCCAACGCATGTTTTCGAAATATTGTACCAACCTTCTTTTGTTGTTGCTATAGTATCGCCAGGCTCGGACTGAAAATAAAGAAAATAAAAATAACTTATAATTTTTAGTGTAGGGTACCGGTACACTGGGGTTACTTTAGGAAAAAATGGGGCTACTTTGATCATTTAGAATGTTGTATAAAAGCAAAACTATTTGAAATGAAGAAGATTTAATCGAGTATACAGCAAGATAGATAACTAATATATTCACTGCCACAGTTCACCCACAAGTAAATACAATGATTTCGGAGAAAAACCTATTTGATCAAAGTCACCCCGCGAATCAAAGTAACCCTTCTAAAGTAAAGTAACTAATTCTACGGTACATTACATCTTCATCATCAATGGTCATTTGGCTTTTATCGAATTATATTCTTTAAGGGCTGTGGAAGTAGATCGTTTGATTAATATTCTTGTCTTTTCGTGCTCAATTAAATTACCTATACAATTTACTATTCACACTTTATTAGGAACTTTTCATATAACGGCTGATAGCGCCATCTCTTACCGAGTAGCTGAACTTGCTGAACGTTGGTTCAACGCGCTCTGGCGACCGCGAAATGAATTGTAAAAGTACGCGTGGTCGCCGCTTGATGGCGCCATGGTCGCCCAATGAAAAAACTGTCACCATGAAAGTACATGCACTGAATTCACTTGTAGCGGGTTATTTGAATTTTAAAACAGTTATCACTCACACAACCTTAGTCCTTGTATTTTCAATTACTATTATACACATTATTACAGTTAATAATTATGAATAGTGTCTTTAAACTATTCGGGATTCCTTTTAAAATAGATGAGAAATTATATTTCTCGTAAAATCCAACTGTCTACATATAAATCGATTTGCACAGCGTGCGTGTTATAGGTAAATCGATTGCCGACTGCAGGAAAATCAAGGCTTTGGTTATAATTAGTCAACGGATGGATTAACATTTTCTTTTGGCGTACAATGCTACACGTAACGCTGTATTGGTATGCTGCAAGTGTGAGGTGCTTCCGGTGGGGCACGCAAACGCTACGGTACAATACGGAATTATTAACAATATATTGTATAAAACATTATATATTCATCGTCAATTCGCAATGGTAGTTATATCACTGAAATACCTAACTTATACAGTCATACTTGGTATCACTTTCATTTTCTTGGTATCATTTTGACAATAACTAATCTTCATAAATAGTATAACCCTTTAATTCGCAATGTAAAATAAAAACTACACATTTCCCATTTTTTTTGTAGACTTTTTTGCTCTACATTTTACAAACGAGGCTTAAAATAATTTATTTATTTATTTGCGAAGTAACTAACTATACAGGGTGACTGGTAATTCGACCTATTCCTTGAAAAGGGTTATACTAGAGCTAATTTGCAACAATTTATGTCCAGTCAACCAGGGGGCAAAACACGATTTTTTTTTAATTTTTCGAGTTTTTAGTTTGTTTGAAAAAAAATCGCCTTGCAGCCTCAAAGTGCTGATTGTGACAAAAATGTTTTTTTACCATCCAAATGGAAGTACTTTTGTCACAATCACCAGCTTAAGGCTGCAGGGAGATTTTTTTTCATACAAACTAAAAACTCGAATATCTCGGAAACCAGCGAGTTTCGACCCCTGGTTGACTGGATATAAATTGTTGCAAATTAGCTCTAGTATAACCCCTTTCAAGGCATAGGTCGAATTACCAGTCACCCTGTATGTCAAAACATGCACTACGACAGCATTTTTTGACTTTGCTGAATGTCGTAAAATACCTTCAGAGCTACTTTATTAGGGTTCCGTAGCCAAATGGCAAAAAACGGAACCCTTATAGATTCGTCATGTCTGTCTGTCTGTCTGTCCGTCCGTATGTCACAGCCACTTTTTTCTGAAACTATAAGAGCTATATTACTGTTGAAACTTGGTAAGTAGATGTATTATGTGAACCGCATTAAGATTTTCACACAAAAATAGAAAAAAATACATTAGGTTTTGGGGGTCCCCATACTCAGAACTGAAACTCAATTTTTTTTTTCATCAAACCTATACGTGTGGAGTATCTATGGATAGGTCTTCAAAATGATATTGAGGTTTTTAATATCATTTTTTTCTAAACTGAATCAATAGTTTGCGCGAGACACACTTCCAAAGTGGTAAAATGTGCCCCCCCCCCCCTGTAACTTCTAAAATAAGAGAATGATAAAACTAAAAAAAATATATGATGTAAATTACCATGCAAACTTATACCGAAAATTGGTTTGAACGAGATCTAGTAAGTAGGTTTTTGTTAATACGTCATAAATCGTAAACCGCAATTTGTTTTACGGAACCCTTCATGTGCGAGTCCGACTCGCACTTGGCCGCCTTTTTTATATAAAGGAGGTAAATTAGAACGGAATATAAATATTACCTATTCAAGTAATGTTCTACGTGCAATGTGCCCCGCCCACTGCCAATTAAGTTTAGTAATTCGGAGGGCTATATTATATCGGTTACCCATTCGGTCGGCCATTGTGGCACTCTTTGGGGGAGGCCTATGTCCAGCAGTGGACGTCTTTCGGCTGATATGATGAAGTAATGTACCTAAGTATCGCCTCACTTAAAAGCCAGCCAAGAATAAGGCCCTGTCTACATTTGGTCGATCATCGCATAGGTATATGTACTTATATCTTGATGCGAATACGACCGAAGACCTAAACTTAGATAAAATGACTGTAGCAAATGAACATAGATATTAATCATTAATATCATTATATAACTTACAAAATATAGTATACCATTCAGGGCACGCAAAATGATACATTATGAACGGTAGGCAACCACAGTTTATGAAACCGGCGCCTTCCCAGTCAGTTCCATTGACAAACGATGCGGAAAGTTTTTCCATTTACGGCGGAGGTCCTAAAGGAAACGAAGAAAATATTCTACGTGCCTAGCAAACTTAGTGAGGTATTCTGTAGCTGATTAAAATGATAATTATTTTATCTTTGGTCGAGGCATGTTCGTGACGAAAATATATTATTATGCATCAGTTGGGGTTTGAATCAAATCGCATTTATAAAAATCAGTTTATTTTTGCACAGTCATGTACCTAAATATCCGTCCGGACAAGTGGTGGCAAATTTCACACATGTAGAGTAATGGAGTCGTTGTTCCTTAATTCAACTATTTACGATTGAATGAATAAATTATTTATTTAATACATATTTTTAGAGGAGTGATTACAGGGACACCATCAAATGTTTCGTTGAAAATGTAATATTTTGTCATCGAAATTCTATTTAGCAATTTTCATTATTTTATTGCGATTCATGTCTTGCTGTAGAGGAGACACTAGATAATATGGCCAAAGGCTATATTTATTCGCGTGCAAAGTCGTAAATGTAGTATATGCGAACACAATTGCATATATGATTGATGAAAGCTTGAAAAAAATGTAAATACATACTATTTACTCGAATTAGAAATTTAAGAGAAAAAAATCATTAATCGTTATTCGTTTAGTCATAAAAATACCTAGGCGACTATACTGTGAAATTTGCCACCACTTGTCCGGCCGGAACCTAGTCATGTATTTCGTATGCACTCAATAAGTACGGTCAGCCTCACAAAGGGCTTAACACCTTTGTACTGTGTCGCATTAAACGTCATGTTAAACTACCATTATGAAGTTGTCAAACGAGTGAAAACGACAAGGTACTTAGCTGTTCAGCAACTTATGAGGCCGACTGTAGGTACAGTGGCGGAATAAAAAGGTTGACCAGTTTTCAAATCAAATCATTTACGAGTTGCAAGCACATGTTACCTTTTTAAACTGTGTATCAGACGAGAGTGTTGTATTGGAAATTATGTTCAACTGTTTGACAACAAAGTTCAAAATTACTTAGACGAATTTTTCTTGACTATTTGATAGTTGAACTAAAACCTTTTTATTAGTTTGATCTTGCCATTACGTTATGTCAAGAGAGTCTTTTATTTTTAACTCATTTTTACAAAAGTTACGTCCAAAAACTGGTTTTTTGGCCTAAAACTGCTAAAGTTTAGTGCCATATATCTCAAAAACTATGAGTTTTGACGTTAATATGGGATACTATTTCGGTTAACCTCGTTGTTGTTAATACGGTAAGCCAAAAAAAAACACGAAAAAACGGACGGTAACAGATCGAAGGTCATTGGGAGCTGTGAGCCCCTTAAGGTGGTCAACCTTTTCATTCCGCGACTGTACTACTCATTGAGAGGATACTAAGGCCGTCAGTTGTTTTAAAATTCATTTGCGAGATTTGAGGCTAATAGGGGTGTAGACACCAAATAAAATAACCAATGATGATACATTTTCTAGAAAAAGTATTAAATAAATTGTCAAATGGAGAAAAAAGTAAAGCAGGGGATTAAATAATCACAAAGTTATATTATAAGTGTCCAAAGTTTGAAGAGGGAGTATTCTGTCCCTTTTCCGCAAAACGCACTTTCATATGTAACGATTGTCATTTACTATGATGCTCGTGGAAATGATGGAGCAAGCCTGGGAGCAGGTATAAAGGAGAGGGCAAATGCACAAAAGATCCCACTGGGTCGAAGTGCATCCGAAAGGGCCCTCACCTAGATAAGATAAGATAAGATAAGATGATTCTCGTGGATCGTGACGTCACGCTCCCCTAGCGTTTTCTCTCTTTAACAAGCAATATTAAAACGGTTGTACCTTCGTAATGTTTTGAGATATCTGAATGTTCGTCACAAGGCACATTTTTTGCCATCTTTGTTTTGGAGTTACAATACATTTTGAGTATGCACCCCTATTAAATAAAAACTTCTAAAAGTGATTTATACCTACGGGGAATGGACAAGTATCAGGAAATCAGGATTGACATAATTATCAACCATAAGTACCTAGGTAGTAAAGTACACGGACCATCTAGAGCCCTTTTCGAGCGGTTGCACGTGTCACTACAAAGGCCGCGCCCTTGTCGCCCGTGCAGCAAGGACGGCCGCATTGTGATGCACCCGCGGGTCACGGCTGGTGACGATGCACCGGAATCAACGAGCTTTATTGTAGCCTCATTTGCACCGTCACCCGTGTACCACATCGTTTGCAGAATAACAGGTAATATACGCCAATTGCGACTCACTAATAACGAAACTGTGTCATTACTACGAACTGCGGACCACGTAGTTTATTTTATTTAATAACTAGAGAATAACTCAAGAGCAAAAGTGTCGGGTCACCCTAAATTAAATAACCGCAATAGGTTTTTTTAAATATTACACTAGTCTTATTTACATAATACACTATTCTTCGTAATACCCAATTTCATTCAATTTCCGGGATCCTATCATAAAAATATCAACATCCACAAATGACGATTTTTGCGATATCTCGCTCCGTTAACGTTGTTTTTTTCATGGGTTTTTACAAGTCCGATTTAAGCCTGGTAACGTGTTATTTTTAACAGTTATTTCTGCAGTTTAGATGTAAAATATAATAAAGATCATGACACGATAAAAAAAACTGCACAACCTTACACTATTTTAGGAAATATGACGGTATTTCACCGACCCGAAACTTTTGCTCTTGAGTTTACTTTGTGTTGTGACTAGCCTATTAAATTACATATTATCATGTTTATTGTGCAGCCATTTGCGCAGCCCTTTTGTACCATTTCCTTTTTAATGGTACATAAATATATATTTTTTTATTAAACACGATCATCCGGCGAAACTATTATCTCCCTTTCTATATCTACATCTATATACATACACCTTCTGTACATTCTGAAGGTAATGAATGTAATGAAATGACGCACATTTTGTCTACGATTGATCCAGGCTGAAGTAAAACTGGTGCGAGTATCGAAACAAGCCGGACCTTGCATTCATGCATTAAACCAGCGCTCGCGGCTATCAGGAACTATCTCCATTGGCCATCAATATCGGAAACTGTTAGGGTTTTCACTCGTGTCAAATATTTAATAGTTATCATAAAAACTTTAGCTTATAAAGCTAATATTTTGAATTTTAGGTCTCAGTTACTGTGAGATATGTGACGACACTTATTTTTTTGTTTTTAGGGTACCGTACTCAAAGAGTAAAACGGGACGTTATTACTAAGACTCCGCTGTCCGTCCGTCCGTCCGTCTGTCTGTCACCAGGTTGTATCTCACTGATACCGTGATAGTTCCAGTTGAAATTTTCACAGATGATGTATTTCTGTTGCCGCTATAACAACAAATACTAAAAGCAAAATAAAATTATTGATAATGGTACGGAACCCTTCGTGCGCGAGTCCGACACGCACTAGGCCAGTTTTTTTTTTTTTTTTTAATAGCCTTATGTGTCCCACTGCTGGGCAAAAGCCTCCCTCTTTTCCTTCCACGTATCCCTATCCTGGGCAGTCTCCCAACAGTCTTGGTCAAAGAACTCAAGCTCGTCTCGCCATATTTTTTTGTTAATTAATTAAAATAATAACAATGACTTATAGTTACCAACTACCTAACTTGAATTTTATTTGTTTAAATCTGTATTATTTTGAACGTACCCAATAAATTTACACTTTCACGACTGTCACATATTAGTTTTACTAAAACAGGACATTTCATCACGTTAAATTACATTTATTTACCTCCACATTTTTGGTGAGTCGCTACGAATTCATCGACTTATTGTGCCTACTTATATGATACCTTTCGTAATCGCCAGTTTCCAAAAATTTACGTGTTTTGAAATCAAACTGTTACCCACCCTATCATTCACTAGTGCCAATATTTCATTTCGAACGGTCATCAAGTGCCAACCCTACATCGCCCGTTTGAAACAATGAAGTGTTTTAGGCCGGAGTTCGCGTACAATACAATATTTAGACGCCACTAATGGGGAGTATCGCCTTGTGGCACACAATGCCTTCTATCGGCACATCTCGACGTGTAGCCGTGTTACCGTGTACCCGTGTACCGGCGTTCGGGCGGCCGCAGTAGATCACAAGTTTGACAACACACGTAAACTGTCTTTTTGCGGCCAGCGTTATCGGACGACGGGCGATCAATGGACAAGAATAGTGGGTATAGTTTTGGGGGTTCTCCCTTGTTAGACCTAACTACTTTAGCCCTAAATGCTTTATTTGATTTAAATAGTGAACTTTATAGGATTATTGGAAAACAAACCTATATAACCTAATGACTTCTATTTGATGATATTCAAAGAAAACCCGAAAAGTGCACTATTTCGAAGAAAATGCATTAGGTCTAGTGTATTTCAATGAAGTAGTAGTGACTAGTGCATCAAAGCAAAATGCAAAGTCAAAATACCGAGTCATGTAAGTGTTCTGGTTCCTACTTCCGCTTTCAATTAAACACTTATTAAGACCCGAAATTTGAAATATATGACACAAAGCGTCTAGGTCGAATTCTTGTTCATATTGTTTATTTGTAAAACTGGCCCGAAAGGTCGCGCCAAATAAAGGCAGTTCCAAAAGCGGGAGGCGAATGAAATTTAAATTATGGTTCCACCTTGACTCCGCCAAAATGTCGATGAACGCACTTTTATTCGATTATGTTTAACGACACTGGGTGCGCCGCGGAGGGAAACTGACAGATTGCATCATGAATTGAATCCAGATGATTAGAGAATAACAATTGTTCTCACATTTGGCTATATCCAAAGGCAATTGGACAAAGAACCCTGAAGACTATAGAAAACAGAATATTTTCAAAATGTCGTCGTTAAAACTGTTTGGGTAAATAGAAAGAAAATAAGATTATTTTGCAGATACAAAATTACACAAATACATATATTTAGACATTTCATGAAAAGCGACAAAGGAGTCTACTCAGCACAATGTCGAGCCACAGAGACTGACTCGACGCTGATTATGTGGATCTTTGAGTTACACGTCACAGGACTGCACTTCCATCGTAAAAATCCAAAATGTTGCACAATTTTGTATAAGAACGCACACAAGACGCCGGTAGTGTGGGGGGGCCCTTACACGTTACAGGAAAAACCAGGATAACTACTGATATTAAAATTATCTTAAATATGTTCGCATTACAATTTACAGTCGATTTAAATACCTCATTCCATATAACATCTGGTTTTTAACGGACAAAATTGTCTATACGCTTCTTCTTTTATCTAAGGTATCAAAGGGAAGTATTTATTGTACCTACTATTTTTACTTATTTCTGTCATTAAGTGCTTTCCAAACATAACAATACATTTTCCTTTGCGTTTCAAAATGGTTTTCGATTATCGCACGATTTTTATGGAATCTTATATGGAATAATAGGGTATAGGTATGTAGTTTAAAAACAACAATGCTAATATACAACCTAGCTAGATTATTTTATAGTTTAGTACATTCGTTTGGCAAATTAACCGCCGGAGCCTTATGCCCTTATTCATAAACGTCCATCAAACCTATTTTAGATAAAATGCAGTGCAAATTCATTTGTTATTTGGCCTATAACATTAATGTTAATGTCAAGAATTATTAATGAAAGGTATGTACGTTGGTACAGTCGGGGAATGAAAAGGTTGATCACCTTAAGGGGCTCCACGCGTTTTTTGACTAGTTTTGATGAGATTTGAGTTGATATTCCTCCGTCATTACAATAGATATAATTATGCCACAAACGTTAATCGGTTCTTCAATACTTTATCTACTTTAAGTACTTTTGCAAGAGAGTTTTTTGGAAACAAATTAATATTTATTTTTCTATGATTTATTCAAACATGGTCCAAAAAAGCTCTGTTTTCGATATTAGTATGTTGTTTATGCACTTTTATAAATGAAATTTACATGTAACTGTTCTTTTTTGACGTTTCTAACAACCCAAGAGAGTTTTTTTTATTTTTAACTTATTTTTACAAAAGTTACGTCCAAAAAACTGGTTTTTTGGCCTAAAACTGCTAAAGTTTAGTGCCATATATCTCAAAAACTATGAGTTTTGAAGTTAATATGGGATACTATTTCGGTAAACCTCGTTGTTCTTAATACGGTAAGCCAAAAAAAACACGAAAAAACGGACGGTAACAGATCGAAGGTCATTGGGAGCTGTGAGCCCCTTAAGATCTGTTTTTGCTTGCTCAGTATAAGTTATCAGTATCTGCTTATCGACCGAGTGTCATGCACATTCCGTCATAATTAATGGCATTTCACAGATACGTCCACTATGAGAATTGACATCTTTAAATTTTGAAAAACGTGTTAAAAAAAAAACCTATACAAGAAATAGCAATGATGACATTGACAGGACCTGTTACTCACATTTATAGTTTTAATAATTTTACACGAAGAGGACTTAATCATTCGATTTATCAAACTTGACACAACTTAATGGGAAGACCAAAAGTCAAGGAAAATTAGTTTAAGTAAATTTGAACTTTGTTGTCAAACAGTTGAACATAATTTTCAATACATCACTCTCGTCTGATACACAGTTTAAAAAGGTAACATGTGCTTGCAACTCGTAAATGATTTGATTTGAAAACTGATCAACCTTTTCATTCCGCCACTGTACAGGTTAGGTATATTGCTTCGAATGATTACATAATATGAAGGGGTGGTACATATTATTAAATAACTACCACGAAAAACGACAAGTTGTTTATTAGGGTTCTTTACTCAAAGAGTAAAACGGGACCCTATTACTAGACTACGCTGTCCGTCCGTCCGTCCGTCCGTCCGTCCGTCTGTCTGTCACCAGGCTGTATCTCACTGATACCGTGTTAGTTCCAGCTGAAATTTTCACAGATGATGTATTTCTGTTGCCGCTATAACAACAAATACTAAAAACACCGAATAAAATAGTTTTTTTATAGATATTGATACGGAAACCTTCGTGCGCGAGTCCAGCTCGCACTTGGCCGGTTTTTTTTTATTGTTAATGTCAATATTCCATGTTAACACGTTTAAAGTGTATGCTGCTTCTAAGATGAAACTAAGCGCATACTAATTAAAAAGGACGGACAATCAGTCAAAGTCAGTCCGAGCACAAAACATAATACTCAGACTACCTGTAGCTACCGCTTTGCAACAAAAAATATCTACAAAAAGATGCACTCTAAATTATATTTCGATCATAATTTGTTAACGAAACATTGTATTGTATTGTATCTTTAAGATCCCAAATAAGTTAAATATAAATAGTCAACATTACGGATTATTTTCACATTTAGTTTTTGAGTTTTAGAATTATTCGATAAATATTTTTCAACACACCTGCTCGTAAAGTAGGTCTTATTACAGCGTATTTACACTGATAATGCAGAATATTACCCATGCCGTGCCTTTTACATTACATTATCGCACTAGTGCCTTTTCATTACATATCTTTTTAAATATTAGCAAAATAATGCAGAATATTACCCATGCCGTGACTTTTACATTACATTATCGCACTAGTGCCTTTTCATTACATATCTTTTAACATTTTCATTTTTTATTTTTTTTCCTCGCAAATGTGTTGAAAAACGTCGTATGAAACACGTGAGCATTGGTCATTACACTTCTCGTCTCCATTAAGCCTTCGCCTTCGGCTCAGGCTTAAAAACCGACTCGAGTGTAGTGACCAACATAGCACACTTGTATCATAATGTACTATTACGTTACGATTTTTCTCTATAATTATGTAGAGAAAAATCGTCGAAGATACTTGTATCTTGATAGATACCTAAATATGTTACAACTGTTACAAGCACGCAAGGAAAAATATCGTTTTATTTAGTTCAGTTATATTTAGGGAAGGCGCTGTACTAGTATATGGCATGGGCACTTTATGTCAAAAGCAATATGGGTTAAATTCGAACTAAGAGGATTTTTCTTCATTCGAATTTAAGCCATGTCACTTTGATATTGAGTGACTAGTACAGCGTCGAGCACTCGGTCGTTTACCTTATAAGTACTTACATGTATTTCTGGACATTTATTTAACACTCTATAGGGAATATTCCCTAAAACAGTTGTCGAAAAAGAATTACTTGTTTGTTACCGAGAACACAGTCATAAGCTACTTTTATTTACAACCACAGTAAGTAAATAAAATCTCACGCCTTGGCTGAAACAAGCTAGTGAACAATGAATGAGCCATTGCAGCGTTTGAAATCGAGAGTGATGCATTGGAATCACGCAATGTAAGCGCAAAACTGTTGTTGAACGTTAGAGGAATGATCAACATTTGCAGCGATTATTTGAAATCGAGAGGGAATTCAGAATCGCGCGATAAGTGCTGGAACAGAACATTCCCTAATGTAATCGAAGTTGAGCTGTTAGTCACCGTCGACTTGATTTTTAGGGTTCCGTACCTCAAAAGGAAACCGGAACCCCTATAGTTTTATATTTTGATAATAACGCAATAGTTCAGTGCTCAACTCGCGTTAAGCTAAATTGATATGGAGTGTATTTTCTTATAGACAAAATATAAAGCACTGACAGTTGCATTAATTTTGTTTTTACCTACCTAATAAGGTCAGAGAATTTGTTAAGTTTCTTTAAAGAATTTTTATAGCTTATTTTACTTAAGGAAAATGTAATGTATTTTTACTATTAGTATGGGATCGTTACATCCACGCGATCGCAAGGAGGTCGATGTTTGTTCATCGCTTCGCATTCCCTTATTCCCGCGCTCGCCGTCTAGCGTTAGAACGAGATACAACGAATTGAGGCCAATCTAATAAAACCCTAGTAGAAATGAACCATTTGTGGCGTTCGAAATCGAGAGTGCGCTAGCATTGTAAGCAAAGTGGCCCGCTGACCGGCGCCTGACCCTTCGGCAAGGCCGTTCACTTGTTCGGGATGCTTTGTTCGGTAAACAATGCGACGACTAGCATTTGTCTTGAAGGATAGTTAAATCAAAGTTGGAAAAACTGGAAAAGTCAATGGGTGAGTTTGTTCCGCATTATGTATATTCGGCTAGTTACGAAGATCGGCCAAACAAAACTAGCTAGCCTAATAAGCAGGCCAAGCGACGGCAACGACGGAAAAAAGCTCACGTATAATGCGGCTGTCAAGCGGCGGTCGTGGGTTCGCATCCCGGCTCGTACCAATGACTTTTTCGAAACTTATGTACGGAATATTTACCGTTAGCTTTTCGGTGAAGGAAAACATCGTGAGGAAACCGGTCTAATCCCAATAAGGTCTAGTTTTCCCTCTGGGTTGGAAGGTCAGATGGCAGTCGCTTTCGTAAAACTAGTGCCTATGCCAAATCTTGGGATTAGGTGTCAAAGCGGACCCCGGGCTCCTGTAGGGGCACAACCGGGAATAACGCTAGGAGGATGATGTACCTACGGTCAAGAAAACTTGATACATTACATACCTTTTTACCCATTTTTTATTGTTATTGTACATGAAGTAAACAGCAGTATCATTATTATCCGTATACCTTTGAAAATGCATGTATTTTTACTATTCATAAATTCATAATCATAAATTTGTTACCATTGCCAAGTTATATTAATTAGTTAATCCAATTCAGCTACCATATTGAATTAGCTGAACCATTCCAAATCTCGAATCGAAATCAAACCTGCATTAATAGAGCAATTGCATGTGAGCTATCCTCCATTCAGCAAATATTCAACGACCTTATTACCATGCATTACGGTCACAAACATGTGTTCTTCTAATAGCGTTGCACTGCATCGCTGCATAATTTAACGTATTGGAATTACGTGATCATTATTCTGTCTGCTGTATAATAAATGTCATAACCGTCGAGTACGCTCGAGTACTTTACTCTTTTCTGCTGTAGGATGGTGAGCTTTGTTTAACCGACGTAACCATTCGAATGAACGATTTTAACATGCGTAAGTTATTACGTGTAGTTTGTGTTTATTGTTTTTAGTTTGTTTAACATACGCGAAGTAAGGATGCGTAAACGTAAGGACCGTTATGCGGTTACGCAATAGGCCTATATTACATTGTACTGGACTACTTTTCTAAAAACTGTTTAAGTACGGCCGTATACAAAAATAACTACCTATTTGAATATGTCAATCAAATAGCCCGATGGTTGTCACGTTACTGCGACAAGGTGTTATGTTTATCAGGTACTTTTCATGACAATTGTATGTTTGAGCGTAACACGTTTCTACATACCTGACGGTAATATGCGTAAACAACCAAAGAGTTTTAAATTAATTAATCTACTGATAGAGATATCTAACAGACTAAAGAATGAAAAACATCTAAACTGCTCACCGTCCTGTTTTAGTTAGGTAAGAGAGTTTCTCAATAATACAAACGAGTAAGTAACTGAAAGCCCATTAAGTAATAATATACTTAGTATCTAAAGTGATATATATTAGGTAATTAGGCTCATTTGTTTTTTAATGTTTTAGAAACCATTTGTACGTGCGCACATTTTAATGAAAATATTTTTTACTGGAATTTCCATCAAATAAGCACTTGAATAACAACTAAGACTCCTATTATTCCTAAGTGCCTACTAATTACAGTAGAACGAAAGTGCTTGCTCCATGATAACAAAACGCTGTAGCGGAAAACGATAAAGATCCCTTTAAATTACACAACTATGGCATAATTGTATCAACTAAGTATTAAGTTATCAGTTGTACATCGGTTATCGCACAAATCAGTCAAGGCGGTGGCATGTTGTAGCTCGCGGTCGGCCGCGAGCCACCGATCGTATTACAGCTGTGCGATTCACAACCTGACTCGACTAACCAGTAACCACTCACCCCTAGTATATCTTGACGCTGAGATTCGTATGAAAAACAAATAAACGAAGCTCAAATTTACACTGGTTTTTCAGACGAGTTACCTGTTTAGTGTCGCGAATAATCAGCAAGTGCTGATATTCGGAAGGCCCACTGACAACTTCAGGGGAACCAATTTAACTATGACTTGGATAACGTATAATTGCTACGAATATTGTTGTAAATTTATACTAGGAGCGAGTGAGGTGAGTTGGGAGGTGAATCGCATGCAATGCAAGTTACAGTGACTAATGGACATACGATTCTCAGGGCAAGGTGATTGGCTGTTGCAATTAAAATGTTGCTAATGTAGTTTAGTTAGATGAAGGTTCATTACATAATGAAGAATATATAAATTTGGATATTGTCGAAGGTATAATTTCACACAGGAGGTAACTATGCTGACTCTGCAGCAGCAACATCTTGATCTTGGATTAAGAAGCAAGATACTACCTACTACCCTCCCTTATTCTGCGCTATTTGACGCCGGATGAGTAATAAAGTGGTGATAAAGGTGAGGCAGACGGTGAATATACTAATTATTGGCGTTTTAATATCGCAGTCATTACAGTGAGCAATGAGTATTAAGTATTAAGATTGGAGAAGAAGGAAGCCGAGAATTTGCCACCTTTGTAAATATCTCGGTGCATTCATGGGACTCGGAGTCTACGATCTACTATATCAGGCCCATGAGCTTGTTTCCATATTTTGCAATACAATAAAAACGAATTGAAGGCTTTATTAACACTCTACGTTCTTTTAAGGCTTAGTTAAAGGTTCTCCATTTGCATTTTTTCTAAGGCAAATACATTTTTGCATGCTACAAACAAACATTAACCTTGTGTAAGATTTACATCTATTTTTATGGTGTGATGTTTAACAACCATACGACATTGAATGTCCATACAGTGTAGGATGTGCTGAGAATTGGACAAGTATCCACTGAGAAAAATATTTTCATGGTTAAAATATGTATATGTACTTACTTACTGTAAACTTCTTTGCTTGGACATGAATAAGATTGATTATTCTAAGCTCAAAAAAATTCAAAAGTTATTCAATTCCCGTTCAATTCTCATCCATGAGGCTCCCCTCATGGATGAGAATTGCAGCAGGGCAGCAATGGGCCGTATTATAGGCTGGATTTATTATTATTATAATTAAATTCAGCTTTCTTATGACTACATAATTATGTTCTGCATTGTTTGGAATGCTATACAAAATTAAAGAAGACAACGAGAGTAAATAAATATTAAATTCATCCCCTGGGTGAAATGGGCCGTGAAAGTTTGTATGGAGCTACGATATAAACGAGTTCTACGCGGACGAAGTCGCGGGCAGAAGCTAGTTACTTATAAGTCTTATAAATAAATTATCAATGAACACTTTACGCGTTCTTTGTAGAATCTAAATGTTTTAACACCTTGAAAATGGACGTGTTGCCATACATGCCGAATCATTAGAGGCCTTGTATCCGGATCTTTTGAATCACTAGTAGTAGGTACAACACATTATTTTTAGTGGGGTGGAAACCCTAATTTTACATTATTCATTAATTAATTATTCATTCATACGTCAGTTTAATGTTGCCTAGTGCCTAACTGTTATATAGGGGTATTCGAGTTTTATTTACAGGTTTATTAAAATGTAACAACTGGTGACCGAAGAATGTGTTGCATCAGCAAATGCTTTCTCGCGCAACGCATCAGCATTGCAACTCAGCGAGGAAATGCCGCCAGCATCCCCGTTGCAATGCCTCGAGGGCCTTTTTTTAGATTCAACTTAGTTTTAATTTAATTTACTTAATGTTCATTATCATCTCGTATATATTTTCAAATTAATTGCCTTAGTTTTCGAGATATTGGCATTTTTGTATTTCGAAGAAACGATTCGAATTAACATGGCATTTCTGAAAAGATGTTGTACTTGCATTTTCTGCAGGCGGTAAACAATTTGAGCATTTAATTTAATTATTTAGGTCAATAAACACCACTTAGTTCAAAGTTTTTAATTTTCATTTAATTCATAAGTTTTGCTAGAATAGTGCTCACATTTCAAGGTCCTTTTGCAGAGTTGAACAGCAAAAATCTCACAAACTATTGGGGCATTTAGTTAGTCATGTATCATTTTAAAAACGTCATTAGATGAGCGTACGTGTTGCATAATGTCAATTCTTATTCTGTGCTTTAGCGTAGTATTTTATTTTTTCGCAGTGAACGGCCAAATTGATGGGATGAGACTGAAAAAAAATCGAACAAGTGGCTCTCAAGTAGTTTTTCAGCTAAGCAGGATTGAATATCAAAAAACAATTATATTTTGTATATTGTCAAAAACAAGATTTAAAAAATCAAATTGGTTTTTTTGCAATCAAAAAACGGACCTAAGGGGGAAAATAAAACGACTTTTACAAAAATGCCAATATCTCGAAAATTAAAGCATTTTTACAAAACCTAATATTCTGAGAGGTATTTAGCATTCCTATCAGCTGCCCACGGATTATCCTCGGTTTACGGGACACCCTGTATAAGTAGTTAGGTACATAAGCCCACCTCTTTCTCATATATTTATTTAGGGTTTCGATTCGAGACGTAATTACTTACCTAAGTTAATGCGATAAACGCTCGTCAAGCTAGCGTGTAAAGAAATTCATTGAAATCGTATGTGGGTGAATTGCAAAAAAATTGTACTTAGTTAAGAGCCTTAATGTGCTCTGCGATAAGGTTTTCGCATTAGTAGGTGCGATCTCGCTTGCGCAAGCGTGTCCTTTTGTAATTCAAATTAAATTGTTAGCCAGCAGCTAAACATCGCCCCGTGCGAATGATAGCGTAGAAATAGTAATACGGCAGTATAGTATAGACAGTATAGTAAGTACGGTATTTACATAAACGGCGCTCCCACAGTTCATACAAGGTGAGCCGGCTATTCTTAAATCGTCGCACTTGCCGTTGACGCAACAGCTGATCGATGCCCCTTTACTGCATCCTTTTATGTCATTTAAGCATTGTTTTATCAGTTTTTTTTTATCAACCTATGGGTACCGTAGTATACGACTGCCAGGCAAAGGCCTCCCCGCTGTCCCAATTCTTCAGATTTAATACAATTGCTACCCAACCATTCAAAAATACGTCTAAGTCATCCAACCATCAAAACCATTTTATCGGTGAGTAAGGCGATAAAATAAAAGCCTCATACTTATTAAATGCTTTCTGGTCTAGAAAAATCTATGTTTGTCAATCAAACGGAAGATACGGATCAATCAAATTATTGATACATAATTGACCTGAAGAATCTAACGTAAATCGCATAGATAACTATACCTACTCGTAAATATACTAAAAGGTAAGTCGCAATTCCAGCAAGTTTAACGAAATAAACAGAACTGGAAAAACTTGTCCAGATAAATTTTGTAAAATGATTGAATTGATAAGGCATTCTGGTGATCGTCTTTCTGAGCTAAATTCGTTACTATAACTTGAGAGATCATGAACACATAAAAATTCACAAACACGAGAACGGGTTTTACATAACTATACATGTCTAAAAATTCGCCTCCGCCGTGTTATCTAACACGAGTTAATGTTTATTAATTTATTGACATTCTTACATCATTCGCTAAATGAACACTCGATCATCGCTAGAAATAATCGATCGCACATGTTTTGTGATCGTATGAGGTTTTTCCTCGTCTCGTAAACAATACCTACTAGACACCAAGAATACACCATTAATAGGAACCGACACCATCACTTGCAGTTTTGTTATTTCATAACAAAATTAATAGGTTGTTTTAAAACAATTAATTGACCGTAATGAAGCGTTTGAATTTTTGCGTCTCGTGAGATTCTTACTTATAGCTGCATTATGTAGTTAAGTATAATTTAATAATTAGATTGTGAGGTATATAATAGGTATTTTCAAGGTTTCAAACCATCGCGTTATACATGCAAGCTTTAACAAAGGTTCTAACGTAATTGCCAGTTGGTGAGTAGCCTTTAGTACATACCAATTGTAAATACATAAAGAACGTTTTATCAAAACCGGCAACTTTCTCACTCGAAAGGACGAATTTTTCAATCTTAAGGAGGCTACCCAACTAACATTTTGTTGTCAGCAAAGGGTTTTATTATAACCTTAACCTTTATAAGTGAGTTATAAATATCTCAGTTGGAACTAATAGTGTTATAGAGGAGTTAAGAAAAAAATATTAACTCCAAAAGTGTTACTAGAGCTTTATTGAACGCTCTTAAGCAGGTTTTAGAGTTATAAGAGTCAAAGCAAGTATACTTAAGATGTTAAAGCTTTAACACCTTAACCTTTACAAGAATGCTTGTTAACTCTTATTGCTTTTTAGTTGTTGCCGTGGAGTGTCTAATAAAGCTTAAGGTGTTATATCTACTATAAGGTGCAGTCAGAGGCTTTATAAGAGAGTTGGGGATACTAGAAGTGTTGAATAACTCATTTGTAAGTATTGAAACTTTTTCTAACGCTTATGGTGTTAGTTATAACACCGGTATGAAGGCAAAGCCTGCACAATATTCTTGACTAACGGTGTTGTAACTCAATAAGCGTTAAAGAAGACTTAACTGACGCCTAAAGCTTTAGTGTAAGTTCGCCATTGTTTTGGTGAACTCTAACCTACAAATCGATTAGGTTATTCAATATTTGACATCAAAATACTTCATCATTTATGTTACTCTTGCCATTATATGAATGCCACTTAATTTAACATGCCACTGGCCAAGAAACAATAATAGAAAATGATAACAACTTTAGGTGTCTATTTTATTTTTCATAAGTTTTATTAGAAATCTTTAATAAATCGTGGGCGCGTTAAAATTGAGATGAAAAACATGGTATACATTTACCGTAAAATCACAATGGCAGATTGTTTACACTTAATAACACAAACCACTTTCAATTAGTAACTCATGTCAAATACACTAATACCTATCTTCGCCATTTTGTCGGTAGACATACTTATTTGTCACATAATTTTATAGTAAGAAGTAAAAATGCTCACTTGGAACTCGGTGAGCGCAAGAGTGTTATAACACTCTCAGCTAATTCCTTAAAAGTTACTACGGTGTTTGTAGAGGGTTGGTCAACACTTTGGGTGTCAGATAACACTGCTCTAAAGGCTTTCTAACACCTTTGCGTGTAAGATCGTGGGCCTGTTTCGTGGTTATAAGGGTGTTAGAGCTTAGAGCATGCTCTAACACCTTTTTTACAGGCATTTTAACCTAACACTTGGCTGCAACCGATATAAGAATGATATAAGGGTTATTTTAACACTAGTGTGCTAGTTGGGTTATTATCTACTCTACCGAATCGCATCATCATCATCATATCAGCCGAAAGACGTCCACTGCTGGACATAGGCCTCCCCCAAAGAGTGCCACAATGGCCGGTCCTGCGCCACCCGCATCCAGCGAATCACCGAATCGCATAAATCATACAAATGCTTACTTTTTGTGCTTGTATCATTTGCATTTTTATATTTAATATAGGTAATAGGTATCTATGTAGAGCCCAGAGCAAAGCAGCTTAAAATAATTGATAGGTGGATTGCAAAAAAAAATTACATAATTAAGGGCCTTAATCTTATCTATGCTTTAACTTTTTTCCATTGTGTAACGAAAGTTACCCATATAAAATGTATGGGTATAAGTGCCGTTACACAATGGAAAAAAGTTAAAGCGTAGATTAGATTAAGGCTCTTAACTATGTACATTGCAATCCACACAATGACACCCGATATAAATTTTATACAAGGGAGTCCGAACCAACATATGACTATTAGGTATAGACTAAGTGATATTATGTGAAATCCGAATGAACCTATAACGTAGAAAATCTAGGGCTACATAATATCGATACGTTTACGCTTTAGCGATGAATCTCAATATAACAAACGGAAGTCAAGCGTGCAACTACCTCAGATCATAGAAATGATTTTTGGGAAGATTTCTGACTGTCCAAGTAAGTAACTAGTATCTGTAACTAGATGGTAACTAGGCTATCTTCTGTTCAGATCAACCTACCAATCGTCCTAGTTATTCAAATGAATAATTCTATCAGTTAATCTACGTTGTAATACTTATTGCTAATTAATGAAATTAATCAAAAGCGCACTATATCACAAACACTGCACATCCAAGTTACCACAATCACACTTCGTTTTTTTATTCGGATTTGTTCGTAATAGCCGTATACTCTCGCGAGAAGGCCACACGTCGGAAGCTGGGAACTGCACTAAGCCACTAAGCTATTGTATGCAGGTGAATTGTATCCGTTTGCTGTATTATGGCCATTCACACACACCCGATACGCGACGCGATGCTACTGCGGGGCTGAACGTTTCGGCAATGCTTATACAATCAGAAAAGCCAAGGTGATAAGATTAGCATTGCAAATTTAAGTAAGAAAACTTGGAAACCAGTATTTGAGTTGATATTTAGCTATTACTGGACGCACTTTGTACATCTCCGTCACTTTGCATTAGCGCATAGCTTCATCTAACTTCACCTAATATACCAGGGTAAGAGAGACCTCCGATTACGCGTTGTTATTATGAAGCCCGGCGTCAAGATGTACTAGGGGCGAGGTGAGATGAAACCTTGTGAATAACATGGCTGGTGTACTTACAGAAAAATGTCGCTAAAATGAGGAAAGCCTCTAATCAAACGCTCAAACTTTGTGATCGATCAGCTTTTGCTTGGAGTCTTACTCATCATGTAACTGAAGAATTAATGTAACTAAGATGAGTGTACCTGGTTGGGTGAAGTCTGCTCGTGGGTGCAATTAACTTACCTACCTTCATAATGATACAATTTATCATTATCTAGGCAGTAATAAACTTTACGTATTTTGTTAAACTTCAATGATATATAATTTTGTACGCGGCGTCTGTGGAGGATAAATAGGCAGCTTATGTAGAACTTAGAATAATAACGCCTAGAAACGCAGTTCACGAGCAACGGTGAGGCCACCTAAACTCGGCCATAAATGGCCCAGTACGGCGATCGGTGGAACAAAATTGGTGCGTTTGTGTGCGTATTGGCGCGTGTGATCTTGGCGCGTGTGAGTTGATCACAACTACATGAATCCATTTAACGCCTCACGCTTGGCGCGTCGGCCTTATAAAACTATCCTTCTATGCGTTATTATTCTAAGATGTAGAACTACTGAATACAATTATAATAAGTCCTCCTCCTAGCGTTTCTCCAGGCTGTATTCTAAAGGGGCCCAGAGTCCGTTTTAGCACCTAGTCCCAAGATTTGGCCTAGACACTTTTACAATCATAATAATTGAGAAGGTTAAAATCTTATACGGTTATTAAATTCTCAGGTGTACGATAAGGCAGCACGGATAGGCCCTCGTCGGCGCCTGAACCTCACGGCAAACTCTTGCGCAGAAGGCGGCGCGGCGTCGCGCGTCGGTTGCACAACGCGCCACTACAATGGATGCCGCTTAACAAGTGCTTTAGGTTCTATAGACGCAAAAGGTAATAATCTGTCCTAAAAGATTAAAGTTACTGGTCAAAGTGATGTAATGAGCGATGAAATCAATGGTAGGCATACCTACCTTCATACCTACTTATAATGTGACTCATTATTGACTTTGCTAATTTGGTTCATCATATTTCTTTCTAAAATGATAAGTAAGTGAATTTCAGTGCGCTTTCAGGTCCTATACTATAACTCGTATGAATACTTTGTCATTGGTGATAATGTTTGATAGATTAAAGAAAAACTTTTTTACAGGCACGCGCGTGGATCATTTTAGTAAAACAGTTTCAGAGCTAGAAACCTTTAGACGGGCGCTCCAATGGAAGGCGCTTTCCTCTACATAAGAATTAGTAGTAGCGCTACGAAATCGTTCAGTGAATGTGTTACATTACATCTGTGTTACATCCAAGAATCGCTACGCTCGTAGCAGATCCCAAGGTTTTCCCACTAAGTAGCAGAAAGTGCATACGGCGTAGGCTAGAACTAGGCTAAGCCGCTAAGCGGGTTTCTGGCAGTAGGTATGTAGTTTAAGGCCTCCACACACCGGTCGCGGGCGCGGGTCGGGCGCGGGCCCGCGCAAGTTGTAAGGCCTTAACTGATAATGGTACGTACGGTGGCTAACACCTCTTCGTAGGTGGCGGGGTGAAGGGGCGACGCGGGCGGCGTCTCGTGCGATAGGGCTGCAGTCGGCATGTCAGCGCATCACAACACCTGGAATTAAAAACAGTTTTCATTGTAAACATACTACTCATATTTATTTTTACTCACTTAGAACTCTAGAATAAGGTAGAACAAGTCAGCTACGAGGAATTATGCGGGCAAAAGTGAAATGTTAATGCAATTTTTTTGCTTAGTTAATTTAGTACTGTCCGTAGACAAATATTAGATTAGTGAACTCATTGTGCATGTGTAAACAGGGTAGAAGAGAGTATCCGACAAATACATATTGATCATTTAACCCGGCACGTGTCCACTACCTACTCTCATACAATGAATGTTTGAATTCCGAACCTACTTTTGTTTTCTTATACAAAAATACCCCTAAAGCCGAAAGGGGGTTTACGTAAAGGTCTCTTGTAAAGAGTCTATTGGCAATATTTGAAAACCGTAGTCCACAAAAAAAGTGATCCACAAAATAAAATCATTTAGATAAAACATAAAATTATCATCGAAACGCAACCCTGACGACGTAAAACTAAAGAGTAGACTACCCAGAAATTAAGTTATGTACATTTTCACCTAATTTCCTCTGAGAGGTAAATGACAACAACCATTACCAAGTTAGAGTACATGCTCATATTTTTATTGGAAACAAGAACACGAAATTTCTTTTGTCTTTTTAAGTACCTACTCAAAGCGGTTTGATTTCTTTTTATTGAGATTGCAAACCTGTTTGGTGTAAAATGGTTAATTTATTATTAAACTAAGTACAAATGATGAACAGTTAGTCTTCTGTTAAAATAATCTATGAACATTCAGTTTGATTGACGTGACAGGTTATTAGGGTTGGCATTTTATTTCGGTTTAATAAATACTTTCTTTTTCATGCGGAGTTATGAATATTATGAATATTATGAATATTATGATACACATTGTAGAGTGAAGTTTTCATTGATTTTGTAATAGATAAGGCACTCCACGGGCTAAGTGAATATATTATATACCTCAGTAATCGAGTATTTCTTTTAATATAAGAATGTGTGTGCGGGACGACCCCTCAAACCATGGCACATATGCTGTCTTGTCCGGCGTGCCCGTACACATGCTCCACACAAGACCTCCGGGACGCGTCAGATAGGGCTTTAGCAGTCGCTAGTTTCTGGTCCCGCATAATCTAAACCCAGGAAATAGGGAACCATCGACACGAGAAGAAGAATATAAGAATGATCTTGAAAACTGTTTTTATTTTCACCACAAATACTGTACTCGTACTAGTAGTTAAGCTGACGAAAATTCTCATAACGATTAGTGCCACTGATACACGCTTACTACGAGTACGTACACTTGAAAACGTCAATACAAATTGTATGACCTTGCCCGATGGCGACCGAGTGTCGGCTGTATAAACACACATTCACATTACCATACGGAGACGCATGACTAACGAGAACTGACACTAGCGTTTCTTAAACATCATCGTAGTGAAATTGGTTTAAATTGGTGTAAACAGATTTACACTTGCATCCTTTTTCAGCATAGGTTAACAACCGAGACCTTTGTTTCCTATTTCATGTACCTATCCATAGGTATCTTATCGCCGTTATCGCAACCACTAAAGTTCATTTCCCAACTTTATCGTTTGTCCGAATTTTCATTTCGGCAAAAATCCAGTTTTCTTAATGACCTCAAAGTTTTTTTTTTATACTTATAGCATCCCATTACTAGTAGGTGATGTTATGTTAGTTTTATAATAATCCTAAAAATATCATGGTTTCTGAGAAAAAGGGCTTTTTGCCGAACTGAAATTTCGGACACATGATAATATAGTTAAAAACTTACTCTGTTGAAGTACTCCAAAATGTTGAATGTATCATTGTTCCTAGAAAGTGCGTCTAATACACTTAGCCAGCCGATAACTAACTTGTTTATATAATAGTTATTGAATTACCCGTGAAAATAGGTTTTAGACATACTGCAATCGTTAAAAACTGTGCCCTAGCTTTCTTTTTAGTTTCCTTTACCGATTTAAACAGGTTTAGTGAGAAGATTTCGAAGTATTCTCTGTGAAACATTTAATCTTTTCTTCTTGTTAGAAAATAAATTATCTATGATTGGCAGGAAGAGAAACCCTCGAGGTAATAGTTGTTCGCCTTTTATGCTCCGTACAGATTTTCCCTGCATTCGAAATACTCGGTGAAAAATACTGACACTAAACTTCACTATACCTTATAACTATATTACATTATATTCCATATTACATTAGGAAAATCGTGCATTAATCGTCATGCATTTTGAAGCGCAAAAACAATAAGTAGTAACAGTAGTAAATATTGTTTATGTTTGAAAGACACTTAAGGGGGCTCCTAGCTCCCAACGACCTTCGATCTGTAACTCCGGTTTTTCGTGTTTTGTATGCCTTATCGTATTAACAACGAGGTTAACCGAAATAGTATCCCATATTTACTTCAAAACTCACAGTTTTCGAGATACCACCACGAGATGGCACCAAACTTTGGAAATTTTAGGCCAAAAAACAGTTTATTGGACCAAACTTTTGTGAAAATTATTTAAAAATACAAATCTCTCGTAGGCTATTAGAGACGTCAATAAGGATCAGTTATGTGTAGATTTCATATATAGAAGTGCATTAACAGCATACTTATATCGAAAACAGAGCTTTTTTGGACCATGTTTGAATAAATCATTTAAAAAAAAATTTTTTTTTTTCAAAATTCTCTTCGTGCAAATGTAGATAAAGGATTAAAGAACTATAAATATATCTACAGTTTTCACGGAGGAATATCTACTTAAAAGTCTCAAAACTCGTCAAAAAGCGCGTCCGTCCGTGCGAGACCCTTAATGATCGAATAAGTAAAATTTGTACAATATTTCCCTGGGTAAGGGTCGGCAACGCGCTTGTGATTCTTCTGGAGTCACAAGTGTCCATAGGCTACGGTACCTGCTTGACATCAGGCAGGCCGTTAGCTTGTTTGCCACCGTCCTTGTAAAAAAATAAAAATAAAAATATCCTAGATAAACGAATAAACGAAGACGAATTTGTCCGTGGATGCGGGTGGCGCAGGACCGGTAACTTTGGCACTCTTTGGAGGAGGCCTATGTCCAGCAGTGGACGTCTTTTGGCTGATATGATGATGATGATGATGAATTTGTCCGTTAAAATTCTAATGTGATACTTAATTATGGAATGAGTTAATATTAGGTCCTTACCTATGAAATTGGCGGTGTGTATGGAGAATTTTATGAAAACTGTGATTTGAATACATTGAATTTTGCGGATTATTCAGCAATGTCAAATTCAGAGCAAACTAAATTTTGGTAGGAATATAGAAAACTTTTAAGCTACTTTACACATATCTTCATTCCTTAAAAAGAGTTCGCATCATAAAACTATACGTAATTGAAACACTTTAACCGGCAGCACATGAAAAGGGCGGTTTTCAAGCTTTAATTTGAAACACTAAATAAAAAATTCAATCCTATTTTTTGTATTTAAAACCTTTGTTACATAGTCTAATAATGAAATTAAAAAATAATTTGGAAGTTGCAATAGAAATGAATAAATTACGTACAAAATAATATCTGTGAAAAAACCGCCAATTTCATAGGTAAGGACCTAATATAATGAAATCCAAAGTGACTTTTACTTCTCGATGTACTTATTCTTGAAAAAATATCCTTTAGTTTTTATTATATTGCAAACCGACAAACGATAGGGTAACTGAAAGTAATCACAAACTTTGTTATACGAAGAAGGGCAAAAACGTTACAAAACAATAATTTACTACAGACGCAGACTTCTGTGTGTTACCGTGAATTGGGGTCAATTTGATCAATTTCAGAATTAAAACGTCTGTATCTCCCTAAAAGTTTATCCAAAAAAATAAGGAAAAAACGCAAATATCAGTTTTTGGTCCTCTATCGATTGCACTAACAAAAAAAATATATTATTAATATATCTCTTAGAAAAAAAATATTAAGTCGGTGATCAACATTATACTGACATCGGGGTTACTTTAAAACCCCCCTTTTTTTTAACGGATTAAGTAACCCTATTATTAAGGAAAAAAACACTAAAACATTTAAAAAAAATCCGTTTACAGGCTTAGGATTTGTAAAGGTTTATGTGCCTTTGGGGTTACTTTGACAAAAAAAAGGGTATTTATTTTATATTAAATAAGGCTATCATTCACATAAGGGTAACATTGCACATTGCACGTAGAACCGATGGCCATTGGGGCGGAAAGGTTCTCGAGTGGCGACCACGTACCGGAACGAGCAGCATGGGTATGCAGGTGGACTGATGACCTGATAAAGGTCTCGGGAGTCCGCTGGATGCGGGTGGCGCAGGACCACTCATTCTGGCACTCTCTGGGGAAGGCCTATGTACAGCAGTGCACGTCTTTCGGCTGATATGATAACGATGATGATGAGGGTATCGTGATCAAAGTAAACCCACAGAAGTGATCAATGACACCCCATGCTACAAATATCGAAAAAAGCAAATGCCCGTCAAGGTTGTGATTTGCAACAGTATTTGATGTTATAGCCAGATACATGCCTGATTCAGTGAATATATATTTTCAACACACCTGCTCGTAAAGTAGGTCTTATTACAGCGTATTTACACTGATAATGCAGAATATTACCCATGCCGTGCCTTTTACATTACATTATCGCACTAGTGCCTTTTCATTACATATCTTTTTAAATATTAGCAAAATAATGCAGAATACTACCCATGCCGTGACTTTTACATTACATTATCGCACTAGTGCCTTTTCATTACATATCTTTTAACATTTTCATTTTTTTTTATTTTTTTTTCCTCGCAAATGTGTTGAAAAACGTCGTATGAAACACGTGAGCATTGGTCATTACACTTCTCGTCTCCATTAAGCCTTCGCCTTCGGCTCAGGCTTAAAAACCGACTCGAGTGTAATAACCAACTTAGCACACTTGTATCACAATGTACTATTTCAACACACCTGCTCGTAAAGTAGGTCTTATTACGGCGTATTTACACTGATAATGCAGAATATTACCCATGCCGTGCCTTTTACATTACATTATCGCACTAGTGCCTTTTCATTACATATCTTTTTAAATATTAGCAAAATAATGCAGAATATTACCCATGCCGTGACTTTTACATTACATTATCGCACTAGTGCCTTTTCATTACATATCTTTTAACATTTTCATTTTTTAATTTATTTTTTTTTCCTCGCAAATGTGTTGAAACACGTCGTATGAAACACGTGAGCATTGGTCATTACTTCGGCTCAGGCTTAAAAACCGACTCGAGTGTGATGACCAACTTAGCACACTTCTATCATAATGTACTATTACTATTCTGAAAGTTGTACCTTAGAAGTTATACAAGCTATTAAAAGTCCGTAAAATGAGTCCGCACGCATTTTTTTTTTTCAATGAGCTGCGTGCCCGATCCCATGACTGGTAAATACACATTGACAGTGACGTTCAATGCTGCCAATCGTAAAAAAAAAACCAAACGATGCGTTCAGAAAGCGTATAATTGGAGTTTAAACATGAAGTAAACCCAGGAATTAAAGTAACCCCATTTCACGGTACTCGGAATAGCCAAGCTACTTAGTGATGGGTGAGATGAACTATTGACGTGAAATATTTAACAATTCATTACAAGACGGTCGTTCATTGTTCTCGTGTCATTGAACTTGTTTGTGACTTACATGTCAATCAGTAGCATCATCAACTCTTAACACCTTAGGCTCTTATAGGTGTGATAAATACGGACGTCATACTTAAATACAAAATGGTACAACAAACGGTCCAAAGAACATGTTTGACCTCAGCTTTAGGATCAAAAGGGGAACAATAAAATAAAGAATTTAGTGCCTATGTTTAGTTCATTTGCATTTGAATACGGCTATTCGTATTCAAATTATGAGAATATTTTGACACCGAATATCAATTTGCAAGTCTGAAATACATGTATTATAGTCAAAACACCTTTCTATATGCCTAAAAACTTTTCTAACCTACTTTAACTGTAGTAATTAAGTGTATTTGACAAAAAATATATAGATAGATAAACAAAACAGTATACCAAATTTTTTTTGATATAAACTCTTATAATGTGGATAACTAGTGGTTTTTAGGGTTCCGTAGCCAAATGGCAATTAGGGTTCCGTAGCCAAATGGCAAAAAACGGAACCCTTATAGATTCGTCATGTCTGTCTGTCTGTCGGTCTGTCTGTCCGTCCGTATGTCACAGTCACTTTTTTCCGAAACTATAAGACCTATAGTACTGTTGAAACTTGGTAAGTAGATGTATTCTGTAAACTGCAATAAGATTTTCACAGAAAAATAGAAAAAAAAACAATAAATTTTTGGGGTTCCCCATACTTAGAACTAAAACTCAAAAAAAAATTTTTCATCAAACGTGTGATCTATGGATAGGTCTTCAAAAATGACATTGAGGTTTCTAACATATTTTTTTTCTAAACTGAATAGTTTGCGCGAGAGATACTTCCAAAGTGGTAAAATGTGTTGCCCCCCCTGTGACTTCTTAAATAAGAGAATGATGAAACTAAAAAAAATATATGATGTAAACCAATTTTCGGTGGAAGATTGCATGGTAATGTACATCAATGATTCTGAACTTCCACCGAAAATTGGTTTGAACGAGATCTAGTAAGCAGTTTTTTTTAATACGTCATAAATCCTAAACCGCAATTTATATAACGGAACCCTTCATGTGAGAGTCCGACTCGAACTTGGCCGCTTTTTTTTCTAGTTCAGGTGAGAAGTATCTCCATCATTAGCCTCCTCTCATAGTTAAGAGGGAATGGGGTACCTATAAAGTATGATGGGTTAATTAAATTAGAAAACGGTTGTTTAATAAAACAAAAAACCGGTCAAGTGCGAGTCTGACTCGCGCACCGAAGGTTCCGTGCAAACTTTCATAAGCCATACCCGTCACGTCATGCACGACCCCATTCGTTCTTGAACAATCTTAACAGGGCTGTTATTCGCTACGCGATAATGCGGCACACCCCGCCGGTCACCCGTTACGAAACTAGACCTCTACCTACGCTTAATTACTAAGCATCGCGGTGTCACGGTATAATTGTGGGTGAGCCTTGACGTGAGCTTAAAACAAGTTACAGAATAGGGGGGCTACTCATTGTGGAAGTTACCGTTGTACCTACAGCGCCATCTGCATTTTGGTATTAACAACTTGCAACAGTTGCTACATAGTATTTGAAAGAAGGGACTTTAACGATAATCCCTAAAGATGTTTTGAGTCTGTCACTTACTAAATTTAAGAAAATTGTAAAAGACCGCTTAGTATGTAAGGCCTATTATAGTGTTAAGGAATTTGTAGAAGACAATAACTTCTTCTAAGCCAATAAGTCATTGCTTAGTGAAATTCAATTTTATTCTAGTTTTTAATTTTTATAATTTTTAAGTGACATTTTATTTATTTGACCTTGTTATTTTTGATGTGAACTGTTTTTGGTTTTAATTTTGTGTGGACTGTCAGCCGTTAAATTTTATAATGTTTTTTTTTTTTGATGCTTATGTTATGATTGACTTTTTTGTATCTTATCGTAATCTTTTCCGTGTCTTGTCAACTTTAACTTTTTTTTGTGACGTTTCTTAAGCACTCTATGAGTCTATTTGAAATAAAATTATTTTGATTTTGATTTTGAATGTCATAGAAATTTGAAGACACAAAATTTCATACAAAAGTAATTAAATTACAAACTTAGTTAAGAATAGATTTTTGATAAATCAATAAAAATACGCTAGATAGTGATATCGTTTTATTTTTCCTGTATTATTTATGTTACTCTTAATTGCATGTAATAATTTCAAAATCTTTGCTTGATAAACTTCGGAGATTGCATCATAGACCGTGTTCTGCACCCCTTTACAATCTCCTCAAATGTAATGTAGCTTCAGGGCAGGTCAAATAGCACGCAACACGGTTCATGTACATTTAAACAAAACACGTGCTCGGCCTTTCGTCATTGTTTGTTTGTAATGTTCACCTTTGATACCGACATCTATTGATTATTTCCTAGAAGACATGTAATGATGAAATTAATGAGAGGTGCGGCATCGGTGGCATACGTTGCGTGCAGTGTTGACCGTTGCATAATACTATGCTACAGTTGTTCAAATTGGACTGTATTAATTTGGACCACATGGGGTCCATCTGACTACACATAGAAGTTTAATCAAATTTTGGTTTGCTGTGCGCACTTCGATGTGGCACATTAGCCTGGCGCGCGTGGAATAAACCGTATGAAATCTAAATTGGATTTCAATTCATTACGTTAGGTCGAATGAGCGAATTTCAGTTGATTTTATCTTAAGGCTCGATTATTTGACGGAAAATCTATACAGGTGTTTTATTAATATTCAGATCTCTGTCATATTCCTGTCATCTGATTAACCTCATCTACGACCAACATCATCAAAGTGGAAGCGTTGCTGTTGGTACTAAATTGGTTCATTACATAAATTAATTAGCCTGAGTAACTATCTGATGTTGTTGGTGCTGGTGTCATAAATTATAACAAAATACGGCCACACGTCAAAATAAACGAGTCAAAAAGAAGATAAATATATTTTTAAAGGTTTCGAAAGATACCCATATAATAATATAAATAACGCATGGGAAGGGAAAGCCGCTTAGCTCCTAATAATATTAATTTATTACCAACCCAATTTCCCGCTTTTATAATTGCCGGTTATCATAAACTACAACTGTTTGGGTGGGTACAATTAAAATTGAAACTGTCTGGCAAGGATTTGTGGACCACACGCAGGCACATTGGGTTTTTAATACGTATTAAATAACTACGTTCCGATTTCTTTAACGCATCCCACAGTGCATCAACATAGAGCCAATATTAAGAATTGACCACACCGAAGCTTCAAATATATCTGGTGTCACGTATTAAGAGCGCCGGGGGCCATATAAAGAATATAGCCGCTGGCGTACTTTTTAAGTGCATTGACGTTCACGCGGCGTTTCCGCAGAGCTAGACGCGCCAGTGTTAAGGCCTGAGTGGACGCTCGAGTCGGGCGTGCGGTGGAGCGGGGCGTGCGGCGTGCATGTTAAACAAATGAAACTCATACTGGTGTCCTGAGTAGACGCTGCACAAAGCGAATGCACGCTCGCCCGCCCCACTGCACGCCCCGCCGAACGCTCCGCTCCGAGCGTCCACTCAGGCCCACTTAGTCTAAGGCCTGAGTGGACGCTCGGAGCGGAGCGTTCGGCGTTGCGTGCAGCGGGGCGGGCGAGCGTGCATTCAATTTGTGCAGCGTCTACTCAGGACACCAGTATGAGCCTCATTTGTTTAACATGCACGCCGCACGCCCCGCTCCGCCGCACGCCCGACTCGAGCGTCCACTCAGGCCTTACACTTAGGCTTCGGTTACACGCTAATTCTGGCGTCAGTTCAGTCCATCAGTATGATCTGTCTGTCTCTGTCATTCACAACGGTTACACTATCATTCTCTCATCATACTGATGGACTGAACTGACGCCAGAATTAGCGTGTAACCGAAGCCTAACGCGTCGGCATTTTAACGTGTCAATTGAGCTTAAGTTATGTTTCTTATTTTTAAATACCAAGATATACCGCTGGAGCGACATGGTCTAGGTGGAACTGCGCGGGTTCCAAATCTGCAATTGGCAAAAAAATGGCGCACTCTCGTGTCGGAGGCCAGGATTAATTTTGGGTTGCTGAGTTAACGGAGTAAGTAGTAAGTAAGTATTACGGTGGCAAACAAGCCCATGGCCTATCTGATGGCAAACAGACACTGAGGGTTGCCTATGGACATCCATAGATTTAAGGTTTCGTTTTGTGACAGCTCGAGATAAATAATAGGTCCTCACTCTTGCATCCTCGGGAGCTCTGACAGCCTTAGGTACTCACCACCAGGAACACAACGTTCTGTACTTTTATAATTTTGGTGCCGCTTAATTGGATAATTTCCTGGGTAAAAAATAAAGGGGTAAAAACTTAATTATATTTAGTCCGTCACTTAGACTATTAAAATTCCAATATTTTTTACCCAGGGTGCTAAAAAGTGTACCATAATGTTACGTCACACGGAACTTTAACATGTTATATCTTCATCATTTCTTGATTGACTAAAACAGAATACATGTCCAATATTTTTCGATAATACTAAGTGACGGACTAAATCTTTAGGAAAGTAGCCAATTGCAGCTGTTTCATCGTTTGTTAGGGTTCCGTAGCCAAATGGCAAAAAACGGAACCCTTATAGATTCGTCATGTCCGTCCGTCTGTCCGTCCGTAAGTCACAGCCACTTTTTTCCGAAACTATAAGAGCTATACTGTTGAAACTTGGTAAGTAGATTTATTCTGTGAACCGCATTAAGATTTTCACACAAAAATCGAAAAAAAAAACATTAAGTTTTAGGGGTCCCCATACTCAGAACTGAAACTCAAAAATTTTTTTTTCATCAAACCCATACGTGTGGGGGTATCTATGGATAGGTCTTCAAAAATGATATTGAGGTTTCTAACATATTTTTTTTCTAAACTGAATAGTAGCGAGAGACACTTCCAAAGTGGTAAAATGTGTGTAACCCCCTGTAACTTCTAAAATAAGAGAATGATAAAACTAAAAAAAATATATGATGTACATTACCATGTAAACTTCCACCGAAAATTGGTTTGAACGAGATCTAATAAGTAGTTTTTTTTTAATACGTCATAAATCGTAAACCGCAATTTATTTCACGGAACCCTTCATGTGCGAGTCCGACTCGCACTTGGCCGCTTTTTTTAAATTTAAATTCAGGACATGGAAGACGCATCCCTGCGTAAACACGGTGTCGATGTAATAATAATAAAGCATCAATGTGGGCGATCCATAAATGTAACTATTGTTATGTTATGGCCCAATTCATTATGTCACTGATAATGTATAAATTGATATATGTGTTTTTTGTAAACTTCCGCAAACATTAACTACCTACTTACGTACTTATTTATGGATTAAGGCTTATTAAATCTCATGCCAAGGTCCATTGGAATCGAATCACTACGCTACTGCACGCATGGTTCACTAATCCTTTGTTGATTTTTAAGAAACAAATTATGATTAATTATTTTGCGATTATGACGGTATCTAATTCCGGGTCATTATAATGCATTAGACATTATTTAAGATTTTATAGTGAGATAGGCAATATTTCACTCAAGTCATTCTGTTTCGTGGGGGATTGGTCATTAATCAATATTAATATAAGTTTAAACTGCCATCAACTCGATTTATCAAACTTAAAAAGCTTCATTTTCCTAAAGTTTGAATCCGTTTTTTTTCTAAGTTACGTGATATCTTCGCTTGCGGTCGGCATTATAATAGCGCACCCATACAGCACAGATTTACGCTGCAGAACGTGCTGCGCAGACAAGTCTGTACGACTTTCCTCCCTCAGAAGCCTGAAAAGTGTATAGAGGTAGTTTAGGCATTTTCATTTTAGTTAAGGCCGTGCTTACGGATACTCACCTGACAGCACGTGTGTCGCGTCACCTATATTGATTTAAACTATCACGATTCTAGACTTAAGAAGATAGCAACCAGATATTGATACCCGCTTAAGCCAGTCATCCCGCGATCAAGGATGTTGTGAGAAATCCGAAACGTCGAAAAACCTCAAAAAGGTTTAAGTTAATTAAGTGTAGTGTAGTGTTGGAATGATCTCCCTCTACCTACACCTATCCAAGGAGCGTCTAGCAAGTACACCTTCAAGCGCCAGCTTAAAGGCGCTCCAGAAATCCCAATCCTAACCCATCCAGCACTTTCCTATCCCAACCGTGTCGCGTTTTTTGCTTTGTGTTTTTTTTCTATCCCATTTGGCTACTGGTACATATTTTACAAAGGGTCTAGCAGCCTAAGCTAACAAGAATGGCCCCGGCAAGGGATTTAGTTGTAATTTGAGGTGCAGTACTGGCAGGACCTAAGAACACTGTATACGTAATATCAGCCTTCGATCTTCTTTTGTTTCAGACTTATTCGCGAAAATGTCAAAAAATCAAGGTAATTTTTAAACTGCTATTTTAGCTTAACCAAGCAAGCGAGAGTAACCAAATAAATTCAGAATTAAGTAGCATAAAATGGGGTTCATAATGCATATTTTTACAGACATTCATATCCTTGAACTTGGTTGACAAAAAAAAATTGTTTTTTTTCGCTTCATTTTTTTGCCACTTTTCGCGGAGGCACAACTATCAAAAAATCACTTAATAAGCCACAGTTGTCAACTACGTATTCATTTAACAACATTTTGAAAAATCATGGTGCGTCATTTCAAAAAAAAAACATTTACGAACGTATGTTTACTATAGCATATCATATCAATAGGTATAACATCCTCTTTCGTTCATTATGAAATGATTAATCCCACAAAAAAACATTTCATGTAAAAAATAGGCCAAGTCTCGGAACTTTCCATAGTAAAAAGTGGTGAGATATTTCGTAGAGCCAAGTCAGGCATACTTACCTATTAATTTGTATTTGCTTGCTAAATAAAATTCTGCAACTTGGGAATCACACAACTTTACCGCATTTACAAATTGTTGCATACCTTAAACTATGTAAGTGTGATTGCCAAGTCACAAAACTTCATTTAGCAACCAAATAAAGATAAATACGAATGCCTGACTTGGCTCTACGAAATATCTCACCACTTTTTACTGTGGAAGAGTTCCGAGACTTGGCCTATTTTTACATGGAATGTTTTTATGGGATCTCATTTCTTTTTGTAGGTTATCAACTTTGTATGGAAATTTTATTTTACCAACCGCAAATAACGTTTGTATACAGTACCGGTCAAAAGTTTAAGTTCACCCTTTGTTTTTGGTACAAATTTGTACTTTTGTGCGATAATGTTTTGCAGTTCAGATGTCGAAAATTGTTTCCAACTGATTCGTTATTGTTTACAAAGATGTGTTTGATTAGTCGGATACAATTTACGTAGATTTCTAAACAACTGTTTCCCTAAAAACCAACATTGTATCTGATCATCAAGTGGCAAGGCCATATATGGCCCAGCCTTTGCCGTCATTCCTATAAGATTTTAAGGAATGCGTTGTTTAGAAATGTACGTGAATTGTGTCTGACTAATTAATCAAATCTCTAGAAAGAATAACGGATCAGTTGGAAACAAATTTCGGCTTCCGAATTGCAAAAAATTATTGTCCAAAAGTACTCATTTGTACCTAAAACAAATAGTGAACTTAAACTTTTGTCCACTACCTAAGTGTAGTTTTGAGGGAAGCAACTGCAAAAGTAACTTTGTAATTGCATGTATTTGTATAAGATTACAAACTTACTTATGCAGTGTGTATATCTCTGAATCGTGACGGAAACTACAATATTTTTAGGTTTTTTATGAATGGATAGGCTAAAAACTATATATGTAAAAAATTTGGAGCTTGTAGGTCTGCTAAAAGTACCTTAGAATTACGATGATCATTATAAGTGAGTCAGTGAGTATGTCAGTGACAAAACTAAGGATTTTTGACGGGCAATTGTTCCTAAACTAAAAGTTCAAATTGAATATTATTGAGAATGTATGTAAGCCATATTATGACCTATATGTTACTGAAAATTCATGGTTCTGGCTTTAGTCAGCACGAAATTACAGGATGTTGAAAATGGCCTGAATGGCTTCGAGAAAAGGATAGTACGACCGTGCCTCTTTGTTTTGCTCGACGATTGACATTGATCAATATGATATGATATAATAAACATACGTTCGTAAATGTTTTTTTATGACATGACGCACCATGATTTTTCAAAATGTTTTTAAATGTATACATAGTTGACAACGGTGGCTTATTAAGTAATGTTTTTGATAGTTGTGTCCCCGCGAGAAGAGGCAAAAAATTGAAGCGAAAAAAAATACTATATTTTTTTTCATCCAAGTTCAACGATATGAATGTCTGTCAATATATGCATTATGAACCTCATTTTATGCTCCTTAATTCTGAATTTATTTGGTTACTCTCGCTTGCTTGGCTCAGCTAAAATAACAGTTTAAAAATTACCTTGACTTTTTTACATTTTCGTGAATAAGTCTGAAACAAAAGAAGATCGAAGGCTGATATTACGCATACAGTGTTATTAGATCCTGCCACTACTGCACCTCAAATTACAACCAAATCCCTTGCGGGGGCCACTCTTGTTAGCTTAGCCTGCTAGACCCTTTATAACATTAATAACTTATTTATGTGTATACAATAATTATGTGTTTATTATGTGTCGTATGTTGTGTTGCGTTCCGTGGGTCACGCACGGTGATGTCTGAAAATCAGCGCTGTAGGTGTCTGTCTGACACCTCGGCATACGCTAAGACAGCGACCGATACACTGCCGTGCCGCGAAGACGCACTCAATATACATGTGTCAAATTGTAATGTATGTCTACTCCCTTTGTCTCTGTGTGGTTTTTTGTAGAGAATAAATGTCTTCTTTCTTTCTAATTATACGCGATTAAGTCCCATTTAGTAAAAAATAATGTCACACTGGTAACAGTAAAAAGGTACCTCCAGGACAAAGGTTTCCTGAATAGTAAGCAGCCCAATTCCATGCCCATATCAACTCGAAACAACCGATGAGTCAATGCTCAGCCGACCTCCATCGGCAAGAAAGGAAACTTGCCGCTTGTACTTTCTTCACGGGATTAAACAACTTTACTACTACACTTCAAAACAAAATTAAACCTCTTAAACCAAGGAAATAAGGGTCAATTTACGCTTTGTAACGCCTCAGTCTAAATTGGTGGTGCCTGTCAACAGTTCCCAAGACAATGAAATAAAAACTTGATGCAAAAACTAAGGAATCATAATTGAACTGCTGCGACATCGTTTGCATCACTGCTTTTGGAATTTAACCTTTTCTGAATAACGCAAAAGCAATAAAGTCGGATATACGAGCATGTGTAAAGCCTAAAGATCAGATAGTTACTCGTATACTGAGCTAAGGATTTCGGTATTTAGCCCTACTTAAGTTTCTATGCAGGAGGGGTCCATGTTTGCAGCAACTGATTATACACATTTTTGACAATATGCCATGACATTGAAAGGCGGCGTGGCATCAAAAGTAGGCAACCGAAAGCTAATGATTGCTTACGTTTCCATCAAGAGTTGTATAATAGAGGGATATACAGGGTGGGCCCTGTAACACGAGCAAATATTCAAAAGGAGGCTTCCTTAGAGCATTTGCAGTAACCCCTTGTGTATCTTTCACTTTCAAAATGTTTGGTTACGGAGAAATTTTGATCTAAAGTTATGACCTCCAAGTAATGTATCTTGGCACCACGAGATCATATCACGGCAGTCAATGCAGATTTTGAGGTAACATCATGTAATGAGTCATAATAGTTTTTGCATTTTTGTATTCAACAGATAGTTTTGTGATTTTTTCATTTTTTTTTTCTTTTTTTTGTGTTTTTAAAATAAAAAGTTACTCATAGCACTCCAGAAGAGTAAAAATATACAAGTAAACTTATTTTAAAGATTTTTTTTTTTCAAAAAAAATTTTTTTTTTTCGCATAAAACCACTTCGAAATAATTGTTCACAAGCTTATTAATCTACCGTTTAATTTTTTGCTCCAGTTACAGGGCCCACCCTGTATTGTTAATCTAGTAGGGAAGCCGATGGAAGTAGAGTTCTATGGACGCCTCATCTCCACTTATAATAAATCTCTAAATTAAAAAAAGAATCAGCCAGTTTGAAACTAAGCTTTCTGTGGTACGAATGTTCTCAGCATCCCATGGACGGAAAAATATGAAACATTTTATATAGGTACATTATTATTCCAGCTGCAACTTAGGATAGTTTTTATCCGACTGCGACAATTAATTTATTTTCCGTAATATACGACTTCATTTAATTTTTCATTTATTATTCTTAAAGTATACCGCCGCCACATCTGTCAGCTAAAATAAACGTCAAAATCACAGACTAATAAGAAATACTACGGACAAAATGGCGGAATTTCTTTGCCTTTCTTTCGCCTATGAATAATTTTAATCCCGTCTACGATATACATTAACGAGACACATAGGTATCAAAAGCAAATATAAAATTAATCGATTTTGATATGCGAACTTATATGCGCAAATGTCGAATTAAGGCGTATAATTTCCACAAATGTAACAACAAATTCGAACAATATAAACTTGGTTTTTTTGAATGGCACGCGCGCGCGCTCTTTGCGTATTCAGCCAAACAGCGAAAACCGAAACTCGAAGTTCGTATATCTGCATTCCTGTCATTTGTTAGTGCGATAGAGATAGAGATACCCGAATATTTTCGAATTCCGAAGTTCGTGGTTTAAAAGAAAATACGGATGTCGGATAGATCTAAATTAATATTTTATGTGTGAATATGGTTAAAATTATTTGGAAATACTATTGTTGTTATTGTTTTAGTATATTTGACTAGCTTTAAGTTTAATATTGTACGTCCGAAATGGGCAAGCTGTTGGACTTTATTTTACCCAAAACAACTAAATGTACACAGTTCTGACAATAAAGAAATCTTATTTTATCTTATCTTATCGAAAATAGGGATGTAGACACTAAACAAAATAATCATAATGTTGTATTATCTCGAAAAAAATCAACGCAAGAGGCTATACTCGTATAGATAATCACTAAGTTATAAGTGTATAAAGTTTGAAGAGGGGGTTTGTTGCGTCTCTTTTCCTCAAAACGCACCTTTATAATGAAACGATTGTTTTTTACTATGAAGCTCGAGGGTCGTGACGTCACGGTCCCTGATCGTTTTCTCACTCTAACAAGCGACATTAAAACGGTTGTAGCTTCGTAATTTTTTGAGATATTTGAATGAGTTTTTCGTTTCTTCTTTCTTTTGAAGTGAGTCTACAGCTACACCTCTATTTGGAAGACAAGCGGAAAGAACCCATACTATCCATACTAATAATCCATACTTCCATATTAATATTATAAATGCGAAAGTGTGTCTGTCTGTCTGTTACCTCTTCACGCCTAAACCGCTGAACCGATTTAGATGAAATTTGGTATACAGATAGTTTGAGCTCCGGGGAAGGACAAAGGGTAGTTTTTATATCTGAGGGGCTGAAATTGGGGGTGGAAATTTGTATGGAGCTACTTAAACAGCTGCCCCGATTTAGATGAAATTTGGTATATAAATAGTTTGAGTCCCGGGGAAAAACATATAATAGGTTTTATCCCGGAAATCATCCCCTAAGGGGGTGAAAGGGGGGGGGGTGAAAATTTGGATGTAATCTATTTTGATGAAATTTGGTGTAGATATAGGTTAAGTCCTGGGAAAGGACATGGGATAGTTTTTACCCCAGAAATCATCCCCTAAGGGGGTGAAATTAGGGGTGAAAATTCGGATGGAACCCATTTTAATACAATTTGGTAAAGAGATAGCTTGAGTCCTGGGAAAGGACATAGGATAGTTTTAATTCCGGAAATCACTCCCTAAGGGGGTGAAATGGGGGTGAAAATTTGGATGAATCCCGTTTAGATGAAATTTAGTATAAAGGTCGTTTGAGTCCCGAAGAATGATATTAGATAGTTTTTATCCCGAAAATCATTCCCTAAGGGTATGAAATAGGGGGTGAAAGTTTGGATAAAATCCATGTACCTAGATGAAATTTGGTATAGAGATAGTTTGAGACCCTTCGAAGGATATATAATAGTTTTTGCCTCGGAAATCATCCCTTAAGATGGTAAGTAGAAGTTTGTTTGCATTATATTTTCTAAGTATAAGTTCTACGCGGACGAAGTCGCGGGCAACAGCTAGTCACTAATAGATATACGAGTACACCGTGGGCCCGAGGAAACCGAAATATTTTAACCACCCATTACTGAGATCATTAGGAGTAATAAATGTTATATGAACCCAATTCAAATTCATGTATGTATATGAATGTATATGGATGTATAAGAAACACGGACAATTAGCTACAACTCGATCTCAAGAAGCTTCTCCATAAGCCTTCAGCTCCGCCTCAATGTGAGCGATAACTTTTTTATATATTTCGATTTTAATTCGTTCCATAATTATGTTGAAGGCAGCGGCTGGGTTTGATTCGATTCGTGAAAAGGCAGGCCCATATTTGGGAGAATTGAATTATCTTCCAACCTAAAAGTAACAGACGAATATAATTTGAAAAATTGTTTGCGATTAAAAAAATTGTGCGCAACATACTTCATGCGTAGTTGTAAGTAGGTACATTTCTGTACTTTAATGTTAATCGTCATGGTATAATTGGATTAAAAGTATGATTTAACAACGCTATTAGGGCTGTAGATTTTTTACCGGTTAACCTAACCGATTTAAAAAAACCGGCCAAGTGCGAGTCGGACTCGCGCACGAAGGGTCTATAAAAACGGCAAAAAAATCACGTATGGGAGAAAAACAAATAAAAAAAATTAAATATTTATTTTATTCTGTTTTTTAGTATTTGTTGTTATAGCGGCAACAGAAATACATCACCTGTGAAATTTTCAACTGTCTAACTATGACGGTTCATGAGATACAGCCTGGTAATAGACGGACAGCGGAGTCTTAGTAATAGGGCCCCGTTTTACTCTTTGAGTACGGAACCCTAAAAACGAGATACATAGAGATGAGTGACCTAAGTTTTCTCGCTATTATAACTTACAGGACCGTGTAGATGCGGCTCAACTAAAAATGATTGGCACCGAACACCTATATCAAGAATAGACTGCTAAAAACATATCCCTTCCGTTCGGCTCTACCGTCGTCGCGCAAAAAATACCAATATAGCTGCCCCTTCTTATGTTTTTACGAGACGTTTCACGCAATTCAAATACAAAGTAGCACGCATTATTAGGGAAAGCGACTGACCCCACCTATGAAACCGGCAAACACGCTGCCTAATCAAATAATTGCTGAACCCCGCAGCTATCACAACATTCAAATGGTAATTTAAACGATTTCACACATGGCTACTAGGCATGGTAATCCACGTTTCGCAACATTCAGGTGTTGTTACATCTATACTATTACACAAAATCGTTCGTCCAGGCATGTCCCTATTACCTGCGGCTGTGATGCGATTCACAACTTGTATCGAGTCGCCTCACCACTTGGACTCTTATAACTAGACCCAGAAATCCAACAACTATGCGTAAATAGGAGCTCGGAATCATAGTGGTCTGTCTGAGGCTACTTGTCGGGAATAGTTGTGAATTTCAGCACAGGTCTTCTCACCGCGCATGCGTAGGCGCAGGCCCACTTGCGCAATGACTCCTCCGCCGATACGTCCAACTATCCTACGGTGAAACCACGTTAATTGTACGATTCAACGTACAAATTAACCGTGAAGGCTAAATACTTGTGTTAATTGCAATTTCATAGCTCTCTATCTATTTACAGAGCCTGTGAGAATCTAAAAATATAGGTAGGTAGTTTCATCAGACACAGTATTAGCAATAGACACGCATTAGTCATATCCATTTAAGTCAAAACATCAGATATTTATCAATGGATCTTGATAATAAATCGACAGCTTACACACCTTTAATTATGTGCGCCGATCGAACATATGTAAGAGCTCAATCGATTTTCGAAATCTCGCCAAACCCGACGATACCCGATTTTTATTCGATAAATAATTCATGAGGTATCGAGTATCGATCGCACAATAGGCTTTGCGGAGACAGGGCTTATGATGATAAATACCGGGCCATTAACTACGATATAAAGTTATATGTTATTCGGACATACCAATTACGGATAAAGGGTCAGGTAAAAAGCCGAAATCTTCAATCCAAACAAAGAGAACAAGTTTTGGAGGGAATCGATATTTTTTACGGCCAAACTTTGTTTGTCCCATTAGGAGGACTTGTTTATTTTTAGTAGCATGAACCCAATCGTATCATATTCCCCTAATTGACAAGGCTACCGTTAACAAGCCAGCGTCAAAATAGGTAAAATCCAAACAAAGAGAACAAGTTTTGGAGGGAATCGATATTTTTTACGGCCAAACTTTGTTTGTCCCATTAGGAGGACTTGTTTATTTTTGGTAGCGTGAACCCAATCGTATCATATTCCCCTAATTGACAAGGCTACCGTTAACAAGCCAGCGTCAAAATAGGTACCTACTTATTTAAATGAACTGGCTTTTTTGCCATCACGTAAAATTAAATGTTATGATTCAGCGATGATCACATCGAAAGTCTATCCATATATTCCAAATCATAGAAAGCTGACGTGGATGGTTAATTTCATGACGTCACCAAGATGCCACAAAATCGGCATTACTGTACATGAGATGACCAAATGTGACATTCCCGGCACGTTCATGTCCGTCTAATGTCTTTCTACAACGAACTGACAGAGACATGAAACAAAAGCGATATTCTAGGGATGGGACATCCCCTTTTGTCACCTAAGACAAATTAAATCGCGAATATCTGGCCAGTATCTTGGCACTTCAATTTGACACGTTCGAACCACCTCAGCATTGTTAGATTGTTACGTTAGTATTCAAAAGACCAGCGTCTTTTGAAGCATTTGCATGCAAGATTGAGTTGGAATAAACGAAGCAGATGGTATCGGTAGTTATAAAATTTAACGCCCTCCTGTTTTTCTTTGTAAACAATCATCTTATTGCAGCTCGTTACATCTCCACGATTCCCATTGTGTGAGAAACCGTTGGCTTGTTCTGTTCTGTGTGTGGTCCTGGCTGTTAAACAAATAGTCATTACGTATGCTCGTATTTTGCCAAGAGAACTATTTTAGTATTTACTTATGCTCCAAATTTTGACAGCCGAACTCCCATCGAGCGAGCAAGAGTAATTTTGTCAGAGTAACATTGTAAGAGTAAAAATGTGAGATCTAAAAGTAAGTAGGTTAGATTTGACTTGGCCAGTTTTTATCAGAATTAAAATATATATATATGTTGAATAACTTTGTAAAATTACTGATGTAATGAAAACTGGCCAAGTCAAATCTAACCTACTTTAAGATCTTACATTTTTAAATAACAGCAATTGCTATAGGTATCCAATAAAGCAAAGACATAGAGTTTAATACTTGTTCATAATGTTATTTTGTTCCTATAAATACATATTTGGATTTTGCATATTAGAACTTGACACTCATTTAGATCTCCATTCTTTTTGCGGCGAAGCACACAGCCAAGCATAATTTTTGTATTGAACTTGGCTCTCCTTTTTTACATTTATGTTTTTGGTGGGTTAACATACCCCGTCAATATGACAACCAACATGATGCTGGCTGAGTGCCTCAATTAACTCATTCACGTACAAGTTAAAGAGTGTAGGCGAGCTCAACCCCCCTTGTCTCACACCACACTCCAACCTGTACCCGTCCGAGATCGTGTCCCCCCACCTTACATGGTTGATCTGGCTTCCATACCAATACTTGAATATTTGGATGAGCTCCAAGGGTAGTTTTATCTTCTTGAGCTTTTCCCACAATATTATGTGATAGGAAACCAGATCAAATGCCTTCGACAGGTCGAGAGAGCAGGCGTAAACAGGCGAGTTTCGGTTGGTGTAATATTTGACGGCATGCTTCAATAAACCAATAATAATAATAGTATAATTTCACCACCATCTCAATATCTCTATAGGCCCATCAAATTAGAATTTTTCGAAGAATTAATTCAGCTGGAAATCGTTTTAATACCTTCATTTGGTCCTAAATACGGGTAATCTGAGTTTGCCCAATCCCAGGAGGTGTGCATACATTTTTGCTCTCTTTTCATGTAGCACAAAAACGGTACTACTTCGGACAGAAAATGTACTTATACTATTCAATATTAAAGAGGGTCAAATTCTGCGTCGAATGAATATCTAAAACTTCAAATTCGTTGCAGTGGTATAGTCGAAATCAAAGGTTAGAAACTGGGAAATTTTTGTCGTTTAGGTGCAAATTTCCACTTTGCGACTTTTCAAGACCAACGTATCTTTGAAAAAAATATACCTGCTGAAAAACCCATAGCATAAAAAAATTAGAAAATAAATTTTAACATTATATACATTGACCTTCTTTAATATTGAATAGAATACATTTTCCGTCCGTTGTACTGTTTTGTGCACAAAAACTGAAAAAAGAGCAAAAATTTCGCGGTTATTGGGCTCCCAAAAGTTATTCACACCTCCTGGGATGGTGCAAACTCGGATTACATGCATTTGGGACCAAATTAATCCCTCAAAACGTATTTTATAGTCTAATTTGCTTGGCTTACTATATACAATTTTACTTTTATTATCGTGCACAATAAAGAGTTTTACTAGCTAGTTACTACTACTAAACCCCCAGCTAGACTAGGCCTCCTCTCATGGGGGCATGGTATGCAGAATGATAATGGTATAGGTGAAATGATAAGTTTTAACTGTAATAGGCCAGTAAAGTGTGGGCTGAAGTCTAAGTCAGAGAATCCCACGGGTCCTCGTGATCGCTGGGCGCGGCGCGGACGCGGTGAAGGGACGTTTGACATTTGCACCCCGCTTACATAAGCATCGTGACTCGCTCATCCGCCGTCATTATCCCATCTACTGAACTATTTCGTAGGAAATATTTAATATTTACTGTTGTAATAAGCTAATACGCCTACGTACGCATACGTTCTAGTTTCGATCAAAAACAAGTCTTAGATTAGGGCCTAGGCTACATCAGCGTCAGCTTTTGTTTCAAGAAGAGCACACAGAAATGAGTTTTTTTTAGTTTTTTGTCCGACTGCGGCAGAGCCGAAAGGAAGGAATAATATATGTTTTTAGCAGTCTATGTTTGTATTTGTGTATGTTCCACTGTTAGCGCTTAAAATACTGAACCGATTTTGATAAATGAGGTGTCAATCGATTCGAAATTATGCTCCGGGTGACATAAGGTAGCTTGTATGAAAAATAATGTGGCTGTCACATACAAATAAGTGACTGACTTTGAAAAATATATATTGCTATCATATGAAAGAGGAGAAAATTTTGAGTTCAAATATATAAAAATATTATTCATAGTTACTTTTCCGTAGTCAGGATATAGTTTTTTAAACTTTTTATGCTTGTTTTATATCTTATTATTCATATTTTCTCAGTAAATATGTATAATAAGTCAACCTATGAAAAAAAATCTTGACAAGCGAAACTAAGGATATTTACACATTTGCGATTGAAATCATGTAAAGAGACCGAATTGTAGAGATTGCCTATTATTTTTCGTCATTATAAGTTACCCATCATCAATAGTGTACGTAGCTCTCTTGTATCTATATATTGCAACGAATGATCAGTCTTCAATCGTAAGAGTTTATTGATACGACCCGAATCAGTCAATAACACTCTTAGGACGTTACTAAACAAAACATACAATGACATTGCGTACGCGGTGCGCTGTTATGCAATAAATTCAGACAGGTATTCACCATATACACTATCCATTATACCTACATGATTAGTAGCAAGGCATATATGATTGCGAACTTACAAGTTGCATCATGATTATGTAAACATTTTGACAGGCTGTCGTGTCGTCTCTATGTATGTGAAGAGTTAACCAGCGGAAAGTGATCCTTCAGTTTGCTAAACAACCAAGAAGCAAATCTTTCGCGTAAAGTCTAACTTACTTTGGTTAATCAAATTTGCATCCAATTAAAGTTGTCCTCAGGCTTTCGTCAACCAGTGCGTAAATGTTGAAGTAGTCGAATTCATTTTACATTAGACGCCATGTCATAAAATAATTCTGTGGGAAACATACATACGTTGACGGCGGCGATTTGTAGATCCTACTGCTGATATGAGTTGAACACGTTTTTATACACAAGTCTTGTGTACATATTAACTTCTCATGTTTATTCATTTTATTACTATTATACGTTTTTAGAATGCATCGCAATCCCACGACAGTGGCCCGTTGCCACGCCCCTACGTTTGAAGAGGTAGCAACTATTAAAACATACCTACAAGGTAACGTCTGTAATGTAGTAAATAACCCGTCATTTTCCTACTTTCGTTTCGTCGTACAGTTTTCGCACTGACTTATATAATGTCTCCGTTTATTGTCTTTCGTAAGTTGTAGCATATAGAAAGAAAGAAATAATTTATTTATTCAAATAGGATTCATCGAACCACTTTTGCATCGTCCGTCAACAGCTACAACACTAGAAACACTCAGGTTCTATTAAATATACTTAAGACTTAATATTATTACAACATGTCACGGGGATTTTTACATAAAATTTGTTTTTAAAATACCTTAGATAATAAAATGGAGAATTTAAATTCAGCTACGTGTATGTGCATCGTCTATAGTTAAACTAACTTATAAGTAATGTCAAGGTAATCATTTATAAATATTTAGCAACTTTTCATTTTTTTTTTACTAAGCTGGGCCAAGCATTTTTGTCTATTAAGTAGTCCTCGACAGTATAGTATCCCTTTTTTAGCAAGGATGATTTTAGATATTTCTTCAAAGCAGGTAATGGCAATTCAAGTGCTTCAATAGGTAATTTATTGTAAAATAGTTGACATTGACCCATAAATGATTTATATACTTTACGAACACGGAACTTAGGAATTTAAATTTTATGTTTATATCTGCTACTGTTAATTTTTTTAAACGAACCTATATTTTTAAGCGCATAAATAATGCATTCGTAAATATACTGGGAGGCTACTGTCAGTATATTTAACTCTTTAAACAGGTCTCTTAGTGACTCTCGCGAGCCCATCTTATAAATTGAACGAATAGCCCTTTTCTGTAAGACAAATATCGAATGTATATCTGCTGCCCCACAGTAAAATTCCATATGTCATTATACTATGAAAGTAGCCAAAATAAACCAATCGCGCCGTCTCTATGCCAGTCAAATACCTTATTTTTCTGACAGCGTAAGCAGCTGAACTTAACCTTCTAGCCAACTTTGATATGTGAGAAATCCTTTGTAAGTTTTTGTCCAAGGTTAGACCTAAAAAAGTTGTTTTGTCTATGATTTCCAAGCATTCTCCATTTAAATATATATTGCCATTGTTAGCTCTTACATTAGGTAAAGTAAGCCTTGGACATTTCGTTTTATTAGAGTTGAGTAATAAGTTATTGACTGTAAACCAGTTTAACACTTTGGCAAGAATGTTATTAATGCTATCATAGTCCTTTGTATTTCGAGGTGTTTTGAAGATTAAGGATGTATCATCTGCAAATAATATAATTTTACAATGATTTTGCATAAGTAATGGCAGATCGTTTACGTATACTAAAAAAAGAAAAGGTCCTAAAATAGAGCCCTGTGGCACTCCTAGTTTGACAGCCGCTCCGTTTGATTGTGTTCTATTTATAAAAATTTACTGCATTCTGTAGCTAAGATAAGATGAGAATTGATTTAGGGCTTTTGTAGATATCCTATAGTGTTTAAGTTTTCGTAAAAGAGTTACATGTTCAACGCAGTCGAACGCTTTCGAAAGGTCACAGAAAATGCCTATTGAGTCACAAGAGTCTTCCCATATCTCATATATACAATTTATTAATTCAGAAGCGGCATCAGTTGTGGAACGTCCTTTTCTAAACCCATATTGTTGGCAGTGGAGAAGGTTATTATTTATAAAATACATCTGCAACTGATCTAACATAATTTTTTCAAAAACTTTACTTAAAGCTGGTAAAATAGAAATAGGACGAAAATTCGTGATATCATTTTTGTCACCTGATTTATGCAAAGGTACAACTTTGCTTAGTTTCATAAGGTCAGGGAACACTCCCTCTTTAACGCAGTAATTAAAAATGTCAGTTAAGTAAGGTGCAATAATGTCAATAACATGTATGATCAAATTTACAGATGTCCCCCATAAATCCTCGGTGCTCTTTCTACTTACAGTTTTAAAGGTTTTTATAAGAGTTTCTGAGTCAATTAAGCTAAATTCGATCTCACTTTTGCCAGTACCTAATGTACCAATACTCGAGAGCATCAAAGATTCCGCTTGCTCCGGGGATGATTTAAGATCCTTAGTGGTAATACAAGCTATGTTTGAGAAATACTCTTCAAATGCTGCTGCTATTTCGGATTCTGACTTAATCGCTTTCCCATGGTGTAATATGTTAGGAATCGCACAACTTTTAGGTTTACATTTGCCACTCTCACGGTTAATGATTTCCCAAGTAGTTTTGGTTCTATCGTATACATAGTAATACATATATATTTATACTAGCTGTTGCCCGCGACTTCGTCTGCGTAGAACTTTTTATCGTCTTAGAAAATGATTTCTCTCAATACAAAATTTGAACCCTCTTTTAGGGGATAATTAAAAAAAAAGTTGATGTTCATTTTCTAGTTTGTGAACAAACAGTCTATAACCAAAGTTAAAAATCTCATACTTTAAAAATGCCTTGAAATACTCAAACTTTGAACCAATTTTAACACTCTTAGGGGATGAATTTGGAAAAACTCTGAAATCAGTTTTGTAGTCTTTTAACGTACAGAATAAGACCGAAGTTAAAAATCTCTTACTCACACTTTAACATTTTATTGCTCGCCATTTAAAATTTGAACCCCCTTTTAAACCCCCTTAGAGTTTGAATTTTTCTAATCGCTGAAAGAACTTTTTTCGTAAACTTTTAAGTCTCTAGCTCAAAAAAAGTGTTGCCCATACAAAGCTTTCTTAACCCCCTTAGAGGTGGAATTTTCTAAAACTCTGAAAGTACTTTATTATTAATTTTAATAAGTAACATTTTGAATAGTTTTAAGTCTAGTAAAAAAAAAAAGTTTTTCCCACACAACACTGGCTACCCTTCTTAAGGATCTTAAGGATCCCCTTAGGGATGGAGTTTTCTAAAACGCTGAAAGTTCTTTTTTAGTATTCTAATAAGTAATCTTTTTGCAAAGTTTTAAGTCTAACTCAAAAAAAAGTGTTGCCCATGCAAAGCTTGCTCTCCTTTTTAACCCTATTAGGGGTGGAATTTTCTAAAACGATTTGTGTTCTTTTTTTGTATTTTAATAAGTAATCTTTCTACAAAGTTTCAAGTCTCTAACTCAAAAACATAAACTTTCCCTGATAAAAACTTTGCACCCCTTTTTATCCCCCTTAGGGATAGGTTTTTTCAAAACGCTGAATGTCTTTTTTTTGTATTTTTATAAGTAATCTTTCTACAAAGTTTTAAGTGTCTAGCTCAGAAAAAGTGTTCCCCATACAAACCTTGCACCCTTTTTTAACCCCCTTAGGGAATGATTTTTGTAAAACGCCGAATGTAGTATTTTTCATGTTCTAATAAGTAATTTTTCGTCAAAATTTTAAGTCTCTATTAAAAAAAAATATGTTTTTCCCATACAAACTTTGCACCCTATTTTACCCCCTTAGGGGTGAAATTTTCCAAAACGCTGAAAGTACTTTCTTTGTATTTAAATAATCTTTCTACAAAATTTTAGGACTCTAGCTAAAAAAAATAGTTTCCCACATACAAACTTTGCACCCCTATTTTAGCCCCCTATTTTTAGGGGTAGAATTTTCTAAAACGCTGAAAGCACTTAATTTGTATTCTGATGACTAATCTTTCTACAAAGTTTTAAGTCTCTATTTAAAAAAAAATATTGTTTCCCCCATACAAAATTTGCACCCCTATTTTACCCCCTTAGGGGTAGATTTTTTTAAAACACTGAATCTAGGTACTTTATTTGTATTCTAATGAATAATTTCTCTACAAAGTTTTAAGTAAAGCTAAAAGTAGTTTTTCCCATATAAACTTTGCACTCTATTTTACCCCTTTAGGGGTAGAATTTTCTAAAACCCTGAAAGTTCTTTATTTGTATTCTAATGACTGATCTTTCTACAAAGTTTTAAGTCTCTATTTAAAAAAAAATGTTTCCCCCATACAAACCTTGCACCCCTATTTTACCCCCGTAGGGGTGGAATTTTCCAAAACGCTGAAAGTGTTTCATTTGTATTCTAATAACTAATTTTTCTACAAAGTTTAAGTCTATAGCTCAAAAAAAAAAGGTTCTCCCATACAAACTTTGCACCCCCATTTTACCCCCTTAGGGGTAGAATTTTCAAAAATCCCTTTTTATCCCTAGCCCACGTTATAAAAGCAACATACTGTGCAAAAATCAACTCTCTAAGATTAGTAGTTTCGGCTGTGCGTTGATGAGTGAGTGAGTGATTGAGTGAATAAGTCAGTCAGGACATAGGCATTTATTATGTATAAATAGATAGAAGATATTGAAACTCCCATTCAAATATCTCAAAAAATTATGAAGCTACATCCGTTTTAATGTCGCTTGTTAGAGTGAGAAAACGATGAGGGACTGTGACGTCAATATACTCGAGCGTCATAGTAAAAAACAATCGTTTCATATGAAGGTGCGTTTTGCGGAAAAGGGACAGAACATACCCCCTCTTAAAACTTTGGACTCTTATAACTTAATCATTACCTATATAACCTCTTGCTTTGTTTTTTTCTCCATTTGACTATTTTTATTTTAAATTCTTTTTCGAGAAAATACATTATGATTATTTACCATATTTTCGATTCCTGAGCTATAACCACGAACTTCGGAATTCGAAAATATTCGGGTATCTCTATCTCTATCCCACTAACCATACTCGAGTGACAGGGATGCAAATATATGAACATTGAGTATCGGTTTTCGTGGTAGCGCCGCAGGTACTTTGGCTGAATGCGCCGAGCGCGTGCTATTGTCATTCAAAAAAAACAAATTCGTGTTAATTATATTGTTCAAATTTGTTGATTTCATTTATTGAAATTACGACATAAAACGACATTTGCGCATATAAGTTCTCATATCAGAATCGAATATTTTTTTATGGTTTATATTTTAGCATTTGTCTCGTAAAGGTCTATCGTAGACGGGATTTAAATTATTAATAAGTGAAAGGCAAAGCAATTCCGCCATTTTGACGAAAATTTGACGGTTCTTATAGCTGACAGTTGGAGCAGCGTTTGATTTCAATAAAAATAAATGAAAAATTAAATGAAGTCGTATATTTCGGAAAATTAATTTACTGTCGCAGTCGGATAAAAACTATCCTAAGTTGCAGCTAGAATAATAATGTACCTATATAAAATGTTTCATATTTTTCCGTTCATGGGATGCTGAGAACATTCGAACCGCGCAAAGCTTAGTTTCAAACTGGCTGATTCTTTTTTTAATTTAGAGATTTATTATAAGTGGAGATAAGTTCTCATATCAGAATCGAATATTTTTTATGGTTTATATTTTAGCATTTGTCTCGTAAAGGTCTATCGTAGACGGGATTTAAATTATTAATAAGTGAAAGGCAAAGCAATTCCGCCATTTTGACGAAAATTTGACGGTTCTTATAGCTGACAGTTGGAGCAGCGTTTGATTTCAATAAAAATAAATGAAAAATTAAATGAAGTCGTATATTTCGGAAAATTAATTTACTGTCGCAGTCGGATAAAAACTATCCTAAGTTGCAGCTAGAATAATAATGTACCTATATAAAATGTTTCATATTTTTCCGTTCATGGGATGCTGAGAACATTCGAACCGCGCAAAGCTTAGTTTCAAACTGGCTGATTCTTTTTTTAATTTAGAGATTTATTATAAGTGGAGATTACTAGACTTACGCTGTAATATGCTTCAATACTAACACCTTATACAATCAGGTAGGTAATCTCGTTAACTAAAAAATCATTTATATTTAAGACTGTAATTCAACCCTAACTTTTTTATTGAAATAAACAGTTTTTTTTTTCTTATCGTCTGTAAAATCTCATATTAGTACTTACCTATATTGGAAAAGGCGCCAATAGAGCTCTAATTTAGCTCTATTCCTTTCTGATTGAAAATAGTTTCCTTATTTAGTACCTTTGAGCTACGTGTGTTAATGAATTATTTCTAGTATGTTTTTAATAATCCTAATTAATTTATATGAACAAGTTAGAAACATAAATAGATCATTAAAATCTAAAAAAACATTTTGTTTAGTCAATACTCTATTTTTATGTTAAATACATATAGGCAAATTTAGGGAGCACTAAGTTCGTGATGCGCATACGTCACTCTCGGCAGTGCACCTGTGTGTCACAAGCCCAGGGTTACCACATGTAAGGAATTTATAATGTTTCTTTTTAGAAAATGTATAGGTATTTATTGATTGATTGATGGTTGAGTGTCTAAGCAATCAACTTAACGGCCTCCATGTGCTCAGTTGGTAACTACTCCATGCGGTCACCCATCCGACGGTCGACCCATGCCGAAGTTACAGACAGCATCAAAAGTAACTACGCAATCGAAGACGCCAAAAGTTCTTATTCCCTTTTAATAAACACTTTTGACGTCTTCGTTTGCGTAGCTACTTTTGATGCAGACTGTTCCCGCGCAATTAATGCGACCGTGCGAATCTATATCAAACTCGCAAGTGCGGTAGCATTCGTTTTAATTGACGAAAAGGGATATCCCTAGAATATCGTAATTGTTTCATATGTCTATCATTCTGATCGACCCCTAATATATCCCTATATGACTACCGCCCCTGCCAACCCTATCAAAGCCGTGTCGTGCGCGTGATGTGTGTACAAAGTAGTACAAACACGGGCAAGACACGAGTTTGAATCAAATTAGCTTCAATGTCACTCATGTTTGTGCAAACACGTAACGCATACCACTGTGATGATGGAGGAACCTCAATTCACGAGGATGGGTGAAAGTGACTAAGTATCTGTCAAAATATTTGCATTGCATCTTTTTCCTAAGTACAAAAAAACAAAGGAGATGCAAAGCGCGCAAAAACTGTGATCACTCACTTCGTATAATCTTAGAGCTGAAGTTTGCCATTCCACCCAATTACGAAGTCTTCGCCGTCTCGCGTCCATCTACCTGTACGACCTTTAAAGGGTCCGGGATAGCGCTCAGAAGAAGAGGAATAAAGAGGCAGATGTAACTTTGTACATTGCCTTAAAAAAACATGAAAAAAAAGAAAGTGTTTCCAGTGAGGTGCGTATGTCGGTTATGTTACAATTATCTCCCCTGAACGTAATGTCAGCTGCAGAGATAAGTGGGGTCCCCCCTGCAGACAAACTGCTTACAAAGTTTGTATGCAGGGGGGTCCCTTATCAGCAGTACATAGCCCAATATTCTCCGACGTCAGTTCCGATGTTTTTTTAAGATTGATAAGGTGTGTCTGACCGAAGCAATAGGGATGAATACTGCAACGGTCTGCCGCCAGAGTGCAGCACTAGCACAAACCGTAAACCAGTAGAGGATGATAGGGATTCACACAGACATGCACAATTGATTGTCCAATGAGTGACAAGGATGCATGCAAAGACAATACCGCAAGTGGGAACAGATACAATGTCAACTCCGCTAGTGTCTCCACCTACGCAGAGTTTTGCGTAATGTTCCCTATTGACTTATGATTGCACCCCTCACTTGTTTTAAACAGTTTTTTGTAGCTAACTCGTGAACCTCATGGTTACACTCAAATTAACTTAACCTCAATGAAAAGTTCACAGACGACAATCCCGTCGCGGTCGGATAGCGGATTGGCAAAAAGTTCGCAAGGCTGTCGTGTGGTCACTCGCTAATAAACACCTTCGACAAAGAGGCATAGCTTAGTGGAAAAATAAGGTCTCTTACAACCTTTTATCAGGTACAATCGATACGAAGGTAAGATGCTATCGTCGTGGATAAGGTGTCGAGAGACATGTTACGAATTAATATTATGTGATAAATAGCTTGGCATTGGTAAGGTATGGCATGAATATTGTACTTACTTGTTGGTGGTTCGCAATGTCAAATAAATATTTACACGACTATTGTTTCTGTCACCAGCTCAGATACATCTGTGGTCACCAGCATTCTTGGAGAGATAAATGAGCCACTTTGACATGAAAGAATGTTCTCTGGTCATAATAGGTTTTAGATGAGGATTAATTTACTTTTTAAAACACATAATGTATTAAGTTAAACTTTATTAATGTACCATCCTATATAACATATAATTTATGGCAAATAAATGAAATGAAATGAAATGAAATGAAAGTCTCCGTCAATACTTAGAACTTGCAAACTATGTAAACAAACAATGTATTGGAATTGACATTTGAAATGTCAATTCCAATACATTGTTTGTTTACATAGTTTGCAAGTTCTATTGAATGACACTTTACCTTCTGATATTTGCTACAGATGACGTTTGTGTACTGTTTAAGTTTAAACGAAATGAGGTGGAAAATCTCAGCTTATTAATAGAGGAGTCTTTGAATGATTGTTGATTGGTTCAATACTCTCAATTTGTCTACAAATGTAAGTAAAACAAAAGTAATTCATTTTAGAAATATTAATACAAATGCTGTAAAACTAAATATTAGTTTAAACAATACACCCGTCTTAGTTGTAAATGAAACTAAATGTTTAGGAATATGGGTTGATGAAAATTTAAATTGGAAAAAACATGTCGATTCTCTATGTAAAAAGCTTAGTAGCTTTAGTTTCGCTCTTAGAGGCTTAAGAAAAATATCCACTAGAAAGGCGGCTATGCAATCTTATTACGCTTTTTTTCAGTCTCATGTATTAATTGGTTTGACTATGTGGGGTGGCTGTGTGGACATACAGCGATTATTTAGATTACAAAAAAAGTGCGTGCGTATTTTAAATGGAATTAAGTCTAGTCGTGAGTCGTGTAGGCAATCCTTCAAGCTACTATGTTTGCCAACTTTGACAGCTCTTTATATTATGGAGCTCTGCAAACTCGTGCGTACAACCTTTGGTTGAAAGTTGACATATAATAAGGATAGGATTGGGCCTAGTATACTCCCTTGAGGTACACCGAAAATAGTTTGAGTAGTGCATGACTTCAAATCAACAAGAGTGTGATTTTTAACGTCTAACGAAGGAACTGTGACATATTGTTCCCGTTGCATGAGGTAAGATTCAAACCAATTATTCACAATCCCTCTAAGATATACGTCGAGTATACTATACGTAAGACTTTACGGTAAACGTCCGAGTGCTCGACGCTGTACTAGTATATGGCATGGGCACTTTATTTTAAAACAATGTTGGTTAAATTCGAACTAAGAGGATTTTTCTTCATTAGAATTTTAACCACTTTGACATAGAGTGCCCATGCCGTACTGTACAGCGTCGAGTACTCGGACGTTTACCTTATCTCCACTTATAATATCTCCACTTATAATAAATCTCTAAATTAAAAAAAGAATCAGCCAGTTTGAAACTAAGCTTTGCGCGGTTCGAATGTTCTCAGCATCCCATGAACGGAAAAATATGAAACATTTTATATAGGTACATTATTATTCTAGCTGCAACTTAGGATAGTTTTTATCCGACTGCGACAGTTAATTAATTTTCCGAAATATACGACTTCATTTAATTTTTCATTTATTTTTATTGAAATCAAACGCTGCTCCAACTGTCAGCTATAAGAACCGTCAAATTTTCGTCAAAATGGCGGAATTGCTTTGCCTTTCACTTATTAATAATTTAAATCCCGTCTACGATAGACCTTTACGAGACAAATGCTAAAATATAAACCATAAAAAAATATTCGATTCTGATATGAGAACTTATATGCGCAAATGTCGTTTTATGTCGTAATTTCAATAAATGAAATCAACAAATTTGAACAATATAATTAACACGAATTTGTTTTTTTTGAATGACAATGGCACGCGCTCGGCGCATTCAGCCAAAGTACCTGCGGCGCTACCACGAAAACCGATACTCAATGTTCATATATTTGCATCCCTGTCACTCGAGTATGGTTAGTGCGATAGAGATAGAGATACCCGAATATTTTCGAATTCCGAAGTTCGTGGTTATAGCTCAGGAATCGAAAATATGGTAAATAATCATAATGTATTTTCTCGAAAAATAATTTAAAATAAATATAGTGAAATGGAGAAAAAAACAAAGCAAGAGGTTATATAGGTAATGATTAAGTTATAAGAGTCCAAAGTTTTAAGAGGGGGTATGTTCTGTCCCTTTTCCGCAAAACAAGGTGCGTTTTGCGGAAAAGGGACAGAACATACCCCGAATTATACCCCGATATGAAACGATTGTTTTTTACTATGACGCTCGAGTATATTGACGTCACAGTCCCTCATCGTTTTCTCACTCTAACAAGCGACATTAAAACGGATGTAGCTTCATAATTTTTTGAGATATTTGAATGGGAGTTTCATTATCTTCTATCTATTTATCTCCACTTATAATAAATCTCTAAATTAAAAAAAGAATCAGCCAGTTTGAAACTAAGCTTTCTGTGGTACGAATGTTCTCAGCATCCCATGGACGGAAAAATATGAAACATTTTATATAGGTACATTATTATTCCAGCTGCAACTTAGGATAGTTTTTATCCGACTGAGACATTTAATTAATTTTCCTAGATATACGACTTCATTCAGTTTTTCATTTATTTTATTGAAATCAAACGCTGCTACAACTGTCAGCTGTGACTGTGAGAAACGTCAAAATGGCGGAATTGTTTTGCCTTTCACGTCTTATTAATAATTTAATTCCCGTCTAGGATAGACCTTTAAGAAACACATGCCAAAAATAAAATATAAAAAAATATTCGATTCTGATATGAGAACTTATATCCGCAAATGTAGTTTTAAGGCGTTATTTCAATAAATGTGTCATTAAATTCTAACAATATAAATAACACAAATTTGTTTTTTTTATGGCAATGGCACGCGCTCTTTGCGCATTCTGCCAAAGTACCTGCGGCGCTACCACGAAGACCGAAACTCGAAGTTCTTATTTCTTCTGTCAGTCGAGTACAGTTAGATATAGAGATAGAGATGCCCGAATATTTTCGAATTCCGAAGTTAGTGGTTATTAGCTCAAGAATCGAGAATAGGGGTGTAGACTCTAAATAAAATAACCATAATGTAGTATTTTCTTTTAAAATGTAGTCAAATGGAAAAAAAAAACAATGCAAGAGGTTATATAGGTAATCACTAAGTTATAAGTATCCAAAGTTTTCAGAGGGGGTATGTTCTGTCCCTTTTCCGTAAAACGCACCTTCATATGAAACGATTGCTTTTTACTATGACGCTCGAGGATCTTGAAGTAACGGTCCGCGATCGTTTTCTCACTCTAAAAAGCGACATTAAAACGGTTGTAACTTCATAATTTTTTGAGATATTTGAATGGGATTTTCGTCATTAGGCATATTTTCTTGCCTTCTTTTTTTTGAAGTAACAATAAATTTTGAGTCTACACCCTTATTTGGAAGACAAGCGAAAGACCCAGCACGGCTATCACAAGACGGCGCGCGAGCTCTCTCGATTTTTCTCGCACTATCCGTCTCTCACTTATTAGAAAACTTAGAAAGAGACGTATAGCGCGAGAAACATCGAGAGAACTCGCGCGCCGTCTTGTGATAGCAGTGCAGGAAAGAGTAATCTATCTTCTATATATATAAATGCCTATGTCCTGACTGACTTATTCACTGACTCATCAATGCACAGCCGAAACTACTAATCTTAGATAGTTGATTTTTGCACAGTAGGTTGCTTTTATAACGTGGGCTAAGGATAAGAAGTTTTTGAAAATTCCACCCCTAAGGGGGTAAAATAGGGGTGCAAAGTTTGTATGGGATAACCTTTTTTTTTTGAGCTAGAAATCGATTACAAAAATTCAACCCCTAAGGGGGTTTAAAAGGGGGTTCAAATTTTAAATGGAGAGCAAGAAAATTTTAAAGTGTGAGTAAGAGATTTGTAACTTTGGTCTTATTCTGTACGTTAAAAGACTACAAAACTAATTTCAGAGTTTTTCCAAATTCATCCCCTAAGAGTATTAAAAGGGGGTTCAAAGTTTGTCTATTTCAAGACATTTTTAAAGTATGAGATTTTTAACATTGGTTGACTGTTTGTTCACAAACTAGAAAATGAACATCAACGTTTTTTTTTAATTTATCTCCTAAAAGAGGGTTCAAAGTTTGTATTGAGAGAAATCATTTTCTAAGACAATAAAATGTTCTACGCGGACGAAGTCGCGGGCAACAGCTAGTATATAATACCTATGGAATTGCGTCGCCTAAGTACGATGATCTTATTCTTGAGTAACTGCCGAATATTTTAAAACAATCACACATTTAGATGTTAATTCTATTTGAGAATATCACGGGCATATTGATATTTAATATTGCTACTATATTTAAGTACCTTAACGATCGTTATTGCTCATAACGTAACATAAATTAATGCAGGAGTGCCACTACTACACCTCACTATTGTGAATTATACAACGAGATGATAAGTTTATGCAATTAAATTATTGCCGCTCACTGATGTCCCGGACCTTTGGGAGGCGTGCGAGGAGCTGAAGTTCCAAACAACCAGCACATAGCTGCTGTAGAGATCTATTGATATGCAACGGGCAGACGCAGAGACAGCATCCGCCAGAGTGACAGGGACTGTTGTGGGTTGATGGGATGTAAAAATGTACTAGGCTATTGGGTGAAAGTGATGGACTAGGTGCTAGGCTATTTTGCATGAGTCAATGGGACTTTTGTTATCTTTGGTGATCATCTCCACTTATAATAAATCTCTAAATTAAAAAAAGAATCAGCCAGTTTGAAACTAAGCTTTGTGTGGTTCGAATGTTCTCAGCATCCCATGAACGGAAAAATATGAAACATTTTATATAGGTACATTAATATTCTAGCTGCAACTTAGGATAGTTTTTATCCGACAGCGACAATTAATTAATTTTCCGAAATATACGACTTTATTTAATTTTTCGTTTATTTTTATTGAAATCAAACGCTGCTCCAACTGTCAGCTATAAGAAACGTCAAATTTTCGTCAAAATGGCGGAATTGCTTTGCCTTTCACTTATTAATAATTTAAATCCAGTCTACGATAGACCTTTACGATTCACATGCCAAAAGTTAAACCATAAAAAAATATTCGATTGTGATATGAGAACTTATATGCGCAAATGTCGCATTATGGCGTTATTTCCATAAATGTATCAACAAATTTGAACAATATCATTAACACGAATTTGTTTTTTTGAATGGCAATGGCACGCGCTCTTTGCGCATTCTGCCAAAGTGCCTGCGGCGCTACCAGGAATACCGAAACTCGAAGTTCGTATAACTGCATCCCTGTCACTCGAGTATTGTTTGTGCGATAGAGATAGAGATACCCGAATATTTTCGAATTCCGAAGTTCGTGGTTATAGCTAGGGCCTACCGCGAACGGCATTCGAAGTTTTCCCTCTCTGTCGCACTTACGTACGAATTCACAGGTATGACAGAGAGGGAAAACTTCGAATGTCTTTCGCGGTAGGCCTTGAAGGCTGAATCGAAACTACACCCCGTAAGCCGCGTCCGCTGCGCCATGTTTTCGTGGTTTTTAAACGTCAAACATGTTTTGCCAATCAAAACAAAACCCTATTTGTTTGCCGAACCTGACGGAAAACATGAAACATGGAAAACATTGGTGCAGCGGACTCAGCTGTAGGTAGACACTAAATAAAATAATCATAAGGTATTTTCTCGAAAAAAGGATCAAAGTTCCAAAGTTTTATGTTCTGTCCCTTTTCCACAAAACGCACCTTCATATGAAACGATTGTTTTTTACTATGACGCTCGAGGATCTTGTTGATAAGGGTGTTCAAAGTTTGTATGGAGAGCAAGATATTTTTAAAGTAAGGGATTTGTAACTTCGGTTTTAGACTGTTTGCTAAAATACTACAAATCTTATTTCAGCGTTTTTTTAATTCATCGCCTTAGAAGGTTAAAAGGGGGTTCGAACTTTGTATAGAGAGCAAGACATTTTTAAAGTAAGAAATTTGTAAAGAACTACGGTTTCAGACTGTTTACTGTGAGGGTTCAAAGAGGGTTCTTAGTTTGTATAGAGAGCAAGAGATTTTGAAAGTAAGAGATTTGTAACTTCGGTTTTAGATTATTTTCTAAAAGACTAGGTGTACAAAATTAATTTCAATGTGTTTTTTTAATTCATTCCTTCAACACACATTTAGACGATAACATTTTATACGCGGACGAAGTCGCGGGCAACAGCTAGTTCTAAATATTTGAAACCCTTAACGATGTATTTCAAAGAAATGTATATGTGTAGTTAAAGACTTAATTTTGTCAACAATTTAATGATTCCATTTTTTAACGAAAGTTCCCAGAATAAATATACTTTGCGTCTAATTTTCGTTGAACTATGGAATTAAGTAATTGTTTAAAACAAAATCATAATTCGTATTTAGATTTTCCTCAAGTCGTACAACTTTTGGTTTATATTCCAATAAGTGAATGCTCTGTTGTATTTTTTTGTCGTTCATTCCACACCTATCATGTCCAAAACGCGAACAAACATAATCGTTCAAGTTTCTGGTTCAGTCAGTGGTTCTGGTTAGTAATATGAACATAATACCTACTGTTAATAACAAAGATACGTACACCATGAAAGCTTGTTATCATTAAAGCGACTGTGGATACTCTAAGCTGTAATAACGTAAGTTGCTTTACATACAACCACATTAACATTAAATGGTATGGCTATTCTAAACGTTGTTACACAATTTTCAAACCATGCTTAAATAAACTTAATAAGTAGTTATAGGTAATTTGCGGAGAATATAATATTACGGCATTGGAGTTACGGTAGCAATTACATTCTATGACCACAACGAACCATCGTTTTGCCAATAATTATGATCATTATTAAAGTTGGAATTGCTTGCCACAAAACAACAATTATTCTAAATCTAGAGACGGCAGAGACCAACGACTATTGTGAAACATAATTGCATATCTACTAGACTGTGCTTCCATATTAACATTGAATGTTAGAAGTAAATACATAATTAAGTATAATCTATAATGTGCTTACTGTTAAAGCAGGCAATTTATAGTTTTTTAATTAACTTGATATCCTATTAAAAGTCATTAGATATGAAAAGCTAATGATTTGCTTTATTTGACCTGCATTTTTTTCGATGTCAATAAGCTCCTTGTTGTAACAAAATACCACAAGAAGCTGAAATCGTTATTGTTGTACTTTGGTCGACGATGCATTAAAAAGACAGCTCAATAAGTATGTCTGTACAAGAAATTAAAAATTATCGAAATACTTTGCCTATTCTTCGTATCATACTGTGCAAAGGTAGTAAGCAGACTTGTTCATTTCTACTGTTACGGCACAACTGCTCTACGGACTTTGGTAAAAATTGAATTTTAAAAGCTCGTACCGAACAAGTGGCCCATATTGTGTATGTTAGGAATGCCAGTTACTAGTACTAATAATCACCTTGCGCGACCATAGCTGGAATGTGCTCTAAGCCCGCAGCTAACTGGTCCGATTACTACCAATCACCACGCAAACCAGCGTGGAACGGTAAACTTTATTGTTGATTATTTACTGAATGGCCATGTAGTAAGTGCCACGCGTAAATATAGGGTTGGCTATTCGAATTTGCGGAAGCAAATTCTTGTGAAAATTGAAAGATGGGTTACGTAACTATTGGCTGTTAGGACCGGACCAATTTAAAATATGACGAAGTACTTTCTTTCTTGAATGTCGATATTTATACCTAACTTTGAGTACCGTCAGTCGTACGTTTAGTCCTATTACATTTTCTTTGCTTTTAAAGTTTCAAGCCATCCGTTCAGTCTTGCTATACCAAAGCAAAGCAACAAACAAATACTATTTGTTGCCTTTAAGATATTATTAAAGGCAATAATTAACATGTGAATTATCCTCCAGCCATTCTTTAATTTAAATTTTATACAGAAACGTGCGTTGTTACAAATTTATATGTCATTTTATTTAATAAAATATTATTGAATTTATGATTTATGAAAGCATCCATTATGAGGCTATGCAATTCTGTGAAGCATATATCGCAGCCGTTGGCTGATGTCTTCACAAACAAACCTGGACTCCACTTCTTTTGTGCAAAGCATGCCCGCTACATTGTATTGGCAGAAAATACTTAAAAGTATTGACAGATGGTCGGACCTAACTATTAGTCATGCAATGTTTACTTAAACCTTATTTAAAAACATATTTGAAGATTCTATTAACATCAACCGACAGACTGAACTAAAAGTTCTACGAAGTCAAAAACTGTTCCTAAAAAGAGCATAAGTCGACTGCTAAGTCTGAGACTTGCCTCATTTTTACGGAACGAATTAAATGGCCGACGGACCAGAAAGCTATTTTAGTAGTTGATGTATTTGGGCACAGCTATTTGGCATGTTTGCTGTCATGATTAGGAAGATGCGGAATTGAGGTAAACATAACATTACGGTACTACATATATTTTAGAATGCCATCGCCAACAGTTCAAGAAACTCAAATTACAACTTTCGATACCTAACTAATTATCTGCGATAATAGGTATCTTCAACGTTAATGTCATACAACATGGCATAGTGTAATTCCTTAACAATACACTAGCTTTTGAATAGAATAGAATATGATACGCATTTATTCGTGACAACAACATGTACCTACATAGACAGCGATTTTGCCTACGAGTTCGCCCGCGTTGAATTTGTTAACTCATACAAAAACTCCAACCCCCATTTCATCCGTTAAGAGACGATTTCCGGGATCTAGCTAAACTATGAAACTAATGTATTTACTAAGTAGTCTAAATTTGATTTGATTGATTCCATAAAACGCACCTAACGAAAGTTACTCATACAAATGGTATATATAGTAGTTTATGTGACTGTACATAATGAAGGGCGTTAAACACGAGTGTGGGTTACGTAATAACATCACACGAGTGTTTTAATGCCTAATTATGTACAGTTACATACACTACTTTATCTATCCACATATCATAAGCCTCCATGATGCATTCAGGAGCCGCATATTATGACCGGCATCGCGGCGTTGTTTTCTGGCAGCTGTCATAGTTTTTTTTTTAAATTCAGAATACTTACGTGCGACATTCGTCAAATTTGTATGCAAATTGACAAATAATTTTACTAACTAAACGTCATCTCGACTGATATCAGAATAGAGTTCAAATCAAATTTCTTTGTTTTTCAGAGATGTTCGAAATTTGAATGAAATAGTATTATCGAAATCGATGTTATTATTTAGCAATAATAACATTTTCACAGATAAGAAACAAAACAGTCTATTTTAATGGTGGTCATAATGTGCGGTTCTTGAACGCATCATGGAGGGTTTATGATATTTGGATAGATAAACTAATTTTCGTGACACAGACACAGTGTAATCCATATTTACTCATTTGTTTATAATACAAAAATAAACAGTATTTCATACTTATATTATATCTATAACATACGGGGTGGTTCCTTTAACAGGAGCAAATATTCAAAAGGACGCTTCCTTAGAGCATTTCCAGTAACCCCTTGTGTCTCATTCACTTTCAAAAATGTTGGTTTCGGAGAAATTTTGATCTAAAGTTATGACCTCCAATATAATGTATCTTGGCACCACGAGATCATAGCACAGCAGTCAATGCAGATTTTGAGGTAACATCATGTAATGAGTCATAATACTTTTTGCATTTTTGTATTCAAAAGATTTTTTTGTGATTTTTTAATTTTTATTAATTTTTTTTTGTTTTTAAAATAAAAAGTTACTTATAGCCCTCCAGAAGAGTAAAAAAATATAGGTAAGTAAACTTATTTAAAAGAATTTATTTTTTAAAACAAAATTTTTTTTACATAAAACCACTTGGGAATAATTGTTCACCAGCTTAATAATCTACCGTTTAATTTTTTGCTTCTGTTACAGGGCCCATCCTGTATACAATAACATATATGGATGAATTAAAGTCTAACGAGATATACAGGGTGTGGCCTGTAATAGGAGCAAATATTCAAAGGGACGCTTCCTTAGAGCATTTGTAGTAACCCCTTGTTATCATTCATTTTTTTTTTTTGGATTCTGAGATATTTTGATTTAAAGTTATGACCTCCAAGTAATGTATCTTGGCACCACGACATCATAGCACAGCAGTCAATGCGGATTTTGAGGTTACATCATGTAACGAGTCATAATAGTTTTTGCATTTTTGTTTTCAAAAGATATTTTTGTGATTTTTTGATTTTTATTTCATTTTTTTTAGTGTCTTTAAAATAAAAAGTTACTGATAGCACTCCAGAAGTGTAAAAAATACAACTAAACTTATTTTGAAGAAAAATATTTTTTTTTTTTTTTCCAGTTTAATTATGTGGAAATAATTGTTCACAAGCTTAATAATCTACCGTTTAATTTTTTGCTCCTATAACAGGCCACACCCTGTATAGTTAAGACTATGTAATGTTTTTATGGTCAGTTACTTTTTGTTACACAGTGGACTGTGTAACAAAAAGTACCTGACCATAAAAACATTATTCCAGTGGAATCCATTATTTTGCAGACGAGATTGGAAGGGTAAGAAATTGAAATATTTTGTTACGACTAAGTACATTTTTCATGGAGTTCCTTCAATGTGTCACTTGTATGGATTCTATAAAAATATAGCTTCGCTTTGCTGAAGTGAGAAAACCGCCTCAGCAACTAGTGTGCAATATAATTGACTTTCAAAACAAAGTTGTAACCGACTTCAAACCAGTAGCCAAATAGCTTCAAGTTTGCCTATAAAATTTGAAGAGTTCCCTCGATTTCTCCAGGATCCCATCATCAGAACTGGATTTTGGTGACAACGGGACCAATCTGGAAGGATATGCTTTCAAACAAAGACATAATTTTTCAAATCGGTTCATAAATTACGGAGGTATCGCGTATCATACACACATAAAATAAGAAAAAAACATACAGACGAATTGAGAACCTCCTCCTTTTTTGAAGTCGGTTAGAAATAGGTGTGCTTGATATTTGTTCTTGATTGACAACTATTGAACGTAAGTATATACGACGTTATGATTCAACGAAGGAAGTTGCTGATATTAGCCTTCCAAATCCCGTGTTCTTCTAAAACCTTTTTTGCGTTTTGGCCTGATAACGGCTCTGTTTACCGGTAAATATGAGATCGTAAAACCCCGTGACAAAATTCCTTTTTAAACGCGTTCGACGTTCCAATGATTAATACCACGGCACGTTCTAAGAACGATGTCTTATCAAGCAGGATGTGAGTAACTTCAATCTTGCTAAGATTTCCGAGCAAGCCCCCCTATTCTGTAACTTGTTTCACCTCACCGCTCAGCCATCAATATATCTTGACGCCGTGATTCGTAGTAATTAAGCGTAAAGGTCTAATTTCGTTAGGCGTGACGTGTGAGGTGAGGAGTATTAGCGAGTTCCGAATAACAGCCTAGTTCAAAGGCAACAAAGGACAGGAAAAAACGATGGCGTCAAGCCGGCAAACCGAAAAAACAGTGTCAAAATTAATTGCCTCTCGTCAGAGATGAATAACACAACAAATCAAATTCATTCAAAGTATGATATAGCCTGGGATGTGCAGGAAATTGAAAATATTTAAGATTGCGGAGAGTGATGACCAAAAAAATACGATGATTAGCGATTGATGGTACCCACAGATAAAAGATACTTTCGATATAGTTTCTAATGTTGGCTGGCACTACGATACCATGTACCTACTCGTAAATAGTACTAACTCACAGGCTACTAAGAAACTTAATACATATTATTTATTAAATTTTTAGCAAATTAAGTAGATTGTAGAACAATGTCTAAGTCGAGGCCTTGACTTGACCTACCACTAAGTCGTACTAGTTAACATGAAAAAAAGGCAGTCAAGTACGAGTCGGACTCGCGCACCGAGGATTACGTACAAACTTGTAGGTATGTAAATAGTTGGGGAATCTAGTCTCGAAGATATCTCCCAAGTTTACCTCGAAAGTCTTCTTTTTTTACGTTTTGTAATCTTTGGAGATATACGTGCATTAAGTTTTTTTTTCGCCATAAAACATAAACCGTAGTAAATTATAAAAAATACTGTTTTAGCTTGTGGTAATGAAGTCCTATCATACTATACCCCACATGATACGACCTACTTGTCCTTGTAAAGGGGGTTATTTTTTGTGATGTACTTAGTCAAAAAATAATGTTTTCAGACTTTTCCGTTCACTTGGACCTTCAAAATTATCTCCGAAATTTAATTGTATCATTCCGTGGTATCAAAGTGCTTAAAGCCGGTTATGTAAGTACGTCCATGGCATTCCTCGCTAGAGGCTCATCAATTCAACTATGTAGGTACGTAGGTGCATTCGGAATGATATACTGACAACTCAGGGCCTCGCAAGGTCGTCGTGACGGTGCACTCTATTAAGATCTTTGCAATGACAAGGTAACTAATTCAGAATTTAGGTTGACTTGTCTGTGTCTTCTAATGTGCGACGATTAAGATTTAACTAGAGTTCCCATGTATGTTATTTATACAGCGTGACTTGTAATTCGACGTATTCCTTGAAAGGGGGTAATACTAGAGCTAATTTGCAACAATTTATGTCCAGTCAACTGGGGGTCAAAACTCGATTTTTTTTATTTTTCGAGTTTTTAGTTTGTTCGAAATAAAATCGCCTTGCAGCCTTAAACTCGTGATTGTGACAAAAATGTTTTTTTACCATCCAACTGGAAGTACTTTTGTCACAATCACCAGTTTAAGGCTGCAAGGCGGATTTTTTGCATACAAACTAAAAACTCGAATAACTCGGAAACCAGCGGGTTGATTGGACGTAAATTGCTGCAAATTAGCTCTAGTATAACCCCTTTTAAGGAATACGTCGAATTACAAGTCACCCTGTAACATGTGCTTAAGCTATAAATTACCTATTTGATAATACGATTCACGATTGCAACTTGTGTACCTATACAACAAAATACGATATAGAGCAGGCTCTTTTTTTAACCCCCGACGCAAAAAGAGAGGATTTAATTGATTCCACCGTGTAAAGAAATGTTTGTAGCAATTGAATCAATTAAATTGTGTTCCAAATAGACAAATTAAAATTCGATTAATACGTAGGTGTGTTGTTCCCAAGATCAGCAAGCTGAGACACCTGAACTTATCAACGAGTCTCCGTCATCTAATTGGCTCCGAGTATACTTATCATTGTATCACAAAAAGTGTTATTGTATGTATATGTTTCAGGATTCTAATAATTATGTTTAACAAAAAAACAGACGCAGAACATTAGGCGTAGGCGTCATTATATTCGATTAAAAATAATGACAGTCTGTGGGCGCGAGTGCGATGATCAGTGTTTTTGAAGCTGATATGTATATTTAAGTTCTGGTACAGATGCAGGTCTTAAATAAAGACCTTTAACATTATAGTAGCACCGTTGGAAAGGTTTGAATTTGTAAAAAATAAACTCCAATCTCAAGGGTTTTTACTGGAGCTTCTAAAATATAGAACCTACATACAGTAAGCCAAGAAAATACGATTTATTAAACGAGCGAGCGAAGCGAATGAATTTCTCTGCTACAGTTCGAGCCAAAATTATTTCGTATGTCCGGCTGTCCAGCTGTTCTCCTACAGGCCGCATTTCTCAACCGATTCTTTTGTGAGCAGAGGGGTAATCACGTAACGTTCCGAACGCGCGTCGGTACAATTTAACTGTCAATTTTCCATTTAAAAGTGACATGTTGACCTACCCGACGTTCGTACAATGCGTTACGTGATCGACCTGCAGGTTCAATAGCTACCTATATTTATTTATTCATTTTATTAAAAAATATATATATTTGAGAGCTAGAGAATTTTTTTTTCAAAGTCAGTCACTTATTTGTATGTGACAGCCACCATGTTTTTATTTTTCATACAAAAGGTAGCCTATGTCACCAGGAGCATAATTTCTAATCAATTGACACCCCGTGTACCAAAATCGGTTCAGTATTTAAACGCTACGGTGAAACATACACACAAAAACAAATCCCTTCCTTTCGGCTGTGCCGTAGTCGGGCAAAAAATAATATTGCTATGTTTGAAAAGCACCAAACGATCGAAGTGAGTATTTCTCTTTGATGGGTCCATATTGGCTCACATAACATTACTTGTCATTTTATTTTTCATAATAACGCTTTTTGATCATAATAATCGTTTGTCATAATTTGTTTGCCTACAAATTTGTTGTATATATGTTTGTATTACCAACATCATTGCTCATAATTATCTTAAGGCAGATTTTTTAACAACATAATGTCATTTCCAAATATTCATCACGACTCATAATTATTTTTATAATAAACTCAATAATTATAAACTTATATTGTATAAGTATTTGACAGCATAACATATAAAGTATGAGTGTGTAATTTTGATTGTCAATAAATCATCTATGTCGATTATCCCCGCAACTTTTTTATTTTTCATTTACCTAGCTTATTAAGCGATTTCGGCCCGCCAAGGAGTCGACGAAGCCCCGCTTCGCGGGGCTCCTTTTTCCGCTCTGAGGAACACAAGACACCTAACACTCCTCCTCGCTTCGCTCGTCGTCGTACCTATACCGACTCTGGGACTGTATTTCTATTTTGATAGCAAGTTGAATGTGGTGTGGAAGATACCTGACAGTTTATAAGTAAAACCAGGTAAAGTTTAAAATAAATATTATATATTTTTTTATTACTAAGTTGTCGTTGTTAAAAAATAAATATGATTTAAAATTTTATTACTTAAAATCGTTATATTTTAAAAATAAATGAAAATTAACATTAGTATTACAGATATTTATTATGATTGACATTATTATCATGAATGATTCAGTGTTACGATAGTTATGCGCAAAGACAAGTTATAAGTAATGATCATTATGATATAAAATTATATATCAAACATTTTCGGACTTCCAATAATCGAAGTCGCAATTTTATGTGAACTTTGGCGCACCCCTCTTTGATATCCTGGATAAACTTAGAAATTTAATGTTATCTGGAATGATAATTAACGGATTTTAGTTATTATCTATCCTTAAATCTATGTTGTGATATCGTATTTATAATTATGATTGGGCGAGGCCCTTGTCTATTAATTTATCCAGTCATTTAATTAGGTAAACGCAAGTTTGAAATATTAGTATGGTATGAGGCTCCAATGTTTTTTCGTAGGTCTGTAACACGTTTACAGATTACCGTTTGCAGCAGCTTTTAACCCATTGACTGCCGACTACACAGTAGTACGCTGGTAGGTAGACTTGTTAAGTATTGATACTTTATGACTAGGACAAATGAAAGAACAAGGGAAGAGAAGGACGACAACGCGACTACGCGATTAAGTATCGAAAGTTCGCGCGAATTTTACTCCCGCAATCGCGCGATTGTCAATAGGGAACTTGCATCTTTTTATTTTATTCCGAAAATCAAAAGTATACCCAATCCAGCATTAAAACAACTGTAGCATTAAAACTTTCTTATGATTTATTTTTCAGATGTTATAATGCATTTGAAATCTGCACGCTCCGGCACCCCCCCGAAAACGCTCTATATTAAACGGGCTTAGGCTATGACGTCACAACATATATTCTCGGCGCGTTTACTATGGAGTTAGTCATTAATTTGCAATTATCTCCACAAAAATTGCGTTTAAGTCTATACTTGTCATACAAAATATCATTTGTAATTCAATATTCAGTAAAACTGTTGTGTTATTTTATCAAAAAATCAACTTTTTTTTCGTCATTTTAACGTGAGACAAAATTAATACAATCGTTTTTTTTTCTTTTGTATGATATCTCTGCGTATATGATATCTCTATGTATGAGGACGATCCCTAAATCTCGCAATCAAAAATAAAACCGTCAACTCATTACACAGTTGCTCAGCCAGCAAACGCACTTGTCATATTATTGCGCAATCCGCGTACGCACTTTACCAAAGCATGAGTAGTTGAGTACCTACTCAAAACATCCTTAGCACAATGGGCAGTAATTATGCAAGTTTCCAGCTGATCGGGCCGTTTCGGGCATTGCGCGACTTCCTGCGCGTTAGTAGGAGTCAAACAAACGGAGTTACATTGTTGGGAGTTTACTAGCTAAGGCGGTTATCACCAGTGATCTATAAATTTGTAGCATTTTTGGTGCAGCGTAGTGTTTTTAACGGAATTGGTATAAACTATTTCAATCGTTTTGCTTAATTAGCGTTAATAATGTCAATATTTACCCTTATTAACATTTTTGGTTGATATTGTCCATGCCAATTCCGATAACAGCACTACGCTGCGCCGAAAATGCTACAAAATTACCGATGTCTGGTTATCATACTGCCGCTGCATCCCGCTGCGGTGTGCGGAGCGACGGTTTTCTCGTTGTATGCCAGTACCTCAGTTTGTATATAAATTTCACACTGTACTTCACACTGCACCGCACCTCCGTCCGGCGAAATTTGTACGCGGCGTCAGTGTTCTAACAGCGTGGTGCGCCGCCGGCAGTGTTATAATATAACCGCCTAAGCTAAGGAGACCAAGTGGTATTATATTAGGTTCTTCCCATAATATTCACACTTTAATATGGTTAGCGCTTATTTAGACACTTAAGTTCACCACTCGTGGTACGAGCCTGCGAATGCGCATAATCTGCAATAAAAATATAACTTAACATAACTTATATGCGCAGAAGCCGCTAACTATTAACCTCAGCAAAGATAGCTTTTGTTTTTAGAGTTCCGTACCACAAAAGGAAAAAAAGGAACCCTTATAGGATCAGTTTGTTGTCCGTCTGTCTGTCTGTCTGTTTGTCTGTATGTCTGTATGACTGACTGTCAAGACTCTGTATCTCGGGAACGTGTGAGAGCTATCGAGTTTAAATTAAAACCATATACTTTACAGTCCCTTGAAGCCGTGAAAAAAATCAAACTTCAAAGATGACGTAAAAAAAGATACCGCCGTTTATGCCGCAAAAAACGTATATTTCAACACTCTCAAGCAAGGGAATCAGGATTTATAGGGTGCTTCCCGTTGACCTATAGGTAACTATTAAATTTCGCTAGTAATATTGTCTTATACTATAGTACAGGGAAAAATCCGAAAAACCCTTACGCGAGGATGTGTTCAGGGTTCTGTACTGGGGCCGCTTATTTGGAATATCATAATGGACGATCTACTATTCACGACACTACCTGATGGTTGTCATTTGCAGGCGTACGCAGACGACGTTCTATTAATCGTCACCGGCAGCACAGCAATAGAGTTAGAAAATAGAGCCAATGAGGCATTAAAAATAATTGCACAGTGGGGAAATAATAATAAGCTTAAATTTGGACCCGAAAAGACGCAAATGCTAACCAACACCCCAAGGGCCGAGAGCGCCAACATTAAAATGAACGAACTACGACTTAACTACAGTGATTCTATAAAATTACTAGGTCTGCACATCGACAAACGGTTTCGATTTATCCACCACGCTAAAGAAACAGTAAGAAAAGCATTAAACATTTATAAAAAGCTGTGTAAAATCGTAAGGCCTACTTGGGGCATACACTCTACCAATGTGGAGATAATATATAAACATGTCATAGAGCCTCTAATTACATACGCCGCAGAAATATGGGGTGAAGCGGCCATAAAATATAAAACTGTGCAGAGAACACTAAGATCCATGCAGAGGGGCTTCGCCATCAAAGCGGTTAGAGGGTTCCGCACAATATCCACTACAGCTGCAATTGCGTTGGCAGATTTCACCCCTCTAGACCTGAAGGTTGTGGAAGTTATGGAGATTGAGAGGACCAAATCCAGGGGCACATCATCATACCTACCGGGTGACCTCAGGCTTGAGCAGAAGGTCACGACTAAGAAAATGATCCACCCAGCAGAACGTCCAGTAATCGAATTCTCGAAAATCGAGGACAGTAGGGATATGGAACCGCGTTGTAATGCCGATACCGTCCAGGTGTACACTGATGGGAGCAAACTCGGCGGGAAGGTCGGCGCTGCATACGTCATGATGTACCCGGATGGCAGCCAATTTACAAAACGGCTCAAACTACATGACAGTTGCACCGTCTACCAAGCTGAATGCCTTGCTATTGAAATGGCCTGCCAGAAAATCGTACAGGAACGCTTACAAGACGTCGCTGTCTTTTCAGACTCCATGTCTGCCCTACAGGAATTAACTAATCGTAATAGCACCCAACACACTATACACAACATCCACAGGCTTACTATTCAAATAAGATGCACAGGAACAATAGTATTTTGCTGGGTAAAAGCTCACAATCAAATTCTGGGAAACGAAATGGCGGATATGGAGGCGAAGAGAGCAGCAAATCTGCACAAAGCACCAGATTATGCATATTTCCCAATCTCATACGAAAAACTGCATAGAAGAAAGGACACTGATTTAGCTCACGAACGGAATTATATATATTCGGAAACTGGAGCACACCTTAAACAGCATTTGCCTAAAATTAGCGACATAAGAAACATAAGAGGCGCTATTCCAATCAGCTTCCAATTAACACAGGTGCTCACCGGACATGGGTACCACAAAGCATACCTGCACAAGTTCAAAATCACTGCGGATGATCTGTGCCCGTGTGACACCACTACTTCACAAACAATTGACCATCTTCTTAGACAATGCCCTAAATTTAACCTGAGTAGAATAGACCACGAAATCGTGTGTAACAATATAAATATAGACCCATACGACATCAAAAGTATAATTAAAAAAGAATCTTCAATTCAATCATTCACCAAATTCATCAACAAAATCATAGACAGCCTTAAAAAATTCAATAACACGTAAAATATATTTCATAGTACCAATATATTTTAAAGTTACATATATACTAGTCTCATATGTCACAATAGTTAAAAGAACCAAAGTTCGCCCGTATTCCTCGCGGGGTCTTTGGATCATAAAACCATAGTTTATTAAAAAAAAAAAAAAAAAAAAAAAAAAAAAAAATTTCTACGGAACCCTCGGTGGGCGAATCCGACTCGCACTTGTCCGGTTTTTTTTAACTTAGCATGTGCCGAATGTAAAAACGATACTACACAAAAGGGTCTACGACCAATTACCAATATTGAATTAATACTTAACTTAGGCATGTTATGCACGATATGTACTAGTAATGCAATAGTTTGAATAATTAGATAACCAAATTAAATGGAGCGCTCAATGAAGATGAAGAAGTCATTGACGTAGATTCATTATCAATCGTACATGAAGCATGCTTTCTCTGGTCTGGAGGAATGATTGCATTCACACTCATGAACAGAAAACACCACTTACCTGTCATCCCACACGTAAGTAGGTACTGCGACGCTACCACGAACTTCGAACCTCGAACTTCGTATATCTCCGTCTCTGTCGCTCGAGTACAAAAAACAATAAGTGCGATAGAGACGGAGATATACGAAGTTCGAGATTCGAAGTTCGTGGTTATAGCTCTGGTTTTAAAGTTTGTATTTTACAAGCGAATGCCAAATCAGTTTCAATAAAAAAAAATTGGTACAAGTTTTTATTCCCGATGCTGACTGTACTTACTGTTCTTGCACACTTATCAACTACTCGTTGAAATGGTTCCGATGGGCCCAAACGTGGGCTTGAACATAAGTAGGTATCTATATCTATGCCAAATTTCAGTTCAATCTGATACCGGCAAGTAACTGAATGCAGTATGGATAGAATAGGTTTCTCCAGGCAAAATACGGTTTTGACAAACATTAATTCATAATAGCGTTTTTTTTCTTTATATCATTTTAAAACATTAATCTATGATGCTTTATTCAAGAATCCAACAAACTTTCCATCCGGAAGTATTTATATAGAATTAAAAAAAAAACTAATTGTTTTTTTTTAATTATTTATCTTGAATATTATAGAGCAAATGTAAATGAACCAAAATAAAGATAAAACCATGTATTAATATTTTTTCTGACTTTTCAGAAGCTAGTTAAGTTATCATTTTTTTGATGTCTGAAATTTTGTTGGATTAATAAAATGACACTAAGTAACTATTTAATTGATAATATATCAATTACATAAAAAAAATCTGCTATTATAAATTATTTCCAAATTTGACATATTTTCCATACAAGCTGTCAGTTCATTGCCTGGACTTGGATGGCAAAAAAGTACTCATCATCGTCCTAGCGTTTCTCCCGATAGTGCCCCAAATGTGACTGACGTCCGCTTTTGAACCTAATCCCAAGGTTCGGCGAAGGCACTAGTTTTACGAAAGTCACTGCCATCTGACCTTCCAATCCAGAGGGAAAACAATACCGTATTGGGATTAGCCCGGTCTGGTCTGCTCACGATATTTTCCTTCACCGAAAAGCCACATATGCTGTTCTGTGAAGGAAATTATCGTGAGCAGGCCCCGTAGCATGGATGGCCTATCACGTGATAAGAGCATCCGTCACTGTCTGACACCGTTCGATAGAACGAGACGACGCTCTTATATTGTCACTTATCGCGTGATAAGATCCATGCTACGGGGCCAGGTCGAATGACTATATTTCGTAAATAGGTTTTTGAAAAACCCAGTGGCCCGCCGGGGCTCGAACCGACGACCGACCTCCAGATTAAAAGTCGCTTGAATTACCGCTCATTTTAACGCTGCCGAGCCATACCCAAGCCCGGCCGAGCCACGGCCGGGCCGTGCCGACCTCGAGCCGCTTCCAAGCCTCGGCCGTGGCTCGGCCGGGCTGGGGTATGGCTTTTCTTAGAAAACGGCCCGGCCCGGAAACGGCCTGTTCTAGCGTGAGTCATCCTTAAATATTCTATGAAACGATTGCCTATAAAATGGAAATGCACCGTTTAAGTGCAATCTGTCTGTTCTTTATTCATAAGGCGTAATCATACAGTTACATCCCGGAATTGAACCAAGTACGGATTTGGTGCAAACAGACGCCTGTCACCAACAATATGAAGGTATTATGGCAATGCCAGTATAATAATCCACTATGTACTCGTATATGGCCAGCCCTGCCCCAAGATAAAACAGCCCATCTACTCCTAACAAACAAAGCTGTAGGCCTTATTGGCTTCGCAAATCGGTATATGCGTCAGTCACAGTAATGCCATTGCGTTACCATATATGGAGGTTGACGTCGGTAACCTACGTTCGGCCTAATAACTTAAGTCCTCATATGCAGATTGTAAGGCGGTTTTTTAAACGCGAAGACACTTAGTCCTTTTCCATACTTTTATGGATTGTTTTGTTTGTTTTATTTTAACCTTCGAGTTCATTCATTGATGAGACTAGGCCAAGACTAAGCAGTTTTCATAGCACCCGAGGATGTAGTGTTTTGAAGGTTATAGAACGCTTGCATTTGAATCAATAAAGGGCCGGTAAAAAAAAACTACAAAATCACAAAATCGAACGCTGATGTAGGGTAACAAGCATGGGACGCCTCTGAAGTTGCAAGGGTCCACCCTTAATAGTCTACGGTGTCCATCAACCATCAGGCAAAGGCTTGCCCGATGTTTGTTTGTTTACAATCATATTTAGTGACGTATTTGTTACATTGTATTACGGTCGAGTGGAGTAATTGTCATACATAAGAAATAAATATATTTATTTACATCATATTTAACAGATTTGATCATCATTGTTATTTCTGGAAGTTATTAACATACAAAATCCTTGATGTTATGTGGGTGTCAAGCATAATGTATTTCAATTCCGATAACAACACATTCCGCCTCTACCGCTTCTATGGAATTATGGTTATGGCACCGAAATGTTAACTATTTAGCGATAGCAAGAGGTTAATAATATGCAGGTATGTCATTCACATCAAAAACAGCAGACGAGCGAGAAAAACTATTCATTTTGACTGCGCGATACAATACGGTCGTAACTCAATAAGTCATGACAGAACCTTTTCTTCAGTGGCGGAAAAACTATATTTACACACTTGCGTCATTATAATGGCACATGTGTTCGGTAAATATCGTGGGTGTAAACTTGTTAGCGTTACCTCGCCATGTTTAAAAAAATCTGTGGTATTGCAAAAAAAGAATTACGCAGTCGCTTAACAATTTTCGTGGCTATGATAATACCTAAGAGATTTTTAATGATGTTGACTTTATTAAGAACTTCTAATTATAATTTTCGGAATTTATGTTACAAGTAGGTACACTATGTAGGTACCTATATTATTATTTTATTGATAATAAACATTAACACTTGTGTAAACAAATTACAAGTAGGTACCTACATATCATATCAGCCGAAAGATGTCCACTGCTGGACATAGACCTCCCCCAAAGAGTGCGAAAGTGACCGGTATTATATATTAAAATTAAATTTTTGATTCGATTTTTTCAAACAAGTGTTAATGTTCAGTGCCATTTATTTTTATTTATCAATTATTCTGTGAAACAATATAACACTAACAAGTAAATTATTAATGCAGAAATTAAATAAAAACGAATTACAAAATTTATAAAATAAATTATACCAACCTTTAAAAATAAAATAAAACAGCCGAAAAGGCTCCGGGACACGATAATTTAAAATGCAGTCAAATTGTCACCAACACTGAATTTTCACTGAAACACTGAATCAATCACAGAGAAAATATTATTCAAATAATTTCCACTTCACTACACCACTGTTCGTTAATAAATAGAACTTTTAAATAATACTTTTCATTCAGAAAAGTTCGTAAAGTAATTCGGTAATCGTAGGGACGGCAATCGATCGCACGCGGTCGAGTGAGACAGAGAGACTCGTATGACACGGCGCCAAACGCCGGTGCGCGGGAGTGGGGCTAGGATCGTGAAAATGCGTGGTCGCAGCCTTAACCGTCAACCTGCAGTGCGCGCCCTCGCGAGGAAAAACACATCACGTAAAGTCTGCCAAGAAAATATACCACTTTTCGACTATTTGTGTGCTAAGGTCAAATATATTTACCGCAATGTCTAATGACCTAGAGAAATGAATTCTACTAATTCAGAGTCAATTTGATAATTAAAATTGAATCAAATGTCGCAATGATACAAAGACTGATAAGGAAAGCTGTTGAAAGTGAAACGTTGAAATGATTTCCTTGGGAAGCCCTCGCAAGAATACACACAATATCAGGTGCAATCGAATAATGAAAAGGTTGGGTAGATACTAGATACCTATATACAACCTGATGTGTAAGCGACTGTTAACGTTTGTTTATGATAACCGTAATAAATGGGAGTCTATTTTACTTAGTCGCTTTGCATCTCTTTCGCATTGTATCACATTTCAATATGCTGAGTGCACCAAATATATTGATATGCGATACGAATTCGAAAGCGATAAACCAAATAGAGGACATAAACATCTTCGTTCAACTTTATTATCCTCCGCTTTTCCATGGACTTTCATTGCAGTGATGTAACCGAATTTTTCAAGGTACAAGGCGAGATGCGGTTCATTAATTCGAATACTTAATTAACTATGAACAATGTAATTTACATTTTCGAACAATTCAATGTTACGATCTTACATATAAATATCCTAGAAGCGAGTACGTACCACAAATTTGCATACTTGCTAGGATTACAGGAAAATCGCTTGGAATTCCTTAGGAAATCATTCCACGCGACACTTTACAATTCATTTGAGTGTGTGTTAAGAGAATGGTAAAGTTTGCCTGCTTCAATTCTTTGTATTCGCCTCTAGGAATGTTACGTTTCAAAATATTCTTTAACAAACAACTAAGTCATTTAATTTAACTGATTTGATTAAATATTGGGTTTATTTTTGATAGGTATGTATTTAAACAGCAAGTCACCTTCGTAAAGACAAGATTACTTCGTCATATATTATATGATTTTGAATATACATAAATGTAACGCATATTTTTTTATTCATAAAAATAATTATTAATTTAACATACCTACCTATAGTCCAACTTGAGCTAGCTATCATAGCATCAATATGATGATACTCAAGCATATAATATTTAAATAATGAGTCAAAACATTTATTAGTATAAGATTTAGGTTGTACTAGTTTATATCGTAGCATGGCCAGTGGGCACTTTATATCAAAGTAATATGGGTTAAATTCTAACTAAGAGGATTTTTCTTCATTCGAATTTAAGCCATGTCACGTTGACATAAAGTGCCCACTGCCATATACTAGTGCAACGTCGAGTACTTGAACGTTTACCTTATGTAAAGCTGATCGGAAAAGATTGTGTTGAGTTTTGTTTTATCGGTGCACTGGCTTTGACCTCAGGTTTTATTTGAAAAATAATCCTTATCTATCAGTTTTATAGTACAAGGATCACGTCAGGACTGACGTGTTTTATGATGTCGTTTCGTGACTTGAATTTATGTGGCGGGTCGTGTTTTCGGATAGCTGTTCGGCTACAATCGGTCTATGATAATTTATTCTGGCCACAGCCCTACCATAAACTTGTTCAAACACGTATTTGTATTAATATTAGTTAAATTATTCACTGTCAAGCAGATGTATTAAGTTATCTCATGAATATGTTGAACGCGAAAAGCAAAAAATAATGTCAAAGGCATGTTGGTTTTATTTAATTAGGTAAATAAACAAAAAATACGCTCAAATTATTAATGCCTTGCTTTCCGTTCTTCGTAAAGCTCAAGCAGAACAGCGGGGTGAAATATAAACTATTTCCATCCGGAAAGTTTATTCTAAATAAGGAATAAAAATGTTTAATTTGGATGAGCAGTATGGGAGATTAAACCCATGATATAAACGTACATGGCCACAAACTCACACATTTTACTAGAGAAGCACAAGTGCACTAAACCTTTGTATGGTTTGCAAGAAGACAAAGAGTTGAGTACATGACCAAATGAGTAAACTACATAGGACACAGCAATTTAACTATCTCCTACATTATACCTATTGGTATTTGGTCACCGTTACTGTCAGCTCACAATTCCTACACATAACATAGTATTATGAATTACACGGAAACGTTCTGCTATTAATGAATAGGGACCTGACTCAGCGACATGTCACGATACATCTCATGATGACTTTGTTGTGTGAGCGTTTGTGCTGCCTAGATTTCATCTCTCTCGTGCAAGAGACAAAGGTAAGAGACAGGATTAGTCGTACACATACTTAAAACGTTTTTCCTTCCAACGCAAGATCTGTCGTGGAATAATTACGAATATATCATATTGAGCTGGTACAATTCTGAACGTTATGCGCTTGAAATTAAACCCTTTTTCAACCGACGAAAAAAACGGAGGAGGTTCTCAAGTCGACGCGTATATATATATATATATATTATGTATGACCACGCATAACTTTTTACAGAGTAGTTCGATTTTGATAAATCTTTTTTTATTGGAAAGGGTATACCCCGAAGTTGGTCCCATATTAATTTGGAAAAAATCAACCTTAAGGGTAGAAAAATAGGGGATGATTGATTTTTCGTCGGTTAAAACTTTGTTTTCAAAGTAAATTATTGCTAATACAAATCAAATCAGATACAGTTTCGCGAAAGTTACACAAAATCATAGATTCTTAACATCGTCATTTAACGTAGGCTTTGCGGTAATGTAACAAGATTCATAATACTGGCCTTAGCTTATGGTGCAGAAGCTTTGTTTAGGTGCGTAAAGCCTACTTTATGCCGATAAACTCAAACTCAAACATTTCGTTATTAGTGAAAAACAATACAGAAAATAAAAGAAATATATTTAAGTAACACTAAGGTTTTGTCACGAAATGGACCCAGCTCTGCATTTGAGCGATAGATGTGAAGATATCTAATTTCTGAATACAAAATTCCCGTGAGTCTCATGTGGAGAATAATGTGTCCTCTTTAATAAAACCATACTTTTTTACAAGCTTTATATTAACTTGCAATGTTCGTATGTATATATACGAGTATGTAAGTATGTAAGTAAGTAACTTGTCCGTCAAAATTTGCAATCCATTTTTCAGTCACTTCCCGTTATCCGATTGAGCTGAAATTTTGCATGCATATGTATATCGCATCACAATGCAATATTGTGATGCTGGAGCTGGAAGGTGGCCATAGGAACTCCGCAATAAAACAACACAACCCCATTGAGTTTGGGCTCGTTAGAATCGTCTCAATGAGTAGTTGATGATGGTATGCAGAAGAGTAAAAATTGTCACTGGACAACCCGGAGCATAAAAAAGGGCTGTTTTTTTGATGATTTACGTGTTTGTTAATATGTATATAGCAAGAAATTTTAGGCAAGCCGGCGGGAGTCGGCTTGTATGGGCGCTCCGCCACTGTTACACACGTCCCTATAGACATGTATTAACTAGAACTTAATGACCTGAATGACCATTTCATTATACCTAAATGAATTAGATTAAATGGTACACTTATGGCAATTCATTTGGAATAGTAATGCCACGTAGCTATTATTAAAGTACCTATGTTGAGATTATAAAACACTCATAAGGAATTTATATCCAGCTTTGGATATCGAAGGTTTAAATAACTTCATTTTACTATGTGTATATGAACTTAGCTAGTTTTTATGTTCCCTTGCTCGTTTGACTAGTTTCATAGTTATTAACAAATTGGATCATTTAAGTATTTTAATCACGACTTGTTTCAATCAGAAAGCCCTATTTTGTTTGAAATATTCAATGAGTAGGGTTTGTAATATGCCTAAAAAGTTGTTGGCTTTGCACTAAATTATCCATTAATTACCAACCAGTATTCGATGTTCTAGATCTGCGAACTACCTTCAGCTTAAATATACCCGATGGCAGGCGACAGTCGAATAGCGAACAAATTAATTATTCTCGAATATAATAATATCATCATCCTCCTAGCGTTATTATTCCCGGTTGTGCCGAATATAATAATATGTATAAAGGAAAGTAGGCTGTTGCAGACTAGACTAAACATCTTAATGAGTAAGGCAGAAAGCAAGCGTTGGCTTCGAACATGCAAAAAGAGCGAGTCACGATTGGATAATTTCGTTGAGGATATTTGTGAATGATTATAATTCTGGGGTAAATTCTCTTTTTTTTACACTTTTTAGTGCTTTAGCCGTAGGTACTGTCACCTCGAATACTTTCTGACAGGAGAAGTAGCTCGAAAATATCTGGCCCGACTTTATTTGCAGAGCCATTAAATTAAATTAAAATACATTTATTTCGGACTATTAATCAATAATTTGTTAGTTACAATATAATGACTAGATTGCATTAGTGACAGATATTTTTGATTGCTATATCACTGATATTGTTGCAGGTGACATGCGCACCTCTAAATAAGATATTTTATTTATTTATTTAAATCAGGCAACAAGGCCCATATTACAAATACAATATAAAACTACCGTACCGTACCGTAATACCGTGGTTGACCGGAAAACAAACGATCGATACCCTATCAAACAAAGCATTAACATTGTGGCCACGTAGATATTCATTGACATGCGCAATGCTTAGCATCACCTTAAGCTTAGTCGCCTGGCTAGCGACAAGCAAATACCCTAAGACAACGATCGTGACCCGAGGGCTAACACGGTGTGTGTGTGTAACACACATATACAACGCATCCCAAAACACAAATGGCGCTATGTATCTTGCCTCCGGGGTCACAAGTGCTCTTAGTGTAGGAGTTCGCAGCCCTCGGCTAACGACTCCATAGAAGGCGGCGATGGCGCCCCTCAATTGGCGAATGGCGGCCTCCGTTGCCCAGTGGGTAGTGACTCTGCCTACGAAGCTGGAGGTCCCGGGTTCGAATCCCGGTCAGGGCATTTATTCGTGTATTTATCACGAATATTTGTTCCTGAGCTATGGATGTTATATATGTATATAAGTATCTATATGTATGTATCTATTATATATATCGTCGCCTAGTACCCACAACACAAGCCTTACTGAGCTTACCGTGGGCCTAGGTTGATTTGTGTAAGATTGTCCCGTAATATTTATTTATTTAAATTAGTTGGCAATGGAAAACCGAGAGGCGGTAGCCTTGGAGCTATCGAGCTCGTAGGTATCTCAGATTTTCAGGTCAATTTAGCTGATTCTTCAGCGTATGCACTAAAATCGTAACGCATTAGATGATACTTACACTTACTAAAGGCTAGCACAACTCGCTGCCAAGTCGCGTTGTGCCCGACTAAGCGAATCCTGTCTCCCTCGCACTGTGCAAACCAAAAAGAGGAGGGTAGATGTTCTCGTCTCGCGTCGCGTCGTGACGTCAGTTGCGCAAGCCCCGCTATGCAACAGGCAGCTCATGGAATTCTACCTAAAATTGGTCCAGTGGGGGAACCGGCCGCTACAGATGTTATTTATCACGCCAGCCCCAGATGCATGCCGATGAGGCGTGGGTGCATTTTGCATAAACATCAGCGGGATGGCATAACACAGTGCCAAGTGCTAGTCGACAAAAACTGTGCGTCCCACGCTACCAACTTGCTAACTAGCTAACAATGTTATTAGTTATTCAATCTGATTAGAAGACCATTGCTCTATTAAGCTAAATAACAGCAACTTCTCGCAACCTGGCTATTGATTCATCAAAAAACCGCATTCAAATCGGTCCATTCGTTTAGGAGCTACGATGCCACAGACAGACACACAAACACGACAAACTTATAACACCCCTCTTTTTGCGTCGGGGCATAAAAATGTATCTATCCAGAATAAGATTTAAAACAAAGCAAAAAACCGAACAACTATGATTTTAAAAATTGGAACGTAATAAACGGCTTCCGTAGCCCAGTGGGTAGTGACTCTGCCTTACGAAGCTGGAGGTCCTTGTATATAAGTATCTATATGTATGTATCTTATTATATATATCATCGCCAAGTACCCACAACACAAGCCTTACTGAGCTTACCGTGAGCCTAGGTTGATTTGTGTAAGATTGTCCCGTAATATTTATTATTTATTTAATGTACACTGTATCTGGGGTTTCTTCTGTACCTACTGATAGTCCTAGCTAGGTATAAAACTATTTTATGAGATTTCTTATTATATTTTCGTACTGTAAACTCCGATTCAATACGGGTATAATGATGCAAAGCGGTATTCAATTAAAGGTAAAAGATTTGCTTTAGTAGGCCTATTATCAATTCCAGTTTAAGAAAACATTTTTAACTGACGTGACGGGTCGTAGAAGATGATAACGCAAAGTTTTTTGCTCACAAAAATAAATGTGCTATTTTGCCAAAGTAGTTAACGAAGAATCTCCCACTTCGTTAGCTACTTTGGCAAAATAGCACATTTATTTTTGGATTTATAGGAATACAACCTATTTCGAGCGCATAAATGTAGGATTAAATTATCTCTAGCATACGCATTTTTATTTTTAACCCCCGACGCAAAAAGAGGGGTTATAAGTTTGACGTGTCTGTGTATATGTGTGTCTGTCTATGGTATCGGAATAGCTCCTAAACGAATGTACCGATTTTAATGCGATTTTTTGTCCGGGAGCAGACGTGATCGAGATGGTTTTTAGCTACGTTTCAACAAAATCGGTTCAGCCGGCTTCGAGATATTGAACGTTGAAATGAAAATGTAGGGTAAGAGGATTGTGAAGTGTCCATACGCAGCGCGAGTAGGTATTTTTAAAAATGCTATCTGTTTCACACCGCTCTGTGCCTCACCCGTATCGTGCGATAGAGAGAGTTACCAGACCTGCAGGTAATTGCCTACAATTTCTTGTTGAAATATTGTTTCGGGCAGTGAACGATAATATCTAGAAGTATAACTAGCGCCGAAAAGTGGCCCTACAAAAAGGATGCACTTATAGGCGGGGATTAAAAAGGATGCCTGGCAGCCCGTTCAGTTCGAACATCGCCACCGTGTCAAACTGTTAAATAAACCAAACGTTCGGTTTCAATAAATATATGCATTGTTGTGCCGTAAAATGGTGTGTGAGTCGTTCGGACAAGCACAACGAAAAAGATGGAATCACTTTTCACAAGTTAATACAGCGATAAACATATTATTTTGATTTTATTGTTATGAGATATCACGTTTTGTATAGGGATGGTATTATGCCAACAGACATAATTACTTTTTTTTAAAGTTGGTTTCTATTCTAACCATTGAATATCTTATCAATATTTTGTAGTTTTTATCGATGCCTTTCTAACTATAAAATGAAAAAAAAAATGTTTTTAGATTTTCAACACATCCAATTTGAAACGAAATATGGAATGAAGCAGTGCGTTTGAAACGACACGATTCGAAATGGCATGCCAAAAAAGGGATATTCTTTGTTCTTTACATTTCATCTTGCATTCATTGCAAATAAATGTTTTGGTTATATTTCCTCTTTCAAAGATGTGACTGATGCATTTAAATACGATTCTTGCAGCCATCACCTGCATCATTTGACGACCGCTTTAGCCTAGTTGGTAGTGACCCTGCCTACGAAGCAAGAGGTCTTGGGTTCGAATACCGGTAAGGGCATTTATTTGTGTGATGAGCACGAATATTTGTTCCTGAGTCATGGATGTTTTCTACGTATTTAAGTATTTATTTCTCTATATAAGTATCTATATCGTCGTCTAGTACGCATAGTACAAGCTTTGCTTAGTTTGGGACTAGGTTGATTTGTGTAAAATTGTCCGCAAATATTTATTATTTATTTCTTTATTTATTATTTATTTTATCAAATTCTAATAATTAAAAGCGCAATAGAACAGTTTTTAGTGATTCAGCTGCACTACATTGCTAAAAACGATTCCTTGATTTAGTCATCAACAGGCATCGGAGTTCATATCGCACGATGAGACGTTAGCGAGCAATGGAGTCGACATTAGTAATAAAATTCAACTCGAATTCATACTCATACTCATTAATTTAATTATAAAATGCCTTTATAGCGATCTTGATTAAAAATCGGATTCAAATTAACAATAAAATTATTTTTCTATTAGTTTACAAACTGATAGACAGCTTTAACTATTTTAATATACAACTATACATACTCTGATACACAAACTACATCGCTGCAATATACCTAATGTCATGTACTGACCGATTATTAAATTGAATAGTATGTACCTACCATGTGATTCACTGACGATTCCAGACGTTATTTGAAGTGGATATTTGATCATCAGAAAATATGGAAGAAGTCACAGTCGCACAACTCGTAAATTTTATTGCTAATATTGACTCCATAGCTCTGTAACGTCTTACCTTGCGATAAAAACTCCGATGCTTGGTCATCAAGACAACAGTTAAATAAAGTAACTTTATTCAGAGGAACTTGAGATTTAGGTCTCATTACTAATCTCGGTACCGAATTTTTTTTCGTATACAAACGAATACTTATGTTGTAATTGGAAATATATCCATATGTAAAAATATAGATAGCAATGTTTGCGTATCTCTGCTCACCCACCGTGTGGCCTACTTGTATTATATTGTAAATAAAAATAAATAATTTGTTATTTTCCATCGCAACTCAGCCCTGCTTCTTAAAAAAAATCACTCGAACGTTATCATAACTAAGTTGCTTCTTGTTGCATGTAACCATTCAACAATTATCCGTTTTCGTTGTCACTGTCACATGACGGCTAATCACAGCAATGTATTCCTAAATTGACCAATCGCATCCATTTGTGTTCGGTAATTGAAAATAGGCTGACATTTTGGGTAGCTGTGAATGGATAAATAGTTGACTATGCGCATACCGGGTTTTGGGTACGAGTTTGGGTAGAAATTTGTTAGGAGCTCGTGTTCTGTATATTTTAACATTCACTGGTTTCGTGTGATAACGTTTTTACCCCCCTAAACCATTATGAAATGAAACACTTTTGGTATAATTAGATTGAGTACACTTTAATCTATGTCTGTACGTTTTCCTTTTTTAGTATAGTGTATTTCAAATACGAAGGCCCGATGCACTTGAGACGGTCAATGGGCGTTAACAATAGGATAAGTGATAACAAAAGATACTCAAAGGCAAACATTATGAGCCCTATTGTTAAGTTTCAAGTGTATAGGGCCTTCGTATTTGAAATGGACTATAAATCAGTTTAGATTAATTAAAAAAAAACGGTAGACAAAGTTTTTAAGTCAAAAATACAGATTTTTAGATGCTAATAACTTATAACAGTACAGATCAGTACAGACCTAGTTTTTCATTAAATCTAAAACATATTCAAAAATTATAAAAATCGAACTATGTTTGCGGGGTGAAAAACGTTATCGCTTTTTGTATGAAAATTTATTTTGTACAAGAATACTGTAAGACAGACAACTGCTTGTGCGGATGCGCCCGCATATTACAAAGAACGTAAGCGAAGCCACGGGATAAAATATAGCCTATGTCCATCCAAAAAGTCTATTCTATGCTCATATGAAAGAATTTTAGAAATCGGGTAAATCGTTCCGGAGATTACCCCCTGCACAGCAACTTACAAAGCGACAATCTCCCAGACTTATTCACTGTACTTATGTAGTATAGATTAATCTTATCTACGTCATTAGTATCCAGCCTTTTGCTTTCAAACCCTTTCGATATTTGCATGCGACCACTGTAACTGGCGAGAAATGTTAATTCAAACATAAAACATGTTTTTTATGTTCTCTTATGTATCTAAATACAAATGGCGAAGATACAAATAAAATAAAACCGGCATATGAGTAGATAAGCTCTTTAGAAAACACCTGTGGCACGATTGGCTGATATTATAGGGCTAGTCCATACTGATATTATATATGCCAAAGTGTGTATGTTTGTATGTATATCACAGATAGACTGTCAAAAGGAAAGACAGACGGACAGAGAGACAGGCAGACAGTAGGCAGAAGGTAAAATACGTGTTATTTTTTCACTCTTAATAAATAAATAAAAATTAAGGGACAATCTTACACAAAACGAACTAGTCTCATAGCTAGCTCAATAGGTCCTGTGTTATTGGGTACTATTAGACGACAATATATTTTACGTCATACCTGGCCATAAAGATAGCGTGCGGAAAACCCCACTTCCTGGCCAGATAGAGACGTAAAATGTTGTACTCACCACGGGCGGTAATAAAGAAAGCCTCAGAGCGCATATTTATCGCCCTTGCCTTCGGCTCGGGCGTCAAATACCTGCGATCTGAGACATTCTTTGTTTGACCGCCCTATGTAAGTAATGTACTATAATAGATATAAATACATAGAAAGCATCCAAGACTCAGAAACAAATATTCATGTTTATCACACAAATATTTGCCCTTACCTAGACTCGAACCGAGGACCTTCAGCTTCATAGGCAGCGTCACTTCACTACCCACTAGCTATCCGCTATCCGGTCGTCTTAATAAATTGAGCCGGTTGTAATGAAATTTCGTGTGGAGCTGATTTGAGTTCAATGAGAGGACATAAGCAGATATAGATTCCTTTAGAGTCTGAAATAAATTATTTTTATTTTATTTTATAAGCTACTTCTTATCCCGAAACTCACTAAGGGAGTGAATTGCGCATTCGAATTTTGTGTGGCAATGCTCTTAACCAGTTCCACGCAGGCAAAACCGCGGGCACGTGTAACAACAAAAATGATACACATAAGATACTTAAAAGATTGCTCGGCGGTGCGCGAGCTACAAATGCAATGTCGTAGTGGTGATGTCACAGTCGTTTCGGACCTCAGGTAATATCAACCTGGTACTGGTAATGTAAAACTGCATTTACATATAGTATATTTAGGTGCAAATTTAACGATTGCGTATCATCGAGTGCTTTGCCCGGCACTCCGGCTTAATAAATGGTTTTTATTTTATGTTTATAAAGGATATAAATACAATGTAAGCATTTAGCAAAGTATGTAGGTATTTAAAAATACTTTTTTATGCATTAAATAACAAAGGTGACGCTACTCAAAGGTTGCCTGGAAGAAATCGCTAATTAGCGATGAGACCGCCGCAGCTGTACTGTATTACCCACCAAAAACATAAATGTAAAAAAGGAGAGCCAAGCTCAATACAAAAATTATGCTTGGCTGTGGGCTTCGCCGCAAAAATAATGGAGTTCTAAATGAGTGCCAAGTTCTATGCAAAATCCAAATATGTATTTATAGGAACAAAATAACATTTTGAACAAGTATTAAACTCTATGTCTTTGCTTTATTGGATACCTATAACAATTGATGTTATTTAAAAATGTGTGATCTTAAAGTAGGTTAGATTTGACTTGGCCAGTGTTCATTACATCAGTCATTTTATAAAGTTATTCAACACATATATATATATACTAGCTGTTGCCCGCGACTTCGTCCGCGTAGAACTTATACTTAGAAAATATAATGCAAACAAACTTCTACTTACCATCTTAAGGGATGATTTCCGAGGCAAAAACTATTATATATCCTTCGAAGGGTCTCAAACTATCTCTATACCAAATTACATCTAGGTACATGGATTTTATCCAAACTTTCACCCCCTATTTCATACCCTTAGGGAATGATTTTCGGGATAAAAACTATCTAATGTCATTCTTCGAGACTCAAACGACCTTTATACCAAATTTCATCTAAACGGGATTCATTCAAATTTTCACCCCCATTTCACCCCCTTAGGGAGTGATCTCCGGAATTAAAACTATCCTATGTCCTTTCCCAGGACTCAAGCTATCTCTTTACCAAATTGTATTAAAATGGGTTCCATCCGAATTTTTACCCCTAATTTCACCCCCTTAGGGGATGATTTCTGGGGTAAAAACTATCCCATGTCCTTTCCTAGGACTTAACCTATATCTACACCAAATTTCATCAAAATAGATTACATCCAAATTCCCCCCCCCCCCCCTTTTACCCCCTTTTCCGGGATAAAACCTTTTATATGTCCTTCCCCGGGACTCAAACTATTTATATACCAAATTTCATCTAAATCGGTGCAGCGGTTTAAGTAGCTCCATACAAATTTCCACCCCCAATTTCAGCCCCTCAGATATAAAAACTACCCTTTGTCCTTCCCCGGGGCTCATTTCATCTAAATCGGTTCAGCGGTTTGGGCGTGAATAGGTAACAGACAGACACACTTTCGCATTTATAATATTAGTATGGAAGTATGGATTATTAGTATGGATAGTATGGATTATTTCCGCTTGTCTTCCAAATAGAGGTGTAGCTGTAGACTCACTTCAAAAGAAAGAAGAAACGAAAAACTCATTCAAATATCTCAAAAAATTACGAAGCTACAACCGTTTTAATGTCGCTTGTTAGAGTGAGAAAACGATCAGGGACCGTGACGTCACGATCCTCGAGCGTCATAGTAAAAAACAATCGTTTCATTATAAAGGTGCGTTTTGCGGAAAAGAGACGCAACAAACCCCCTCTTAGAACTTTATACACTTATAAGTCTTATAACTTAGTGATTACCTATATAGCCTCTTGCGTTGTTTTTTTTTCGAGATAATACAACATTATGATTATTTTGTTTAGTGTCTACATCCCTATTTTCGATAAGATAAGATAAAATAAGATTTCTTTATTGTCAGAACTGTGTACATTTAGTAGTTTTGGGTAAAATAAAGTCCAACAGCTTGCCCATTTCGGACGTACAATATTAAACTTAAAGCTAGTCAAATATACTAAAACAATAACAACAATAGTATTTCCAAATAATTTTAACCATATTCACACATAAAATAATAATTTAGATCTATCCAACATCCGTATTTTCTTTTAAACCACGAACTTCGGAATTCGAAAATATTCGGGTATCTCTATCTCTATCGCACTAACAAATGACAGGAATGCAGAGGGCCTACCGCGAAAGGCATTCGAAGTTTCCCCTCTCTGTCATACTTACAAGTTCGTACATAAGTGCGACAGAGAGGGAAAACTTCGAATGCCGTTCGCGGTAGGCCCTCAGATATACAAACTTCGAGTTTCGGTTTTCGTGGTTTGGCTGAATACGCAAAGAGCGCGCGCGCGTGCCATTCAAAAAAACCAAGTTTATATTGTTCGAATTTGTTGTTACATTTGTACAAATTACGCCTTAATTCGACATTTGCGCATATAAGTTCGCATATCAAAATCGATTAATTTTATATTTGCTTTTGGTACCTATGTGACTCGTCAATGTATATCGTAGACGGGATTAAAATTATTAATAGGCGAAAGAAAGGCAAAGCAATTCCGCCATTTTGTCCGTAGTATTTCTTATTACTGTGATTTTGACGTTTCTTTTAGCTGACAGATGTGGCGGCGATATACTTTAAGAATAATAAATGAAAAATTAAATGAAGTCGTATATTACGGTAACTGCCAAAGTACACTATCGTACCAAATGCAGAGAGCCCTAGACACTATTAACACATGGTGCAGGGAAAATGAATTATCCATTAACGTGGACAAGACGGTTGTTGTGCCGTTCACAAACAAGAGAAAGCTCGATGGTCTGAGACCTCTGTCTATGAACGGCAGAACAATTCCGTTCTCCTCCGAGGTCAAGTATCTGGGCGTTAAAATCGACCAGAAACTGACCTGGAATCCGCACGTTAACGGAATTTTGCAGAAGGCTAAAGTAGCCCTCTCAATCTGCTGTCGTTTAGCGGGGAATAGATGGGGTCTAAAACCCAAAATTGCCCTGTGGCTATACACGTCCATTGTGAGGCCGATGGTGTCATACGCCTCTGTGGTCTGGTATAGGAAAACGACACAGAAAACAACAATAACTAAGCTCAGCAGTCTGCAACGGACTGCTTGCATTATTGTTACTGGAGCCATGTCAACCTCTCTAACAGCTGCTCTGGAAGCCGTGCTGAACCTGCCGCCCCTGGACCTCCACTTGGAAAAGGAGGCGAAGTCCAGCATGCTCAGAGTAGCGTCCGTAAGGAAAGGCGACTGGCTATCCACAGCCTTGAGAACACTCAAGGACTCAGTATACGATATACCTGTTTTAGGGATGCCACTTGACACAATGCCCCCAAAACTTTGCACGCAGATAAACTACTCTGTGGAACTCCTAAGGAGAGAGGACTGGTTGAACAGCCTCATAGATTGGAAACCAGGTAGCCTGAAGTGGTACACTGATGGCTCCAAATCCGGATCGGAGGTAGGATGCGGAATATATGGAGAGGCACCCAGGGCAGCGATCAGTCTGAACCTGGGTAAGCACACTTCTATATTCCAGGCAGAGGTATACGCCATTCTAGAATGTGCGACAACGAATCTGCAAAGCGCCTTCCTTAATCATACTATTTATATCCACTCGGATAGCCAGGCGGCTCTCTTGGCTCTTACCTCTAACGTCACAACGTCGAGGCTGGTCGAGAACTGCCGGGAACTATTGAATGACCTGGGTACCAAAAACAAGGTAATTTTACGTTGGGTCCCAAGGCATGCAGGCATCGAGGGAAATGAAAAGGCTGATGAGCTTGCACGAGCGGGGGCGAAGGGAACACACTGCGGACCAGAGCCGTTCTGTGGTATCCCTAAAAGTCTAACCAAGCTCACTCTAAAAGCCTATTGTTTCTACAAGACCATTCAAGCCTGGAGAGCTAACCCAGGACTGAAACATTCCAAGGCACTTATTAGAGCCTTTAGCAAGAAGGCGTCTTCTGACGCCTTGGCGCTAAGTAGGAACCGTCTACGCATGCTGGTCAGGGTGCTTACTGGGCACTGCCGCCTAAATAAGCACATGCAAACGATAGGACTGTGTGACACAAGGCAGTGCAGATTCTGCTTCGAAGCAGAGGAGACGCCTACACACATCCTAACCGATTGCCCTTGCCTCATGCATAGTCGTAACTCCTTCCTGGGCAAACACATCATGTGCCCGGAGGAGATCAAATTTCTTGAGTTCAACAAAATCCTGCAATTCTTCGAGTTTGCAGGACTTGACCAAGAATTGTAGTAAGTGGCGATCACAATAGATCAGCGATGGTCGCAGTGATATAAGGGCTTTGACAGCCCGAAAGCCACTACCAGAAATAATAATAATAATATTACGGAAAATAAATTAACTGTCGCAGTCGGATAAAAACTATCCTAAGTTGCAGCTGGAATAATAATGTACCTATATAAAATGTTTCATATTTGTCCGTCCATGGGATGCTGAGAATATTCGTACCACAGAAAGCTTAGTTTCAAACTGGCTGATTCTTATTTAATTTAGAGATCTATTATAAGTGGAGATGGAGATAAGTGGAGAAGATGTACATTTTAATTCTGATAAAAACTGGCCAAGTCAAATCTAACCTACTTTAAGATCTCTCATTATTAAATAACAGCAATTGTTATAGGTACCTATCCAATAAAGCAAAGACATGGAGTCGTCGTATCGTCATACCCGTGCACCCGCGTGCCGCGCACTCCGCGCAGGCGAAGACTGAGTGAAGTGGTCGGACTATAGAGGTATTTGCCAGAGCTGTGCGAAGTAGCTACCTTACCCTACCCGTATGCTCATTTATTTGCCACCATCGTGGTATCAAGAAATATATCGATCGATGTCGAGCCAATACCAAGGACTGTTGGGTAAGATTGAGCAACAACGTGGGATATAAATAATTCGTCTGCCGGTTAGCTCGCCTTGTTTCTACCGCGCTTGTAATCGACAGGTATACGATTACCACACGGAGAGGTGTATATGGCTGGGCTCTTCCCAACTCTAAGCTAAAAATATTTATTTTTATTTTTATTTGGCTTTAGACATGTTTGTTAACAATTGAATAGAATAGTAAAGTTAAGGCACTGTTAAGTACCAATTATCAGAACATTTAATAAACTATGATGATAAATTAATCGCTTAGCTGCTGTCAGGGAAACGCAATACATCAGCCATTTCTTAACCTTGTTCTGAAATGTTATTACTTTTATATATTTTAAAGGTTTGCCCTTTGCTTTTCAGTGTAGTGACTATAATATCGAGTCAGTGGGAATCAAGTATTGCCATAGAATAAAATAAAAGTACCTACACGTACAAAAGGATCTCTATCTAAACTAAACTGACGCTAGACAGCTAAAAAACCCAATCCATGTCATCCCGCTCTACCGCACAAATCCTCTCACAGACTGGCGCAGCCTGCGGTGGCGGCCAGTTGTTACTATGATAATCAAGGCCGCTTGTGTCTGAATCATTGATAGGAACATAGTATACAACTGACCGCAACCGCAGCCTGACCTGGCTAGACTGTGACACTGTGAGAGACTAACTATATAAACACGTGATCATTCGCCTAGCTGTCGCGTTGTTGTTGTAGTTTGTCGCGGTATGTGTGACACTTACAGTGACAACGACATTGACAGTAGTGCTACATATGTGCAAACGATATTGTCACTCTCCGGCAGTCGCAGCCGAGTTGGGGTAAATTTGCACCTCGGAGACCCGTTTAGCCGAAATTGTAATAGGGACAGGCCTGGGGCGCTACCACGAAATTAAAACGAAGTTCGTTCATGATTCTCCCTATCTGTCGCACTTGCTTACTCGTATTCGAGCGACAGAGAGGGAGATAAACGAACGAACTTCGTTTTCGTTTCGCGGTAGGCCCTCTGGTATTACGGAGACCACGTCAATGGTAGAAACTTAACAGATCCATTCCTAGATGCTCCGTCGATAGAGCAGCCCGCGGGCAAATGTTCTTTTGTAACGCACCTGCGTCAAACCGCTTCGTAACGCTAATGTAAGCGTTACATTGTTTTAATTTATCGCTGACTGGGGACTTACGACCACTCTTTTAACGATATACAGTTTTTTAACCTCAATAGCAGTCGGCTTGACATGACAGTATATGTGAGACTGAGCTTTACGCTTTCAAAAACCTGGAATACTAAATTTCCTGGAAATAAGACCTAGCTGGGTCGATTTTTCACCCCCGTATTTAGACCCGAAGATTCCCACAATCGATAATAGCTGGTAGAGGATAAGGAGGATAAGTGATCTGCATTTGTCTCTAGCTGTGAATACAAACAATCCTCAAATCAAAACAGGGTCAGCAACGCACTTGTCTCTTTTGGAGTCGTAAGCGTACATAGGCTTCGGTGACTAATTACCACCAGAAAGGCCTTATACTTCATTCGTCACCGTCGTGGTAACCCTTAATTTGGTAGTGTCCAGCCGGCTATACAAACTCTTTGACCGTCTTTTTCAATTGTTTTGCCTGACCAGAATCGTTGGGATGGTCCTGCGTCAGCGAGAGGCTTGAACTATGGACTTGGGTCATTGTCAGATTTAGGTTCCCGTCTCTTCTATCGACATTGCCAAAGTTAAGGGCCTAATAAAGCCTAATTTTTGGTTGAACTCTGAATCAGCATTAACGGCGTCGCCTCTTTTATAATTCTATGCGATAAAAACATATTATAGTTATGTAAACATAAGCGCTTAACTATTAACCACAGAAAATATTTTTTATTCTGACTGACAATCACCCACGTTCGTTCGTTTTTGTCAAATTAAGGAAAGAACTACCGGCGTTATGGGGAATGGAAGCCAATTCTCTCTGCTTGATCTTCAAGTGACATCGTCAACTTCTTCGGAGCCCAAGGTGCATTTTAAGCATTTTCTCCTCCTATTACCCCGATTCGACATCTGTTGTTGAGACATTGGTATGTGATGTCCACCCAGACGTATCCGTCGACGGCGGCATCCTGACAAAATTAGTTTGCATCCCATGATATTTCAACACATAAATCATCATTTATCGCAAACTACAATTTCGCACTGTATTACATTAATTAACCAAACAAATGATTATTACATTTCACCTGAATGTTTATTACATCATTTGAATACCAACATTAGTGGCTCGCGTGTGTAATTGAATATTGTGAATAGTGATAAATCTCTCCACGCATGGTGTGGTGGGTGATGAGTGTTATTCATTTAACAACACAACGACATGGAACATATGAACTAGTATTCAGAGCAATGATGCGTAGTTGCAGTATCCAAGAGGCAATCGGATGACTCGCGGTATTTGATCTCCCGAAGTGTTGTGGAACCGCCCTATGCAACCCGAACTGAGCCAACTTGGCCTGAAGCAGAAATTAGAAAATGTATGAAAAAGAAAATATTTGTCGCGAGGCAGCCGATTGATACCCTATTATTGTTCATAGAATGTCTTGATATATTAGTTAGTTATACTAGTATGTTGAAAGGGGCAAATGCGTGTCCATCTATTTCGCTGGTAAAGTTGTGTTATGCCTAAATTAGCGTTATGTCATAATTAGTTCACACCGGTTCATTATTCAATTACATTTCTTATGTAGTTTTAACAGCTAACTATTCATCTATGTAATGAATTGATTATACGCATGCGGCTATTCAACCAAGTGTTATTAAGTTAATCAAATCTGTTGATGCATCACCCGTAGATGCTTATTACGCCACAACCTCGGCCCAGAAACAAATTTGAATAATGACGAGTTATTATTTGCAATCTTTTACTCTTTATTAGGTGCTCAGGAGGTATGAGGTGTTGTTTTTCTGGTGGTGAGCAAGGTCGCAAGAGTTCCCGAAGATGCACGCACAGCTATCACAGGATGGCCCGCGAGCTGTGTCGCGGTCGCGGCGACACAGCTATCCGTTTCTTTCTAAGCGTTCTAATTAGTAGGGCGAATCAACAAAGGATCGACAATGGATTTGAGTACTCTGTCGCAAAAATACCTATTAAGGTATACCGTAAAATGGGGTGAGTAGGATCAAAACTGACATTCAAACCTCGATAACATTTAATTTTTACATATGCAAATTGAATGGTGTATATAACAAGTGTTTCAGACGTTTGTATTTTAGTTTTTATTTTAATTTGGGTATTTCAATTTCATAACTTTGACAATAAACAGGAAAACCCACCTCACCCCGTAGTCCCTCTCCCTCGTAATTGGGGTGAGGTGGGTTTTGATACAAAGGTGATTTTGGAAGAATGTTGGATCGTTTTTTTTTATAGCTCCATTTTAAATTGGAATAAATTATTATTGTAGCAGTAGCCTTAAAGCCCGATCTCACCCCCCTTTCTACCCTTTTCTCCCCATTCATAACCCAGCTCTCCCCGCGAACCCTACTCACCCCATTTTTACGGTATTCTTTATAGAAAGTTAGGCCTTTACGAGTAGGTTTAGAAATAAGGAACCATTTATTCATGGCACAAAAAACACAGTAAAACTCATAAAAATACAAAAATACTTATTATCAACGCGCCATGAAATGGTCCCGACTCAGAATTTACTAATTGGCCAGCGCTGGTCTTCCGTCGGGGCCAACTGTTGTTGGGTATCTTTGTTTTTTTGTCCATTAAAGGCGGCCCAAGGCCATATTTTTTTTTATACTACGACGGTGGCAAATAAGCTGACGGCCTGCCTGATGTTAAGCTGGTACCGTCACCTATGGACACTTGTGACTCCAGAAGAATCACAAGCGCGTTGCCAACCCTTTATTCACTTGAGGATTCGCTGTGTTGGCAGATAGAGACATCCAGTCACTTCCAAGACAACGCATCCTAGGGAGCTCTGGTGACCTTACTATGTTATTAGTATTCCAATAGAACGAAGTATTTTTCGCCAACTGCGTATATTGGAATGTCACGTTTCTAATACATAGGTACTACAAGCAGTAAATAAGCGCCTACAGGCACCTACAGCAGATAACCAAAACTTGCTACATAATGCCGACCTACTTCGATCGCCCACAGCACTAAATATTAATATGTTAGGGTTGCCAATTATGAACATAGTCAATAGTGGGGCAGATTGCTGGAACAAATTGTCGTAAATGTGGTCACGCCTGGTCAAAAGCACCAAATTGTTTTCAGGTACTATAACTCCAGGCAAAATAGGGTTTTGAAAAACATCAATTTATAATAGCGTTCTTTTTCTTTATTTCATTTTAAAACATTATTTTAACATGCTTTATTCAAGAATCCAACAAACTTCCATCCGGAAGTATTTATATAGATTTACATAAATGATAAATTGTTTTTTTTTATTGTTTATCTTGAATATTATAGAGCAAATGTAAATGAACGAAAATAAAGATAAAACCATTTATTAATATTTTTACTGAGTTTTCAGAAGCTAGTTAAATTATCATTTTTTTGATGTCTGAAATTTTGTTGGATTTTGTTGCTAGGTAACTATTTAATCTCCACTTATAATAAATCTCTAAATTAAAAAAAGAATCAGCCAGTTTGAAACTAAGTTTTCTGTGGTACGAATGTTCTCAGCATCCCATGGACGGAAAAATATGAAACATTTTATATAGGTACATTATTATTCCAGCTGCAACTTAGGATAGTTTTTATCCGACTGCGACAATTAATTTATTTTCCGTAATATACGACTTCATTTAATTTTTCATTTATTATTCTTAAAGTATATCGCCGCCACATCTGTCAGCTAAAAGAAACGTCAAAATCACAGACTAATAAGAAATACTACGGACAAAATGGCGGAATTTCTTAGCCTTTCTTTCGCCTATTAATAATTTTAATCCCGTCTACGATATACATTGACGAGACACATTGGTACTAAAAGCAAATATAAAATTAATCGATTTTGATATGCGAACTTATATGCGCAAATGTCGAATTAAGGCGTAATTTCTACAAATGTAACAACAAATTCCAACAATATAAACTTGGTTTTTTTGAATGGCACGCGCGCGCGCTCTTTGCGTATTCAGCCAAACCACGAAAACCGAAACTCGAAGTTTGTATATCTGCATTCCTGTCATTTGTTAGTGCGATAGAGATAGAGATACCCGAATATTTTCGAATTCCGAAGTTCGTGGTTTAAAAGAAAATACGGATGTCGGATAGATCTAAATTAATATTTTATGTGTAAATATGGTTAAAATTATTTGGAAATACTATATTGTTGTTATTGTTTTAGTATATTTAACTAGCTTTAAGTTTAATATTGTACGTCCGAAATGGGCAAGCTGTTGGACTTTATTTTACCCAAAACAACTAAATGTACACAGTTCTGACAATAAAGAATTCTTATTTTATCTTATCTTATCGAAAATAGGGATGTAGACACTAAACAAAATAATCATAATGTTGTATTATCTCGAAAAAAAAACAACGCAAGAGGCTATATAGGTAATCACTAAGTTTTAAGAGGGGGTTTGTTGCGTCTCTTTTCCGCAAAACGCACCTTTATAATGAAACGATTGTTTTTTACTATGACGCTCGAGGATCGTGACGTCACGGCCCCTGATCGTTTTCTCACTCTAACAAGCGACATTAAAACGGTTGTAGCATCGTATTTTTTGAGATATTTGAATGAGTTTTTCGTTTCTTCTTTCTTTTGAAGTGAGTCTACAGCTACACCTCTATTTGGAAGACAAGCGGAAAGAATCCATACTATCCATACTAATAATCTATACTTCCATACTAATATTATAAATGCGAAAGTGTGTCTGTCTGTCTGTCTGTTACCTCTTCACGCCTAAACCGCTGAACCGATTTAGATGAAATTTGGTATACAGATAGTTTGAGCCCCGGGGAAGGACAAAGGATAGTTTTTATATCTGAGGGGCTGAAATTGGGGATGGAAATTTGTATGGAGCTACTTAAACCGCTGCAACGATTTAGATGAAATTTGGTATGTAAATAGTTTGAGTCCCGGGGAAGGACATATAATAGGTTTTATCCCGGAAATCATCCCCTAAAGGGGTGAAAAGGGGGGGGGGGGGGGGGGGTGAAAATTTGGATGTAATCTATTTTGATGAAATTTGGTGTAGATATAGGTTAAGTCCTGGAAAAGGACATGGGATAGTTTTTACCCCAGAAATCATCCCCTAAGGGGGTGAAATTAGGGGTGAAAATTCGGATGGAACCCATTTTAATACAATTTGGTATAGAGATAGCTTGAGTCCTGGGAAAGGACATAGGATAGTTTTGATTCCGGAAATCACTCCCTAAGGGGGTGAAATGGGGGGTGAAAATTTGGATGAATCCCGTTTAGATGAAATTTGGTATAAAGGTCGTTTGAGTCCCGAAGAATGACATTAGATAGTTTTTATCCCGAAAATCATTCCCTAAGGGTATGAAACAGGGGGTGAAAGTTTGGATAAAATCCATGTACCTAGATGAAATTTGGTATAGAGATAATTTGAGACCCTTCGAAGGATAAAGAATAGTTTTTGCCTCGGAAATCATCCCTTAAGATGGTAGAAGTTTGTTTGCATTATATTTTCTAAATATAAGTTCTACGCGGACGAAGTCGCGGGCAACAGCTAGTTGATAATATATCCAATACAAAGAAAAAATCAGCTATTATAAATTATTTTCAAAATTGTCATTTTTTCCATATCTACAAGTTGTCAGTTCATTGCCTGGACTACTTGTATTTAAAAGTCGGGAAAATGAAGGTTTGGCACAATCATGTCAACTCCATTTGAATGTTGTTATGGTCCAAAAATGCTAAACATTCAATTTCCTCGACTGTACATAGCTTTTAAGTTTTTGATACGAACCAACTCCTCCGTCGGCCATCTTTTTTAGGGTTCCGTACGCAAAGAGTAAAACGGGACCCTATTACTAAGACTTCGCTGTCCGTCCGTCCGTCCGTCTATCTGTCACCAGGCTGTATCTCAAGAACCGTGATAGCTAGAGAGCTGAAATTTTCACAGATCATGTATTTCTGTTGTCGCTATAACAACAAATACTAAAAACAAAATAAAATATTTTTTAAGGGGGGCTCCCATACAACAAACGTAATTTTTTGTCGTTTTTATAGATAATGGTACGGAACCCTTCGTGCGCGAGTATAACTCGCAATTGGCCGGTTTTTTATGATAAGCGCACTGTGGTTGGTACTGTTGAGTGTTGGCATTGGCGCATAATAAATAATAGTACCTACTCACAAACAGAAGACAAATCCGATGTCTGACAGCTAGAAAACTCAAGTAATGGCATCCCACTCTACCACATAGCACGAGTTCTTTCGTCTAGTTTGCGTGTCATTGTCGTAGCACAATACCGGTCTCACGACAATGGATGTCTTGTCCGCATTTGGATGAATTGTCACCTTGGAGGTGTGCGAGAGTCAAATTTAGCCAAAGTGTCAAGTGGGACAGGCCTGGCATTAGTAAATGTTAAACTGCAAAGTCTCTTTTGAACGCCAAATTCCCCCTTTTCAGGAATTATACAAGTTTAAAGGTAGGTAAAGGCAATGCAAACCATGTAATGATGGGAACGAACGCTTGATTTGCGAGCTGCGTAACCTTCATGAAGCAGGCACCTGTAGGTTGCGTTGGGGGCCGACGTTGATTTTATAACAAGGCCATACCAGAATCTCATTGCACATAAAGGTGTAACTTTAAGGACCTAGGTAAGACTGTTCAGAAGAACTCGCATCGTGATCTGCAAAGTTGTCTAGCATGCAATGATAAATCATCTTTGATGCACCTATTTAATATACAAGAATCTTGCCACAAAAGCCATTAGTCCTGTTTATAAACAGGCGACGCGTGCGGCGACGCGGGACTCAGGCTGTAAAACGCTCATTGTATGTACGTAAATACTGCTAAGCAACGCCAACAAGGCCTTAAGCTGGCGGCGCATTTTATTTTTATTGAAACACAAAAAAACGGTGATCTCATTACAAGTTTACAACCCACACTTAACAATGTGTGTACCTCAAATTATAACAGAGATATTGTTACGTGACGTGTGCCATTGAAGTATTGTCGTTCCGTAACTTTAATAACGGGAGACTGGCAGCTCTCAAGTTGAGTTACACCTCCGATCAAGTTACAAGTGAATAGCCTTTTGAAGTATATTTTTACCAGCAGTTTAAAATATATAATACGCTTTGACAATTTACACACAGTGACGCGTTTTACGCCCTCGCATAGGCAGGAGTAGTCGTGAAATAGGTATTACGTATAAATAGGTGTAGTACTTATAAGAATTTTTTTTTGTTTTAATTTAAGATCGGTTTTTAATTTTCTTTGGGTAGAAAAATTAGGTACCTGCATTGATCTTCGAAAATTTTAAGTTTTTCCAATTTCAATGAAATATTTCAGTTTTCTTTTAAGTTCCACATCGTTATGATAATTTGATGGTTTACGCATCCTCGTATGCCCATATTGTATCGCTACCGCTCAAGTTTAGCCCAACATCTATATAGACATTAAAGGTCAATGGCGCGTGTCGTGCCACCAAAACGCGGCGTAGGCGCAGTGTCAGCGTGGGCATGCGCGAATTTGGCAAAACGCTAGAACGGACGTGAAAAAACTACTGTTGCCAGGGCCGCACTTCAACAAACAGGGGCCTTTGAAATATCAAAGGCATCTCAATGGCAATACAATTCGACAAGTCGACTTGCCGAAACCCCAGTATGTCTCGTGTGTCATAACATGAAGGATGTCTCCTAACTTAATAACTTATGACAAAAGAAAGACATGAAACAAAGGACATGGGTCACATGTCATTTTGTCGGCAGCTTAAAATCAGTCTAATACCGGTTCTGGACATCGCAAATAACGTGTTATGGTAGCGATTTCCCGTGATGTCGAATGCCTCATACCGGCTCCTTATCAGTCACGAGTGCACGAGGCACTGAACTTGAATATTCTGTTCATATTCTGTGAAGTATGCGCTCACAGGTGGAAACAATTTAATGAAAGACAGAGAGGGAGCGAGATTCTCGAGTGAATATTTAAGCTCAGGAGCGCTTATGCAGACAAATGACGAGACAAACAACGCTAATTTGGGCTCAAGGTAGGTACGCACTAGCGTCAGTTTTATACCATTCGTATTTTTTTATTTATCAAACCCGCCCATCTCTTCTACCATCAATCATTATAAGATGTCCAACACCTCACCACATCAGTACTCACCCATTGTCTGATTCCCTTCAGTTATTGATTGATACTTTAAGTATCTTATGGCAAGCCAATAGAGATCATATACCTCCATAACTAGTAACCAATGACCGGTATTTTAGGCGTCATATAACAGAGGATATTATATGCAGTGATTTAAACATAGACATCCCAGAAGAGCGATCTGCTGTCTACGTCAAGAACCTGAATACGGCCCAACATTTTGCTAAATTCCATGACTCATGGCACCTGATTAAGCTACACTATCGACCATATTTGGCGGAATCATTAGAAGCGTTTAGCAAATTAAATGAACGTAAAACACACTTTTGGGAAATAGTAGTCAGGATTTATAGTTCCAATTAGTAGTCAGTTAGTTAGGAAAGAAATACAAACAGACATATGGAACGTCTAACAAAATTATATAAATAGACATGAGGGAATGGAATAGGTTGTACCTACCCCGTTGCCACATTGACTACAACTTAGCACTAGGTTTTTTCTGTTTAAGTATTTCCCCAAGAACAAATGTAAGTACAAATTCGGATTGTACATAAGTTACAGAATGTTAATTATCATAATTGTTGACAAACACATGATTTGAATAAGAAAATCATTAGCGTATAATTTCTACATAACCCGTTATAGCAGTATAATGCTTGGTTAATATCTCTGGCGGTAGTTTAAAGGACTACGACTTCAAACAACTAATAAACAAGAAGAATGTATAGTTCACCGGAAAGGAATGACTCCTATAAAAGTAAATAATACCATGTTAGGCGCGACAAGGAACATGTTTCAAGGTGCGCGATTCTACTAATATAAAAATTATCAAGATGAGTAGGTATGACGAGTATGAGTCATCATTACGCGAAAGCCTTGACTTTTCACAGCATGCTAAAATAGTACATTAGATCAGAGGCCGGGAAAACACGGATTTCCGGCCAAGTAGGTATAGAGATACGAGGCTGGGAATCCGTTTTCACGCCGAGGCATGTACAGTGCTTTTCTCAAACATGCAATGAAATAAATTACAATCAGCAGTTCGTAAAACCTGCCGCCATCTTTGACGCTGTCTGTATGAGGTTGGACGTTGAAACAAAATAAAGTTACTTTGCAGGCCTAGGCCTGAAAAGTTATATGAAATCCCATTTCAGGCCGCCTCGAGATGCTGCGCCCGAAAAAGGATACTTCCGAGTCTATTATAAGGAACGTTAAGAGAATATTTCATTGTATGTTTGAGAAACAGCATTTTATTGGTAACTTACCTAATTTTTAAATTATTACTCTTAGTGTTTGTTAGATTTTGTACAGTAAAACTACGTTAAATAAGTTAAATATTCAGACAATTACTAAGAGCTATTTTCCCCTATTGGTCCCGCTTATTTCCTACTAGGAGCTAGAATGTTTACAGCTACAATCATACTGTTGCATGACGAAACTACAGAAAAAGGAGAAAACTTTGATAAACTCGAAAATGTAGGATATTCAGACAATAGTTGATTCCAATCCTCTTCGAATTTAGTGCTAATTATTTCGAGATTTGCCTCATCGTAACACATTTATGTATGATATTTCGATTAATAAAATAATCCGTTGATTTAATTTAATTTAAATCTTTATTTCAGATATAGGTAATCCATATTTTGTTAATGAAGACTTACGACTAGTGTTAGTAAATAATAATACTAAATAAATCTAACTTATTTCCTATATGATAGAAAGCTCTTTGTCATCCCTATCCAATGAGCCAAAATTGGACTATCATATCGGCCCGCAATCACCCCCAGAATGCTGTTGTAGCTGCCCCTAAGTCGACCCATCATCGATTTAGCGGAAGGCATTGATTTAACATGGCATGCTAATTTATGCATGATGTCACGGGTTGCATAATTAACGTCGTGATATCACCAAGTTGTCCTCGGTGTCGCCAAGTCAATGCATTGTGTCAGCATCGTCCGCTCCCACACTATCAAGTTTACGGTCGAAAGTTTAGTCACACGTGTTATTCATTGAGTATTGAAAGATTGGTCGTTAATCTTGCTGTAGATTAATTGGGAACGCTTTGTGAAACTCATACTGGTCTACTGTGGCTAAGGGCGTGTTTAATGGACAGGCGACGCGAGAACTGTTAGGTTAGGCGACCGTGGAAACGCTTACGCCTGTACATAAACACTCTTAAGCGATGCCAAAAATTATATTTGAACGAAGCCTAAGCGTCGTGATAAGCAAAATTAAAAAAAAATGTGTGACTGCAGTGTGGCGGGGCGCCCATGCAAGCCGATTCCCACCGGCTTGCCTAAAATTTCTTTTTAGGCAAGCCTATAAGTTTTAACTCTTTCATTACTTTTTTGACCCGGGTTGCGCATCGAAAAATTGTACGCGCCGCCACGTGGTTACATTCAACATAGTACAAAATGTAAGTACCTATCCTATACTAACTCCTTCAAGCCCTATTTACCACCCTCATCTATATAACTATAAAAGAAGAAGACTTCCTGACTGGTTCATCAACGCACAGCCGAAACTACTAGGACTAGAAACTTGAAATTAACACCAGAACTACCTTTTATAACATAGGCGACGGTTAAGAAGGGATTTTTGGAAATTCCACCCCTAAAGGGGTTAAATAGGGGTGCAAAGTTTTTTTTTTAGCTAGAGACTTAAAACTTTGTAGAAAGATTACTTATAGAAATAAAAAATAGAGTAATTTCAGCGTTTTGGAAAATTTTACCTCTAAGCGGGTTAAAAGGGGGTGCCACGTTTGTATGAAAGGAACATTTTTTTTAGTTTGAGACTTAAAACTTTGTAGAAAGCTAACTTAATGGAATACAAACAAAATACTTTCAGCATTTTGGAAAAAAAAACGTGTGCCATGTTTGTATGAGGGGAACTTTCTGTTTGAGTTAGAGACTTGAAAATTTGTAGAAAGATTACTTATTTAAAAACAGGACTTATACAAAAAAAGGATTTTAGAGTTTGTTCCGTAAGGGGGTTAAAAAGGGTTGCAAAGTTTGTATGAGGGAAACTCCTTTTTGAGATAGAAGCTTAAAAGTTTGTAGGAAGATTACTTATTAGAATACAAAAAATAAATTATTTTCAGTGTTGTGGAAAATTCCACTCCTAAGGGGGTGAACAAGGGGTGCAATGTTTGCATGGGGCAAACTTTTTTTTTAACTAGAAACATTATTTTTTGTAGAAAGATTACTTATTAAAATTAAAAAGTACTTTCAGGGTTTTAGAAAAGCCCACCCCTAAGGAGGTTAAAAGGGGGCCAACGTTTGTATGGAGGAAACATTTTTTTAGCTATTACGTTGTATAGATATTACTTATTTAGAAAACAAATATAGTAATAACATAAATTTAAAAATACAAAAAACTAGTATATATTATAAATACACACGTCAACTACACTACAACTAGTTAACCCCGTTCGTTATCGCTTCCGGTGCAAAAGTGCCCATAATGCTCACGGCATTACCCCGCTGGATGGCTATGGACAGTCTCTGCACCAGAAACGATTCGGAGCGGGGGTCCTCTCCCTTTTGCCTGAGTCGACGGCCTATGTCACGCACGAATTGTTTCGCGTCAGCACCCCAGCAGCCCGCCGTTTCCACCGCAAAAGGGACGAAAATATACCCCGAGCCCAATGGAGCATACTTTTGGCGCTTCACCGCCGCCTGAGACTCGGCTGCCGCTCCAGCCGCGCGTACAGTGCGACTGATATGAGAGGCGGCGAAGGTGCTGACGCAAGTAGCGTCCCAGACCAAGCAACGTCCTCTCTCCCACGGCACCAACGTTAGGCCATCAGGTCGCTTGCCATCCATGCGACTAAGACCCGGAGGCTCAAGCTTGGACGGAACACCCACTGACCTGAGCGCCCTTTGGACCACGTCGTTCAAGGCGTGGTGACGCGGATGCCTCCCGGCACATCGCCGGCAACTCAATGCATGATGACCGTCAACTCCCACCGTGGAACCGCATATGCACACTAATATAGTAATTAAATTATATTCAGCTTTTTTGGAAATTTCACCACTAATGGGGATAAAAAAGGGGAGCAAAATTTGTATCGGGGAAACTATAAATTATGGAGAAAGATTATTTATTAGAATACAAAAAGTACATTCAGCGTTTTAGAAAGTTCCATCCCTAAGGGGGATAAAAAGGGGTGCAATGTTTGTTTGGGAGAAACTTTTTTGAGCTAGAAACTTAAAACTTTGTAGAAAGATTAAAATTACTTATTAAAATACAAAAAAGATATTCTTAAAGTAAGGGATTTGTAACTTCGGTTTTAGACTGTTTGCTAAAAGACTACCAAATTTATTTCAGCGTTTTTTTTATTCTTCGCCTCAGAAGTTCAACAGAGGGTTCGAAGTTTGTGTAGAGAGCAAAGACATTTTGAAAGTAAGAGATTTGTAACTTCGGTTTAAGACGGTTTACTAAAAGAATACAAAACTAATTACAATGTTTTTTTGAATTAATTCCTTAAGCAAACATTTAGACGATAACATGTTCTACGCGGACGAAGTCGCGGGCAACAGCTAGAAATGGATTTAAGTACAGGAAAATGTTATGAGAAAACTATATTTTTCCTACATACACAGACCTAAGTATGACTTCCCTTCATAATGAAAGTTGGAGGTCGTCGTTGTTCTACGTCCGTAGGAATAACCCTAGAAACCCTACACGTGACCTTCGGGTGGTGCTAAAAGAACGTCAAACTCGGCAGCTGCACTGTTCCTTCTGAACCTCGCAGCGCACACTGGAACTCTATCAGCGACATCGATACGAATACATATATGTACCAGTGTGTAAGCGCCATACGATAAATAAATAAATAATGAAAGTTTAGTCACTAGTATTTAAAAAGTTGTAATTGTTTTATCTGTTTTATGTAGACCGGCAGTTTTATTGTATTTAGATGTTGGCATCAAACGCTATAAGACTCAAGCAGTTAGGTAGATATTTTATGGGAATTAAAAATACAAAAGCCAGTTTTAGAGGTAAAGTAGGTAAGTAGCTGTATTTGTCTTGTCACTGTATCTGATGCGTTTGCGACGAGACAAATCGCCAAGAAGATAAGGAAGGTCGTTAAACCGCCACATTGCTATCCTCGCAAAAGAGGAAGAGCCTAACTACCGCATTTTTGCCACTAAAGAACACCCTTTTAGGACCAATTAATGCGCTTGAACAGCGAAGGATACACGAGTATGCGAATATGTTCCGTGTGGGCAGTGGGCTTCGCAAGGTTCCAGGTCACTACGATTATTTAATTCAAATGAAGTCTATTATGACGAAATTTGATTGGAAACTCTTAACAGTGGTATAGAATTTAACTAGTGGCACTGTGAACTGTAGAAGCGAGCATGTCATCTCTTAATAAAAAACCGGTCAAGTAGCGTTGCCATACAAAAAAAAAAAAAACTAAACGAAAACGCGTTCGAAAACTTATTGTAACGATAAAACTTATACTAGAACCTCTGATGCATGCCGATCACGTATTAACCGATACTGAAATCAAAACATTTACCTGATTACTTCTAAAATTATAAGAGTAGTACTTGAATCAAGTACTTCCAAAATAGAGAGCCATTAACTATACAAGTAAGCTGTATCAAAATACTTACTGAATGAAAATTGAAAGGCAAGGTAAGTAGGTACTTACTCGTACTTGGACTTACCTACTTACCTACTTCAAACGCGTAGGTGGGGATATTCATTATTTTTGCACCCTTTAACGGACAGTTAAGGATAGTAACAAAACCGACAGTTAATGTCAATCGCCTACGTTTAGTAACAAAACCGACAGGTTAGACGTGACTTAAACATCACTTTAGTTAACCTTAATCGGCCATTTTTTTTTAATTCCCCAGGTACGACATCAGAGAGAAGAACCGCACAGAAAGCGGTGGCGATGGCGGTGCGTGCGGCGCAGTGCGTGGCGGAGGCGGTACCGGTTGTAATGTTCGAACTAATGCGAAAAGGTCCGCACAGAATACCGTGGCTGGACGCGGCGCGTTAATATGTTTTGGTGCTCATTAGACGCATAATTTCATGTTCTTTAATTTCGTAGTGAGTAACTTTTCGCTAGGATGCACCGTATAGAAGCTACGAGTGAGAAGCCAAAAAATTTCGAGGATTTGTGGCTGCCAAAACTTGTCCCAAGATACTCGTATCTCGTGTAATCATTTTTGATATTTGCTCTTAGTCCAGGCAATGAACTGACAACTTGTATGGAAAAAAAATGACAAATTTGGAAATAATTAATAATAGCTGATTTTTTCTTTGTAATGGATATATTATCAACTAGCTTTTGCCCGCGACTTCGTCCGCGCGGAACACGTTTATATCGTAACTTTCTCCCCCCTTTTCACCCTGGTGATGAATTTCCAGATAAAAACTATCTTTATGTAAGGACTCTTTGGGAAGGCCCCGGAATTCAAAGTATCTCTATACCAAATTTCATCTCAATCGGTTCAGCGGTTTAAGCATGAAAAGGTAACAGACAGACAGAGTTACTTTCGCATTATATTAGTATGGATTGTATGAAGGAAAGGGTATCGATGCATGTAGGCTTTTTTCAGTATTATTTTGCATATTTTCATATCACACGGCCGTAAGGACCTTTTCTACTAAACCGTAGGATTAAATTAACTGACTTGTAATTTAAACATTTTATATGTTACATCTAATAGTTTTCAAAAAAGCCATAATCAAACGTCTTTTTTACCCCGTTTTAGAAAACATCTTCAAAACTAAGGCCGCCATAAGGTACCTTTACCCTTGGAACGTCAATTTACTTATGTAATGATAATGTTCCTATTCCCCAGGACTCCCAACTACCGCTATAACGTAAATGGGTTCCATCCAAATTTTCACCCCCAAATGACCCCCTTAGGGGATGATTTCTGGAATAGAAACTATTATATGTCCTTTTCCGGGACTCAAACTATCGTTCAACCAAATTTTATCAAAATGTGTCACAAACAAATTTCCACCTCCAATAACACCCCCTTAGGCTGAAGTCATATAGCGCCCTGCGTATCCAATACAACAACATTTTCAGGAGGCTGTTTGGGCTTCCCCGATTCTGCAGCGCCTCTGGGATGTTTGCTGTGGTGATGCAGACGAGGGGAAGCTCAAATAGCATCCTGAAAATGATAGCAGAGAGGTGGGACTCGGACATACTCCGCCGATACACCGACCTACACGTCCTAAAAAAAAAAAAAAAAAATTAAATTAAATTAATGCATGTGGCTATAATTTTACTAATATAGTTATATAGTTGTATAAGTGTTTTGTGTTTTTGTTTTGTGTTTTGTAATGCTATGGATCTAAGAAATCTGAAAATAAACCATTTTTATTTTTATTTTTATTTATTTATTTAGGGGATGATTTTCGGGATAAAACTATCCTATGTCCTTCCTTATCTATCGCTATACCGTAAATGGGTTCAATCCAAATGTTCATCCACCATTTATCACCCCCTTAGGGGATGATTTCCTCCTTTTATGTGTTCCGGAATAAAAAAAATTCTATGTTCTTTCCTAGGACTCTACCTCTCTCTATACCAAATTTCATCTAAATGGGTTCTATCCAAATCTTCAACCCTCATTTCACCACCTCAGGAAATGATTTTTCGGCATAAAAACTATGCATTGTCCTTCCCTAGGACTCCTTCTATCTATTTACCAAATTTCATCTAAATGGGTTTTATCCAAATTTTCACCCCCTATTTTATCCCTGAGAGGATGATTTTTGGGATTAAAACTATCCGTTGTCATATTCCGAGACTCAAACTATCTTTCAACCAAATTTCATCAAAATAGGTCACAAACAAATTTTCACCCCCAATTACACCCCCTTATGGGATTATTTTCAGGAGTAAACTATTCTATGTCCTTCCCCAAGACTCCAACTCGCTATACCGTAAATGGGTTCCATCCAAATTTTCATACCCCATTTCACCTTAGGAGATGATTTCTGGACTTAAATTATGTTAAGTCATTCCCCAGGACTCTGAACTATCTCCATACCAAATTTCATCTAAATCGGTTCTATCCAAATTTTCACCCCTCATTTCACCCCCTCAGGAGATGATTTTCCAGGATAAAATCTATGCATTGTCCTTCCCCGGGACTCCTTCTGTCTCTATACCAAATTTTAACTAAATGGGATTTATCCACATTTTCATCCCTATTTCATCCCCTTGGGGGATGATTTTCGGGATTCAAACTATCCATTGTCAACCTCCAGGACTCAAACTATATTTATACCAAATTTGATTTAAACGGAGTCCATCCAAAATTTCACCCCCCATTTCACCCCCTCAGGGAAAGATTTCCGGAATAAAAACTATCCAATGTCCTTCCCTAGAACTTAAACTACCTCCTAACCAAATTTCATCAAAATGGGTTACATCCAATTTTTCACCCCCCCATTTTACCCCCTAAAAGGAAGATTTTCGGGATGAAACCTATTCTTTAACCTTTTCCGGGACTCAAACTAATCATATACCAAATTTCATCTATATCGGTGCAGCGGTTTAAGTAGCTCTATACAAATTTCCACCCCCCATTTCATCCCCCTAGGGGTTGATTTCCAGGATATAAACTACTCTAAGTCCTTCCCCAGGACTCAAACTATCTCTATACCAAATTTCATCTTAATCGGTTCAGCCGTTTTCACGTGATGCGCGGTCACATAAACAGACAAACAGATAAACAGATAAACAGATAAACAGACAAACAGACAAAAATTCTAAAAACTGTTGGAACGTGTTCTGTTATCGATTCTAAGTATCCCTAGCCAATTTTTTTTCGAATATCTTCCATGTACAGACTTTCGACCCTCTTCAGCTTTATTATATGTATAGATTAAATAGTTACCTAGCGACAAAATCCAACAAACTTTCAGACATCAAAAAAATGATAACCTACGTAGCTTTTGAAAAGTCAGAAAAAATATGAATAAATGGTTTTATGTTTATTTTGGTTTATTTACATTTGCTCTATAATATACAAGACAAAAAAAAACAATTCATGCTTTATTTAAATCTATTTAAATACTTCCGGATGGAAAGTTTGTTGGATTCAGAATAAAGCATCTTAGAATAATGTTTTAAAATGATATAAAGAGAAAAAACGCTATTATAAATTAATGTTTTTCAAAACCGTATTTTGCCTGGAGTATATGTTGTATCGATGTAAACAATATTAAAAAAAAAAACTTCTACACCACCTTTTGCAATGTACCTCCCCCTGCTTTGAACCTCTACGGACTGGCGTAATATGTAACTATCAAACCAGTTAATGTGTCCAATCGACTTCTGTTCTATATTCCAATTGTTTCTAATGTACGATAAGATATACATATTTTTCTAGTGCACAAATTGCACTAATTAGTTTGTAACTATTATCTTTGTCTGAGACACAGGATCATCCTAGTTCAGACGCGTGTGATAATGTATGTACTATGAATTAATACGCTAGTACATTGTTAACATGAGCAATAAGGTATTTCAATAAATTATTCTAATTCTTAAATTATTCTTATATCACTGTTAAAAGTGTTAAAACTGGCAAAATACCGCCAGACCCCACATACAACCCATCATAAATTGCGGAAGCTGTAGTTTTTTTTAATACTACGACTGTGGAAAACAAACATACGGTCTGCATGATGGTAAGCAGACACCGTGGCCTATGGTCGCTTGCGATTACAGACCAATCACAATCGCGTTGCCCACCTTTTATTATCCGACTTCAAAAAAAGAGGTTCTCAATTCGACTATATTTTTTACAAGCTTTATATTAACTTACAGTGTTCGTAGTATGTAAATATGTAAGTATGTAAGTTGTCCGTCAAAATTTGCAATCCATTTTTCAGTCACTTTCCGTTGTCCAATTGAGCTCAAATTTTGCAAGCATATGTATATCGCATGACAATGCAATATTATGATGACTTGGAGCTGATCTGATGCTAGAGCTGGAAGGTGGCCATAGGAACTCCGCAATAAAACGACACAACCCGAGTTTGGGCTCGTTAGAATCGTCTCAATGAGTAAGTAGTTGATGATGGTATGCAGAAAAGTACAGTCGGCAATAAAAGCTTGTACCAAAAATGAATTTTTTGACAGAAACTTATTTTTTGTGTGTTTGTTACGCGATAACGCCGTAATTTATGACCCGATTTGAAGAAATGATTTCTTTGTTTGAAAGCATATACTTCCAGTCTTCCAGATTGGTCCCGTTGCGTTGTCACCAAAATCCAGTTCTGATGATGGGATCCTGGAGAAATCGAGGGAACTCTTCAAATTTTATAGGCAAACTTGAAGCAATATGGCTACCTACTGATTTGAAGTCGGTTAAAATTTAGTTTTTAAAGTAAATTATTGATTTATGGATCCGTTTTGTTGATAGCTAGAGGCGAACGCGGGTCCCTCACTCTCAACACAACACATGCTCCTCAAGAGCTCTAGCGATCTTACTCAGCACCTGTCATTCTTGTCAGCGCGAGAACTTGCGACGACTGCATCAGAAGTCCATCCTTAGCGCCGAAACATATCTTTCATTCGTCACGCTTCATTCATTCATCAAAACGATAGAAAAACATTTGAAACTCGAGATCATCAGCATCACCCCGGATCACGTCGGTCGCAGCCCTCCATTCATCTTGCTCAAAGCGTTGACAGTAGATGTACAGATTACGCTCTCAACTTTATATCAACCGCAACAGGCACAATGAATGAGCCTAAAATGTACATTTATTTATGTGGTAACCTTGGTTATTTTAATACCACTTCGGTGGCAAACAGTTGTTTAGTGTAAGCTACTGGAAAACTTCATAAATTACACCTACAACTAGGATTGAACTAAGAAAAAGACAAGGTCCTAATTGTACAAGGGAAATTGAAACTTGGAAACCCCTTCTGAGTAAGTTAGTAAAGCTGTAAGTACCAGTTGAAAACGAAATAAATGTAAACAAACAATGTATTGAATTTGACATTTAATATGTCAAATTCAATACATTGTCTGTTTACATTTTTTTCCTTTTCAACTGGTGCTTACTTTACTGTTACACAGGCTATTTAGTAGCATGTTTGTATGAGCATGCTCAATTATTTTGTAAGAATGCAAATAGCATGTTACTTACTAGCAACTTTCCAGATACACATGCTATTTACTCGAAATTAGCATGCTTTCGTGCAACTAAAGAGCATGTGTAACAACAGTAGCTTTAGGATCGCCTACCGAGCCCTTAGGATATTGAGATATTTAAGTACCTACTTATGGCGGTTTTCAATTGGCGAAATGTGGTATCGGTGCCGCGTTCGGCATTTGTTTATCGCCATTGTAAAATATTCTTCTACGAAACGTTCTAGGTAGGTCCTTGGAAGTTTTGGCATTTATGTAGGTTCGGTGAAAATGCTTCGTTATGGTAATTGTACAGTCGCCATCACATACATCGGAGCAAACAAGCACGTCACAAACATCGGAACACACCTCTATTGTCAAGGCATTAGGGTGCATGTGCCGATATTTTTGAACACCTATAGTGTACCGATGTATGTGATGGCGACTGTACAATCAATAGGAACTTGTGAATCAAATTATGACACTGCCGTGTTTGGGATCGTTAGAAACGTTTCCATAAGTAGGTAAGGTAACTAACTATGCAATAATTTACTTTGAAAACAAAGTTGTAACCGATGAAAAATCAATCATCCCCTATTTTCCTAGGTTGGTTTTTTTTTTCAAATTTATATGGGACCAACTTCGGGTATACCCTTTCCAATAAAAATTATTATCAAAATCGAACTAACAAAAAAATATATATATACGCGTCGACTTGAGAACCTCCTCCGTTTTATCGTCGATTGAAAAAAATACAGATGGCGGCGATAAAGTTTGTTCAAACTGAAAGTGATTTTTGCCAGCCATATGTCCCTATGTCCCTATTATAATAGAACTGAGGTGAGATCGAGTCAGTGAAAACTTACCCCTAAAATTGACATTGTATCTAATAATGCACACATTTTTTGGTCATCTTTTTCCATTTTTTTCTAGAACAATTTTTCGCTCTATACAGCGCAAACGAGACTTGAACGCACGTTTTTGTTTTATTTTGCCAAGTTTAGGGTTAAACGATATTGGATTTAAAGGACGGTAGCCTTAAGGGTTACTGTTTCTTACCCCAATTTAAAAAGAGCAGATAAACAGACAGACGGACAGAGTCGCACCATAAATAGACTAAAAGTTCAGTCCCCATAATAAACACCCCACAAATGTTAAACTACTCGCCATTAGATGTCACTACAGAGCTATTTAGTTACTCTTGACGCTTAGAGGTTCATAGAAAGTGTAACAGATGGCGCGGCAATCAATCATTACGAAGCTCCATCTATGACCTAATAAGGAAACTTTTACAAGTACTCTGGCAGTACTGCTATTCGCTAGTAGATGGCGCTAAGAACAAAAATAAAACGAATTACTTTTACTACAATTTTATTCTGTTTCGTAGGTAGACCATTAAATAGTTCTTACTTATAAGTCGGGTTACCCCATTGGAATGGAATATTTATCGACATTTATTAATGAGGTAAATCAATTTCTTGTAAATTAATATAGCTAAGCCACCGTTTATTAAATAAGTCGACACACAAACCACGCAGAAATCTTGTAAAATGAATAATAGGAGGTAAGCTAAATAAACGCAGGAGACAATTGACATCACTGCTGTTAGGAGCTGAAGTCGCACCACTGTCAGATCATCGTACAATGCTGAAACAAAAATTATGTTTAGGTACTGAACTGCAACATTATCTATAGTTGGTGGATGATAAGTTACATAGGTACGCATTGTATATTGTATTATTTTCCACGCGGGGGTGAAGTGAATAATGGTGTATTTCGCGCGGCTTGAAATCATTTACTTGCTCAGCTTTCAATATAAACACTCTCACGCCAAACAAAAACTTAGCCTTCCAACTTTTGACGCACGACTAAGAGGACTAAGGGTGTATATTCAAAATGTGCGATATATTTGAAACCTCGCATGCTTGACAGTTAGTGTCAAATATATGAAAACACAGCTTCGCAAAACTCAGGCTTAGACATCGGTTACCTACACGCTAATTCTGGCTTCAGTTCAGTCCATCAATCTGGTCAGACTGACGAGATTATTATCGTGTAACCCTCGGACTGACGGACTGATCGCCAGTCTCCTGTCAGTTTTCTGTCATACAAGGGTTACACGATAATTCTCTCGTCAGTCTGATCAGAATGATAGACTGAACTGAAGTCTTCATTAGCGTGTAACCACAGAATATTAGTTATATGTGCGTGTAACCGATTTCTTAAGGGCGCTTCTTGCCTCCGCCGCCGCCGGTCATACGCAATTACGCACCGAACAGGGGACCGATTTTTGACTTTCAAGCGCTCGACTTTTTCACTCGAAAACGGTCATAAATGATGGAATTCTATTTTGAAATAGACATAAAAAATGTAAAAACGAGTGCTATCCACCACTCGTATTTAATTCGATCGGTAGAAAGTAAGTGCCAGCAATTTTGACACTAGAATCTAATTTACTTTTATTTAATTTTCGAGCGCTCGAAAGTCAAAAATTGGTCCCCAGCTCGCGCGCCGTGACGCGTTACATTACGCCTGTGCGTAAAGTTTACGCCGTAAACGCGGCATCACACTTTTGTCTCAGAAGACTTCATATAATATACCCATAAATAATAATAAGAAACATATGTTTCGTTTGAACTTCAAAACACAACCACCGACGACGAGCAAGTTGAAATAATAATATTAATAATAAATAATGTAGATAGTACCTATCTATTAGACTTTTTCGCAAGTGCGCGAGGGATGCTATAAATGGTATCGTGCTACCAGTGCACCGACCGCAATGTCAATAAATCATTATTAGCAAACGTAACCCCTGATTCTCACTTCCCATGCGCTAGGTACAAAGTGGCCTATTACGTTAACAGTTACCCGCTCGTGAACTACCAAATAAGCGGAAAGTGCTTACTTTGCGCTCAGCGGAGGCTTTCGCAACACTTTTCTCAGGAAACAGTCACGACTGCGCAAGTGATGCGGTGGACTCATCGCGGTTCTCGATATACCTACTTTTCAAGTGAGATTGCCATTGAGTAACCAAAGCAGGCGGTATATAACATGCTTTTTTATAAACTACACTAAAACGATGCCTATTGCGCATGCACATGGCCGGTTTATCTGAACCATGCAGCATGCAAACGCTTAAAGGACTCTGCAGCTTGTTCACTTGTCGCTTCGTGGATACAATAGTGTTGCAAATAAAATTGGAACATAATTTTTGCATTATGCGATTTAGTGACGGATATGCTGAATAGCCCCAAAATTATATCCCAGTTCCAAATCCGTATCCATCACTACCCGTACATTTGTACCTTGCAACAGACACCCCAAAACTTTTAGAGCACCTTTGTGAGCAAGGAAATGAGGTCGGTAGTCCGACGGGCATAGGGTAAAGGTGGAAGGTACATGAAGGTATTCCTGACGGCAGGGAAGGAGTGGAGAGCGCCGCATCCAACGACCAGCCTGAGCCAGCCCTCGCGGTCGCCCAGCCCGCCACACCACACCTACGGTGAGATCCACTCGCCTCACACCACACAACCACACACACAAACACACCATGCTGACCATCCCAAAATAAACCTTATAACACACCTTCATTTTTCCGTTCCTCTATCTACAGTTAACGACATAGGTACTAACTAACAGCTAAAAGAACACAGAAAACTAATTTTGACGCACAAGCGAAACACTAATATTTCTATAAAGTGATAAGCTATAAAGTGATTGTTGTGCTTTCGTCTCGGAGGCCAAGGACCTTATTCGATCACTGAGCCAAAATAGTTAACCAAAACAGGTAATTGAAAAGGGTAACCCGAAATGGCGGAGTATATCTAATATATCTTACGACATTGTTAAAAAAACATATGTATGTATGTATGAGGTAGCATTCGTTTGTGACCAATATATGAGACAAGTAAGTTTGGGGTCCACTGATCTAGTCAATGGTTTGCCAAAAATGTTTAAGTGTATACATATATATACTTACTCATAAAAATCATTAGACAGTAGAAAACTGTTCCATAAATGCAATTTGGAAGCTCTAAGGCTGAACCTTTTTTAACCATGCCAAATCCTTTGGAAAAACTGAAAAATAAATTATTTCATAATTAGTAGGTACGAGTATATTTAACAGTAAATAAGAATGATATAGGTATTTCTTTACTCCATACCTAAGGTCAGTCAAGTTTACACTTGTATGGGTGCATACAACTTAATCATATATAATATTTATTTCGGTACATACATATTTATATGAGAGGATTAAATCGATACATATTTTGCACTTGACTGTACAGAAGGTATAAATTGTAATAGCTTGTTTTCCATCCATCAAGTAGGTAAGTAAGAACGCCGCGGGAACGTTCTATCCTACTTAGTTCGATCAAGACTATTAGTGCATGTTGTTAGGGAAAATTACTTCACTTTCGGATACCGGCGCCATATTTTAGTATGTTGTTAGGCATGTCCCCTGGATTCCAAATTGCCGGGAGACAATCTCTAAGGAGTCTGTCTCCCCTGTAATGACGTCATCAAAAACGCCACGGCCACACTTGGAAGAGTGTCAATTTAACCCAAGCCATGCAACATTTTTATTCAGTTTTCATTCGGTACTCAACATGTGTATGAACGTTGCATGGTTTGGGTGTAATTTACACGTTTCTAAGCGCGGCCGCGGCATTTTTGATAATGTCATTACAGGGGAGACAGACTCCTTAGAGACTGTCTCCCGGCAGTTTTGGAATCCAGGGGACATGCCTAACAACATACTGAAATATGGCGCCGGTATCCGAAAGTCAAGTATTTGTTCGACGGAATCCCCTGACAACACGCAATATATTGGAAATTGATATAAATGCCGCAGACATTTTGTTTTGGGGACCTTTGGATCGGGCATGACGCAGAGCGGGATGTAGTTTTACTTCATACCTCTTCTTCTCTTTTCGGCAGCTAGTTTAAAGTTTGAATTAATTATCTTGTTTACTAATTATTTGTTGTGATGTTTTATATTTTAAATGAAATAACATAAATTTGCAACAGATAATGTTTTACTTTCATATTCATGCACAATGTAGTACCAACTCCCATTACAATCGAACACTTTACGCTCGAAGTTGTAGACGATTATGTACTCGTATACCTAGGACAGACTGTCCAGTTAGGTAGTAGTCCAACTTCGAGAAAGAGATCAATCGTCGAATCCGACTCGGCTGGGCAGCGTTCGGGAAGCTACGACACATATTTTCGTCCAATATTCCGCAGTGTCTCAAGACGAGAGTCTTTGACCAGTGTGTGTTGCCAGTGATGACATATGGCACTGAAACGTGGTCGCTTACAATGGGCCTCATAAGAAGCCTCAAAGTCACCCAAAGGGCAATGGAGAGGGCTATGTTGGGAGTTTCTCTGCGTGATCGCATCAGAAATGAGGCTATCCGCAGCAGAACCAAGGTAACCAATATAGCCCTCCGAATCGCTAAACTAAAGTGGCAGTGGGCGGGGCACATTGCACGTAGAACTGATGGCCGTTGGGGCGGAAAGGTTCTCGAGTGGTGACCACGTACCGGAAGGCGTGGCGTTGGTAGGCCTCCCACAAGGTGGACTGATGACCTGGTAAAGGTCGCGGGAGTCCGCTGGATGCGGGTGGCGCAGGACCGGTCACTTTGGAACTCTTTGGGGGAGGCCTATGTCCAGCAGTGGACGTCTTTCGGCTGATATGATGATGATGATGATGATTATGTACAGTCACGAACTTTAATTTGGCACTTACAATGACAATTCTGTTAAATTGTATAAGAATACAAATAGTACATTACTTGCCTAGGGCGGTTAAACAAAAAATGTCTCAGATCGCAGGTATTTGACGCCCGAGCCGAAGGCAAGGGCGATAAATATGCGCTCTGAGGCTTTCTTTATTACCGCCCGTGGTGAGTACAAAATTTTACGTCTCTATCTGGCCAGGAAGTGGGGTTTTCCGCACGCATAGCGTGCGGTAATTCCTACTTTATGGCCAGGTATGACGTAAAGAATATTGCGGAAAGGGTCCTAAATTAACGAACGCGACCGTACACGCAATATTAATAACAATTCTTCAACCATCAAACCTCACGCATATTCTGATAAAAATAGACAGTGACACCCATTATAATCAAGATAAGCGATGATAGACATAAAGGGGAAGGTAAATTGGTGACGAAAATTGTGCGCACCCCATCCATTGAGTTACGCTCCATTGAAAGGGCTTTCAAAAATCTCCCCTTCTACTTACCCGTTTGATGATCCACAAGTTGGAAAATTATTTATGGAAACAGCTTTCTCGCTAGACAAAAATGCTTTCTAAAGAGGAATTTAAATCACGCTTCGCATGATGGAAGTAAGAATTTGGGGAGTGTTAAATGATTTATTTTGCTTATCTAAGATACTTAATATAATAGAGAGGAAGTGTCTGTGAGATTGTAGCTTTGTAAGTTTGTAAGTTTGCATGTTTTGGGTTATCTCAGGAACCGCTTATCCAATAACAAAAATTCTTTCACCTGCGTGTAGAATGATTTTTTTTGGATGGTTATAGATATTTTTTGGATGGTTATAGATTTTTTTTGGATGGTTATAGGCTGTATTGTATCCCGCGGGTTTTGCTTTGCGATACGCGGGCGCAGCCGCGCGGGCAACAAGTCTACATATATATATTTTTTTTATTTATTTAGAACACAAACAGTCGTATAAACAAAAATATAAGGGGTACACAAAGAGTACCAACAGACAAAGCTAAAGACCTGGAGGTTTATTAATATATGAAAACTATGTTAACATAACAACCTAATCATAAGACATAGAAAAAACAAAGCTTTAAAAAAACAACTTGCACAAGTTAAAGGTAAGTAGGTAGGTACAAGGGATTACTTTAGATTTAGAATTTCAGGTGATGTGAATAGTAACATTTACCTTAGGTAAGTATTATTCTCAAGGATGAGCTAAAATTAACTTACATTTTACTGACAATTTAACACTTAACAACGATTTGTGGAAAGGATCAATATCACTCAGATACTTAATTATAAACTCGTCTAGGAAAAGTATGCTGAGAGTATTTTTTGCGGGCAAAGCTGATAAGAAATAAAGATCTAGAACGTAAGGGATGATGCGGACAACTAAAAGTAACCAATTCTAAAGGTCGAAACGCACAGACAGCGGTGGCGGCGCGGTGCGGTGCGGTGCGGAGGCGGTACCGGTTGTAATGTTCGAGCTAATATGAAAAGGTCCGCACAGAATACCGCGGCGGGACGCGACGCGGCGCGGTATTCTGTGCGGACCTTTTCATATTAACTCGAATATTACAACCGGTACCGCCTCCGCACCGCACCGCGCCGCACCGCCACCGCTTTCAGTGCGTTTCGGCCTTTAGAGGTTTGGACAGTGTATCACACGTTTAAGGCTCGACAGTCAACAGGGGCAGCGTTTTCGAGTTTTTTAAAACAATCTCAGACGTAGAAAATAGGGTTCAAAAATCTAAAAAAAAGATACGTATTACTTAAGGATCTAATCTAGTCAAAGTCGCATTCAGTTACGCGATCTAATGAACTTCACTCGATAGAAAAAAATCCCAAAGTAACCTCTTTTTGTAAAGTTTATTCAATATTATGACTAAACTATAGATATTTTAAATTAAATTGTAAGTAAAATGTACTCAAATAAAGTTATTAAATATTTATAGACAAATTCGCAGAGTTTGAATAGATAAAATGATTATCTTAACTACTATGTTTAAATACCTACGAAATGCGCGAGCGCGGAGGCTCGGCAGGCCCGATCAGTCGCGCGCTGGCCCATACGGACGACGACTCAAGGACGTTAGCGGGTGTACATTTGTACAAGCCTTAATAATTTTAACACATTCACGGCCACGCTAATTACGTAGCGCTACGCCGTAGTCCGTAGCAGGTTAAACCTCGTATGTAGCGAAAAGCGCTCGTAGCGCTCTGACGCATATGTGTCGTCATGGGCCCTGAATAGGACAAGAGCATCACTTCTAAAACCTGTCTCCAGTTATGAAGGGAAGGAATACAAAATTGCTTCGCAACTGACACGGAACGCTCAAAATAATTACCTGTTCTATAATATTGTTAATGTGAAAGTAAATTGGTATATCTTGATACTGCTAGTTGTAGTCTTTGAATAGGAAATACAGGAAACGGATAGTTTTCTTGCAGGAAAAGTTCTCTTAGCCCATTCGACGCCGAGCAATGCTAAGTGTGCTACGACGTAGCACGTAGCAACATTTGTTCGCTTTACTGCGGAAATCGCTCGTAGACGTATTTGACTCATATCACTCATATGTGACTTGGACTTGAATAGGTTAAGAAGATCGTGAAGAACCAAATGAATCACCCAATATAATTTTGAGAACCTTTTATGGAGGTAAAAAATACATTTACACCAATTTACTTACTCAGAAGTGAGCACCTTAGTGCAGCTCGCTTTTGCAGAAAAGTCACAATAAGCCTTGTACTCCGGGTCAGCTTCGGCTGCCATCTCCACGTATAGGGCGTACGTGGATACCAGGATGCCGACGAGGCCCATCGATATGATGGCACGGTCTAAGCCCTTTTTCGTCATTTTGAAGATGGATCTGGAAAAATAGAATGATTTTGTCTTGAAAGTACCTACCTATTACTCGCGATCTTGCTATGCGATTTACAATCTTTCATTTCATTTCATTTATTAGACATACCTACATTAAGCATAACAGTAGGTACTAAGTCGCTTACATACTAGTCATATTGATTCTCAAATTCATTATTATTAAATAAAGAAATATATTGGAATACAGTAGGCAATTCATTTAATAAAACTACGTCACAGTCGTCAGGCCTGAGGTACCAATTGTAAATATTCATTAAGTAATTCTATTGGTTTCCTTCGAAACCACCAAAGCTGTCTGGAAATGTGTCAATCTGTGGGGCATCAATGGGCATGACATTGAGGAGTGTATCTAGAGCTCTAGAGAGACATACGGCTCTAGAGAGATGAGCCGACATAGGCTCTTCTTTAGTATAGGTACATTGGCTCACTGGCAATCACTGGAAGTAACATTGCTGGCCTATGACTATCACTTCACTACATCGTATCAAATCGTATAAAACAAAGTCGCTTCCCGCTGTCTGTCTGTCCCTATGTTATGCATAGATCTTTAAAACTACGGAACGGATTTTGATGCGGTTTTATTTAATATACATAGTGATTCAAGAGGAAGGTAGGATGCATAAAACATGCATGTATTAAACATATAAACCCGTGCAAAGCCGGGGCGGGTCGCTAGTGTTAAATAAAATTCGAGTACCCGGGCGAATCTCCAAGCGATTACCGCTCGGCTCTAACGTCATTGTCGGCTCAAGATTATTTTAGCAGAGGTAAAACATACCGCGGATATTTTAATCTAAAAAGACTTAATACCGGTATTGGCTTACGACTTCATCATAAGTGGACTCTAATATTCGTCTCTATTAATATAATTTGCTGTCGACGACGATTACGAGACAAAACGCTTTAAAAACGCTGAATATGCACCCACCCATGTCGATTTCCTGATTTCAAGCATATTGCCATGCATATACCTGTTGCATTGGCAAGTGAAGACTCAGATCCTTGTTTAATTTAAATTCTCGTACAAAAACTTACTGTAGGTACTTACAGGGGACACCAACATACGTGTCTTGGCATTCTGCCGCAAGACTTATATATAATGTTCAAGCTAAGGATACTGTCTTCTAAAAGTAAGTAGTTGCTTGGCTAGGAAAAGTATTACTTTTCTGGCCTTGGTAATAATGTTCTTAACATTGTATGAAAATGTGTACCCTTGTTGGAGCAGCTTCAAAAAAAACCTTAGGATACATTGAATTATAATTTTATTTTATGCGAAATAACCAAGAAATTACTTGACTGACATTTTACTGACATTTGGACGTTTGACATAACGGATATCAATGAAACTTTTTTGTTGTTATAACCTTATTCGTGTTAGTTATAGGTATTATTTTTACTTAAGGTCAGTGTGGCCAATTCCGTCTGCGGGGTATATCCGTACGACGGCTTTTGCGGCAATTCTAACCACAATAGGCACTTGCCGACTCGATCGATAAAGGAGCAACTGTATTTGCTACCAACAGTCAAAAACACATGGCGCTCTGAAGGCAGCACATGCAATAAAATGGCTTTGAAAGTTTTGTTGAGCTCCGAAGTCTACACGCGAGTTTGGACGGTGCGTTGCTCCTTTTTTTGAAAGTGCGAGCAGAAACAGACAGCGGTGGCGGCATGGTGCGGTGCGGTATTACAACCGGTACCGCCTCCGCGCCGCACCGCACCGCGCCGCCACCACTGTCAGTGCGTTTCCAGCTTTATGGTTTAGTAAGCATATTTATTATATTGTTCGTTAATCAGACTTATTAATAGTTTGATTCATTTTACATTATTGTTACTTGATTTGTTCCTCAACTCTCAAGTGGGAAAAGCCGTCCGGTATGGATCGGTCAAAACCGTCATATCAAAACTGGAATATTCTCATTTCATATCTTGCCAATCTTTTTTAAATTTACTTATACAGTACGAAAATATGTGTCGACTATATTTTCCTAAATTGCAGAGGTGATCAAGATCTAAGAACCGAAATTCTGTGTTTTTATTCTAGAATTTTAAGCTGATTCGATTTGTAAAGGCACAATAGCACCATGTAGGTATTTACACGTCGTTGTTTTGATTAAAAAGTAGACGTTGGTTTCAAACTTCAACAAAAGGTTTATTACTTCTGATTTTCAAAATAGGCCGCAATAGCCCCAAAATAAAAATGTGGCCATAAAATAAAATATAAACCATACATTGAAATTGAATTAGCTAAGGTTTAGTTTCAATCAAAACTATTGACATTTGTTTACTTGACGTACAGATTTGTAATACGTCCTGAAAAATAACTGCTTGAAGGAAACGCCCCAAACCCTAGAGGGAAAACCCGTCTACCGATATGTTTACAAAAAAATTGTATTTTATGCAACTGTTTTATAAGAAGGGTCTTAAAACGCAAGTGGCGTGGGTTGGGTCGTAATTAAAGACGCCACTAGCGTTTTTAGACCAGTTATACGCCGTTGCATACAATACCTAGCAGACAGCAAGTTTTCTATTCGTTCTTTTGCAACTCACGCAATTTTTTCAGGAGGGCAGTTATTAATTTCTTCCATCATTTTAAAAGGAACGTACACTTTTGTCTTCACAAACACAAACTTTTTTCTTTTCATTTTGAACTCTCTTTGAACTATAGTTTGGTGGGAAATCGGAAATATGACACCTCTTGTTTATGGTTTGTTTTATAGGTACTGATTTTTGCTCAGCACAACTTTCTCAACTTGCTGCCATGCATTTGATCGTGTTGTCATGAGATGTAGGCGTATTGGGAGTAGGCTTACGGATTACTTACGCTTGTCAAAGTTGTGAATAGGAAAGCTGCCCCGACATATTTTAATTTCACCTCACCTGGCTGTCACCCACAAACATATCTTGACGCCGCGATTCTTCGTAACTAAGTATAATCAAAGAGTTCAAGTTTCGTAAGGTGTGACAGGCGAGGTGAGGTGCATGAGCGCGTTCAGAATAACAACCCTATAACACGACCCCTGTCTCGCTATTCTGTAACTTGTTTTAAGCTCACCCCAACGCTCACCCACAAATATAATTATATAATCTTGACGCCGCGATTCGTAGTAACTAAGCGTAGGCAGAGCCCAGAGGGCCTACCGCGAACAGCATTCGAAGTTTTCCCTCTCTGTCGCACTTACGTACGAATTCGTAAGTATGACAGAGAGGGAAAACTTCGAATGCCTTTCGCGGTAGGCCCTCAGAGGTCTAATTACGTTAGGAGTGACGGATGGAGTGAGGCGCATGAGCGCGTAAAAAATAGCCCTGCGTGTATTCGCCGCATTAAGGAAGGACGGTATTAACATAAATAAAGAAAACAAACAGGCTGTTGTTAAACGTCAGTACCGTTTTGTATTGAGGGAGAAGGTAGATTGAAATAATAATAAGCTAAGTAAATCAATACCTATATCTTAGATCCGCCCTAATTACCTACATTTGTTAATGTTATAACGATCATCCATTTCCGATAGTGATAAGGAATAGATATCTTCCTTATTATCGTTTATTATTATTATCATCATCGGAATTGCCTCAAAGCTCTATAATGTTTGTCGAAATAAGTAATGTGAAAATTTGATAATAATCCTATACGATATGTAATCGTATCGTATGTACAAACAGCTATTTAATTACAGGGTATAAAGTACATGCCTCATTATGGAACGATACTTCAATTTAATTGTTGATCACTAATTAATAAGTGGATAACTTTTTGTTTTTTTTTTCGTTGGGAAATGCATTTACACATCCCGCCTGGCTGGGGAACGAGGATGGGTATGACGGACTCCCGGGAACCGCCTGGACTACCGTCTAATACCCCACGGTGCTCTGCGCGCTGCATTATTATGGTGGAGCCACGGGAACGCTCACGCACATTTCCGCGACTCGAACGGAGGTTTTCATAGATTTTTGACTAGTTTTGAATCGATACAAATACTTTTTCACTACAGATAGAATTATAAATCAAACGGCTTTCGATTCTTCAATCTTTAATCTCCATTTTCGTGTACCCTATTTAAAAAAAATAATAGTTCTTTTTTTATGATTTTTTTAAATACTGTCTAAAAAAACACCTTTTTTGTTATAAGATTGCTGTGAAAGATCTAACATTTACGAAATCTACATATTTGGGTTCGTCTCTGATGTCTCTATAAACGTGTGTAGGGTTTTGATTTTAAACTAATTAACACAAAAGTTATGGCCAGAAAACCTGTTTTTTGGTCTAAAATTGTTCCACTTTGATGCCAAATATTTTTAAGACAGTGATGTTTGAAGTAAATAGTGGACACTATATTGCTTAAAGCTGTTGTTGTTAATATGATACGCTACAAAAAAACATTAGAATACTAAGGGATTCAGATCGAAGGTGATTGGCGTATGGGATCCCCTTAAGGTCTGTTCTAGAAAAATGTTGTATCTACCGATGGGTCAGTACAACAATACCATTGTTTATTCACGTGCCACACACGCTTTGAAATGAAAATACCATGTTTAATAATTAATAAATAATACTTACTTTACTCGAATAGTGACTCTATTGTTACTGTAGTCTATTGTTTTAAATACAAAATGGTCAACACTGATACACTGATTAAGTAGTATTTTTTATGTGGACTTATGGACCCTCCTTTCCATAGACATAGCCGCCTTTTGGTTGAAAAAGTGTTGATGTTTATTACGTTTATTTTACAATAGATATATTAGAGGGTACCTTCATTCTTAACAATGAAGGACAATCGCTTTATTTACTACTAGCTGTTGCCCGCGACTTCGTCCGCGTAGAACTTTTTATCGTCTTAGAAAATGATTACTCTCAATACAAAATTTGAACCCTCTTTTAGGGGATAATTAAAATAAAAGTTGATGTTCATTTTCTAGTTTGTGAACAAACAGTCTAAAACCAAAGTTAAAAATCTCATACTTTAAAAATGCCTTGAAATACTCAAACTTTGAACCAATTTTAACACTCTTAGGGGATGAATTTGGAAAAACTCTGAAATCAGTTTTGTAGTCTTTTAACGTACAGAATAAGACCGAAGTTAAAAATCTCTTACTCACACTTTAAAATTTTATTGCTCGCCATTTAAAATTTGAACCCCCTTTTAAACCCCCTTAGAGGTTGAATTTTTCTAATCGCTGAAAGAACTTTTTTCGTAAACTTTTAAGTCTCTAGCTCAAAAAAAGTGTTGCCCATACAAAGCTTTCTTAACCCCCTTAGGGGTGGAATTTTCTAAAACTCTGAAAGTACGTTATTATTAATTTTAATAAGTAACATTTTGAATAGTTTTAAGTCTAGTAAAAAAAAAAGTTTTTCCCACACAACACTGGCTACCCTTCTTAAGGATCTTAAGGATCCCCTTAGGGATGGAGTTTTCTAAAACGCTTAAAGTTCTTTTTTAGTATTCTAATAAGTAATCTTTTTGCAAAGTTTTAAGTCTAACTCAAAAAAAAGTGTTGCCCATGCAAAGCTTGCTCTCCTTTTTAACCATATTAGGGGTGGAATTTTCTAAAACAATTTGTGTTCTTTTTTGTATTTTAATAAGTAATCTTTCTACAAAGTTTCAAGTCTCTAACTCAAAAACATAAACTTTCCCTGATAAAAACTTTGCACCCTTTTTATCCCCCTTAGGGATAGATTTTTTCAAAACGCTGAAAGTCTTTTTTTTTGTATTTTTATAAGTAATCTTTCTACAAAGTTTTAAGTGTCTAGCTCAGAAAAAGTGTTCCCCATACAAACCTCGCACCCTTTTTTAACCCCCTTAGGGAATGATTTTTGTAAAACGCCGAATGTAGTATTTTTCATGTTCTAATAAGTAATTTTTCGTCAAAATTTTAAGTCTCTATTAAAAAAAAATATGTTTTTCCCATACAAACTTTGCACCCTATTTTACCCCCTTAGGGGTGAAATTTTCCAAAACGCTGAAAGTACTTTCTTTGTATTTAAATAATCTTTCTACAAAGTTTTAGGACTCTAGCTAAAAAAAATAGTTTCCCACATACAAACTTTGCACCCCTATTTTAGCCCCCTATTTTTAGGGGTAGAATTTTCTAAAACGCTGAAAGTACTTAATTTGTATTCTGATGACTAATCTTTCTACAAAGTTTTAAGTCTCTATTTAAAAAAAATATTGTTTCCCCCATACAAAATTTGCACCCCTATTTTACCCCCTTAGGGGTAGATTTTTTTAAAACACTGAATCTAGGTACTTTATTTGTATTCTAATGAATAATTTCTCTACAAAGTTTTAAGTCTCTATTTAAAAAAAAGTAGTTTTTCCCATACAAACTTTGCACTCTATTTTACCCCTTTAGGGGTAGAATTTTTTAAAACCCTGAAAGTTATTTATTTGTATTCTAATGACTGATCTTTCTACAAAGTTTTAAGTCTCTATTTAAAAAAAAAATGTTTCCCCCATACAAACCTTGCACCCCTATTTTACCCCCATAGGGGTGGAATTTTCCAAAACGCTGAAAGTGTTTCATTTGTATTCTAATAACTAATTTTTCTACAAAGTTTAAGTCTATAGCTCAAAAAAAAAAGGTTCTCCCATACAAACTTTGCACCCCCATTTTACCCCCTTAGGGGTAGAATTTTCAAAAATCCCTTTTTACCCCTAGCCCACGTTATAAAAGCAACATACTGTGCAAAAATCAACTCTCTAAGATTAGTAGTTTCGGCTGTGCGTTGATGAGTGAGTGAGTGAGTGATTGAGTGAATAAGTCAGTCAGGACATAGGCATTTATTATGTATAAATAGATAGAAGATAATGAAACTCCCATTCAAATATCTCAAAAAATTATGAAGCTACATCCGTTTTAATGTCGCTTGTTAGAGTGAGAAAACGATGAGGGACTGTGACGTCAATATACTCGAGCGTCATAGTAAAAAACAATCGTTTCATATGAAGGTGCGTTTTGCGGAAAAGGGACAGAACATACCCCCTCTTAAAACTTTGGACTCTTATAACTTAATCATTACCTATATAACCTCTTGCTTTGTTTTTTTCTCCATTTGACTATATTTATTTTAAATTCTTTTTCGAGAAAATACATTATGATTATTTACCATATTTTCGATTCCTGAGCTATAACCACGAACTTCGGAATTCGAAAATATTCGGGTATCTCTATCTCTATCGCACTAACCATACTCGAGTGACAGGGATGCAAATATATGAACATTGAGTATCGGTTTTCGTAGTAGCGCCGCAGGTACTTTGGCTGAATGCGCCGAGCGCGTGCCATTGTCATTCAAAAAAAACAAATTCGTGTTAATTATATTGTTCAAATTTGTTGATTTCATTTATTGAAATTACGACATAAAACGACATTTGCGCATATAAGTTCTCATATCAGAATCGAATATTTTTTTATGGTTTATATTTTAGCATTTGTCTCGTAAAGGTCTATCGTAGACGGGATTTAAATTATTAATAAGTGAAAGGCAAAGCAATTCCGCCATTTTGACGAAAATTTGACGGTTCTTATAGCTGACAGTTGGAGCAGCGTTTGATTTCAATAAAAATAAATGAAAAATTAAATGAAGTTGTATATTTCGGAAAATTAATTAACTGTCGCAGTCGGATAAAAACTATCCTAAGTTGCAGCTAGAATAATAATGTACCTATATAAAATGTTTCATATTTTTCCGTTCATGGGATGCTGAGAACATTCGAACCGCGCAAAGCTTAGTTTCAAACTGGCTGATTCTTTTTTTAATTTAGAGATTTATTATAAGTGGAGATTAGGCACGCAGAGAAGTGAATTCGGTCTAGAAGAATAATTCGTACTTACTAATACACTACCAATTTTTCATGTGGACATATAGGTAGCCTAACTACGTACTAAGGCATCATGAATCATGACCACCTGGTTAGATCAGAAGCACAGTGCAGTTTAACACCTTGTGCTTCTGATCTAACCAGAGCACGCCCGGCGAGTGGCGCTCGGCGCCCCCTAGGACCGCTGCGCCCGTGTGCAACGCACTGCCTGCATGCTAGGCTGCAGGATCCAGGATTAAAGGCCTCCACACACCCGACGCGCGCCCGACCCGCGCCCGCGACCGGTGTGTGCCTTTAGGCAGGCGGATTCAGGGATCCGCTAGGCTAGTTGAACGAACCCGTGTAGACTCGGGCAAGAATAGGTCTACGGTCTCCCCCGCCTGTCGTAAAAGGCGACTTAAGGGGGTCAACGGGGTCGCCAGTGACTTTTTGTGGCGGGGGCCACAGCACTCGGCCACCCCAGATAAGGCGGCGAAGATGCCCAGAACGAGCCAGCAGGGGCAAAGCGCGAGGAGGGCTCTAGTGCGTTCAACCTGAGATCCTAGAGTCCTCCGAATTACTTAGCGCAGATGGCGGTTGACGTGGAGTTTTTAGTAGGTAGAAATACCACATAACCCAGACCTCCCCCGAGAGCTGGGTACCTGGTTCGCAGGTTTTCTCCACGAAAAAAAAAAAAAAAAAAAAAAAGGCTAGTTGAACGAGCGAGCGAAGCGAAGTTAGGTATCTAATAGCAAATGACCAATTCAAGGGAACGGAATTTAAATCACCCTGACGGTCAGGGTGATGGTAGGTCAGGACCTGACCTGAGTGTATAGTTGTTATTTTCTAAGCCGTCCGTTCCGCACTAAAGAACGCCGCACTGCAGAACGGACGGCTTAGAAAATAACAACTATAACAGTGTGTACACCCGCACACTGAGTTGCGAGTCGCAACTCTCAGTGTGCGGGTGCTCAACTTGCGACGCGTCGAACTTACGGAACCCGTAGCTAACAATGACTGCGGAGAAAGAACACTAATGCACTTAACACATCGTATTTTCAACACATTCTTTCCTGAACATTACTGTAATTCCTAGCAAGGACATCTTCAAGAAGAGGCTAAAAGAACTGCTAATAGTTCTCTAATTAATTTAATACAGGTTTTTATTTTATTCTTATTTATAAGATAGGTACACAAAAAAATATATTGTAAAGCAAGTGAGTGCAATCCTCGCCAATAAACACTGTGTTTGGCGAACTTTTATGCAATAGAAAATGTTACTTATTATTTTTGGATAAATAAATAAAAAAAACAGGCCAAGTGCGAGCCGGCCTCGCGCACGAAGGGTTCCGTACCATTATCAATAAAAATATTTATTTTATTTTGTTTTTAGTATTTTTTGTTATAGCGGCAACAGAAATACATCGTTTGTGAAAATTTCAACTGGAACTATCACGGTATCAGTGAGATACAGCCTGGTGACAGACAGACGGACGGACGGACAGCGGAGTCTTAGTAATAGGGTCCCGTTTTACTCTTTGAGTACGGAACCCTAAAAAGAACGTAAGTAGTTCTCCGTTTCCGACTGTTCTCGCACTTCTGAACCGATTCTCGTGAAATTTTGTGAGCAGAGGGCCTACCGCGAACGTCATTCGAAGTTTTCCCTCTCTGTCGCACTTACGTACCGACTCGTAAGTATGACAGAGAGGGGAAACTTCGAATGCCTTTCGCGGTAGGCCCTCAGGTTCGATATTTAATGGAATTTTATTGTCGATGGACTGTTCTACAGCTCACCGAGCTATTAATGGATAGCTAAACCAATGTACTTACCGTAAACATACTCGTAAAAGCCAGAATAGGTTTACGTCTGTATATGGATATTTAGGTAGATTATATGACTGTAAACCCGCAGATCTCAATGAATTTAGGCCGTTTAAAACTTGAAATATAACAAATTTTAGGCATAGGTATATATATGGTGCAGCCTAGAAGTCAGGATACCTTATTACGTCACCTATGGGTAAGCATAACTTTAAATATTTTGCTTCTATTGAAAATAGTAAGCTTAAGCATAGTATAAAGAGGGCAAAGTATGTTATCTTCATACAAACGCACCGCGTGCGGCTTGTTTATGTGCGCTATGGTATCTATACGACGCCGCACGCACACTTAAGCAAAATCTCGACCCGTTTCTCAGTGAGAAACGGGTCGAGATTTTGTTTAGATACTGTAGCGATACAAGCCGCGCCCGGTGCGTTTGTATGAAGATAACATACTTTGCCCTCTTTATACTATGGCTTAAGTACTAGATACTCGTATAAACCTATATTATACTTATTATACCTACTTTTGTTTATGTCTACACTGATCATGAATCGACTAAACATAAATACTAAACAGGTTTTTGTACATATAAATAACATGTAAATATTATTACACGTCAAAAATACATCATTATTTGCGTCTGGCTGGCTATTATACACCTCGATTAATTTTTTTGTGTTTGTTGACTGAGAACGCCTTTATTCTAATGCTCAAAATAACATAATTAAGTAGGTATGTATGTTTAATTAAAATAGCTTGACTACGGCAAAGATTATAAAGAATTTTTGACTTTCTCAATAATCTTTGACTACGGATAACAACATACATAGGGGCCTCTTAGTCAAGTTAGTGAACTGAAAGGATATTTTCTTGTTTTCGAGTAGAAATTTTGCACATCGATCACTGAGGTATAATGTACTAACGTACTAGAGAAGACAACACGAACATTATCTGTGCGCCGGTCGGCAAGGCGGATGCGGGGGGGGGGGGGGGGGGGGGGGTAACTTGTCATAGAATACACAGCGGCGCTGCCAGGAACTTCGAATCTCGAACTTCGTATATCTCCGTCTCTGTCGCTCAAGTACCATAAACCATAAGGTGATAGAGACGGAGATATACGAAGTTCGAGATTCGAAGTTCGTGGTAGCGCCGCTGAGACGATGCAGTCCATGGACTGCAACGCGTAGCGCAAACTTCTTGTTCGGCGTGTCATCTCTAGTACGTTAGTAGGTACATTATACCTCAATGACACCGATCACTGTTTTTTTAGGGCCTGTCATAATATTAAATCTGGAATTGAAAAAACTTTGTCCTTCGGGCGGTCGCGGTCGCTAACTAAACTGGTACCGTAACCGGCGCAATATCTACAATTACTTAATTTACTTGACATTAGCACTGACGTAATAACTTACCTTTGTTTAACTTTAAATATTATTAATTCCACAACATTTAATACCTACCTAGATATATCACACATTAATAAATTCCGTTTGTTTCAATCAGCATTGTGTATAAACAATTAATTACACAAGTCGTGTTAGAAACACACGCTACCTCGGCGGTGACGCGCGATAAACTGAACCGATCTTATCTCAGCCGTGTCATGCGAATAGGCGACTTATTTAATTGATTTTAATTAATTCCTTTAAAGTTTCTTTCGGAGTTTTTATAAGAAAAATACGCTATAAAGATAGCGGTCGTTTTTTTTTTGTAAAATCAGACATGTAGGTACATACGATAGGGCTTGTGCACAAATCAAGCGAGGTTCGATAGGGGGGGACAATACTATTTATCTTACAATTAGGTCGAATGAAAAAAATATACGTGAGGTTATGTGGGGGAGGGGGGGTAGCCAAGAACCTCACCAAATATCACCAAGGGGGAGGGGGGGGTCAAAAAGTAGCCGAAAAAACCTCGCGTGATTTGTGCACAAGCCCATAAGTACCTATACTTGACGTCGTTATCAATGACAACGGTCCAAAAGTATTGAGCGCGTAACGGCGTAACTTAGGGTGGTATTCCACTCGTCCGAGATCTTTGTCAAATTAGGTGCATTGCGTCTAACTCACTCTTCAGAGTCTTCAAGCAACATGTGAGACAAATACATTTGATCAAAGATCTTGGACGGAAATTTGACGAGTGGAATACCACCCTTAGATATTTTTGGAGTCAACTTGTGCCATTTAGTTTTAATTTTGACTCCAAAGATGAGTTTAACAGTTAAGTGTATTTATTATTATGTGTACCTAAGCGAGATTACTAACGCCATGGCCATATAGGTACCTACATAGTTATTAAAACTGCTCATTTTAAGTAAGACACGAAGTCTTCCTTGACTTTGACCCATGTTGTTATCGTATCAAACCTAGCACCTATTCGAACACCTAAGGAATTCGTCAGTTAAATCTAATACCTAAGCCTTTCATTCTCTGACCAATAATCGTGTGTACTTAGGTAAATGTCGCTATGTTTAAAACCTTAAACTCAAACTCAAAAGTGTTTATTTGTTAAACATAGGGTACATCTGGTTACAGTGGTCTTAAATGTTTTGCCTTTTGGCGTACAAAAAGAAGCTTACAATATGGATTCTATAAGTATTAAATTAAAATTCAAAATAATTCATATAACATGTCAAAGTACAATTTAAAAAACATAAATTTTAAAAGAAAACTAAAAATAGATAAAACAATTAGTCTTTCATCAAAAAAAATGTTAGTGTCAGCGTGGCGTGACTAGGTCATTAATTCTTTTAGTTTAATAATAATAAGATTGAAACACTTACGCCACCCAATCGGGTCAAATAGATTCTGGGTGGGCAGACAAATTCGTAACATACCAAAATAACACGTCAACGTAGGTACGCAAAACGTCAGCTCAATGACTATACGTGCCGTTTAAATTACGCGCTCCAATGATTTAGTTGGGCCTTGGCTGATATTGAATATATTCACAATATTTACAGAGTTGCCTCAGGCTAACCAATAAGCATGGACGTACATATATGGGGTGGGGGGGGTTCTGGGGGGTTCAAAGTGTTCAAACCCCCCCCCCCCCCAATGGTACCCCGATTGGTACAAATAATGATTGTGAAAAAACCGTCCCTAACCCCCATAAAAAACCTATAGCTACGCCCTTGCCAATGAGTACCTGCTACACATGTTCTCTGGGTAATATGGTGTTGTTTTCCTGCCTAGCTAGAATGGTTGCGTTTAAAAAATTCGTCCTTTACAAGCAAGTATGTTAGTGAGAGAGGGACGGATGATTTACGTCCGACATATGCTGTTGCTCCAGCTTGACAGCCGCATGCCTGAACCACTAGGCTACTGTAGCTTCTTCTGCATTTTCAACACTACGAGTCCTCAAATGAATAAAAGGTCGGTCGGCAGTGCGCGTGTGACACTTCTGAGGCCCTAGCACACTAGGTTTTATGTCACGTTTTACGTGACGTTTCAGTAGATTTTCGCTGTAAAACATGGCGATAAAACCTCTAGGGCGTCTGGAGTCGAAAGCGTCCATAGGCTACGTTTCTGTTTATCATCAGTATCATCAGGCAGTTTTTATGCTTAAGTATTTGCCACCGTGGTATAAAAGAAGTGCTTTCCTGCCTCCAGCCTAGCTAGCACACTAGGTTTTATGTCGGCGAAAATGTACTGAAACGTCACGTAAAACGCGACATAAATCCTAGTGTGCTAGCCCCCCAGTTATAATATAGTTTATCATGATATTGTGGCGTCACTCCTGTTAAATCTGACGAGTTCTGCATCGCACTATCGAAGTTTCTTAAATCAGTTGCATAAATATAACATCCAAACAACTCTCATTGGACTTCGGTCCCTGAGAGATCTCTCTATTGCCGTATCTTCTACAATATCATCACTATTAATATAGGTGTTGGTTTTCCGGTACCTCTGGATCAATTTATAGTAGGGACGATTGGTGAGATTCTCGAAGGCGGGTTGTGAACATGCAAGCTTATTTTTTATCCGTCTATTTAGTATTTATATAACATTGATACTCTTGTGTCGTAACCAGAAATCGTTAAATTTGTAGCATTTTTGGTGTACTAGCTGTTATCGGAATTGGCATGGACAATATCAACAGTTACAATACACATTGTTAATTAAGGTAAATATTGACATTATTAACGCTAATTAAGCATTACGATTGAAATAGTTTATACCAATTCCGTTAACAACACCACGCTGCACCAAAAATGCTACAAAATTAAGGTTGTCTAGTCATAATATAAGAGCATACTATAGTAACTGAATTGATCTGACTCGAACCTCTACATATGGTTTAGGGCCCCCCACCCCCACACTAACATTGATACTCCCGCTCACACGACGCCGGTAGTGTGGAGGGGCCCTTAATAGCCTAATTTCATCACTATTGGTTCAGTACCTTAGGTGTGAAAAGGTAATATAACAGGCTCCGTTATTTTCGCATTTATAATATTAAGTAGAAGGTAAGTATGGATCTGTATTAACACAAAAATAGTTGAACAGTATTACCTGACGATAGAGTTTAATATCAAGATAATTTTAATGTTTAACCAGATCAGGCCCCGTAGCATGGATCACGCGATAAGTGATAGGATAAGCGCGTCGTCTCGTTCTATCGAACGGTGTCAGCCAGGGACGGATGCTCCATCCTGTCACTTAAAGCGTGCTACGCGGCCAGGTGTTTTGCAGCTCCAAAATCGACAAAATCTAGGCTCCAAAAAAAAAAATTGACAATATCTATGCATATCAAATCTTAACTACTTAAACTACTCCACACCCCACAGTATCCAAACCTGCAAAACACAATCCTATAGTAAAATACATAAAATTATTAAGACCTCCCGAGGATGTGTAGTGTTGAGATTGAGGGATTCGCGTTCGTCTCTAGCTATCAAGACGACGAATCCTCATATCAATAAAGGGTCGGCAAAGCGCTTGTGATTATTCTGGAATCGCAAGTGTCTATAGGCTACGGCCATCAGGCAGGCCGTGTGCCTGTTTGCCACCGACATAGTATGATAAAAAAAATTAGGTTAGGTAGGTACCTGACCCATATCGAACGATGAAAATAAAACAAAACCTTTATCCTCCTCCTGCAATACTACCGAATAGTTATGCTATTCCAAATATATTATATTTTGCATAAGTACCTACTTACTTCATAATAATTATGGATGAAAGCGCTTTAATAGCAACATTTTACCTCAACAACGCTAACTTCAACTTACATTTGGGTTTAAAATGTATTTTTATTTGTATACTTATATTATATATTACTATCCTCGTTATTAAAACAATAATAGTAATTATTAAAAAAACTAGACTTCATTTTATTATAATAATACTCAGTTACAATACTTACAATAAGTTGCTAGCTATAAAAAAACCCATCATACTGTTTACGAGATTATAGTTGATAAAGTAAATTATTATAGTCCTTATTTCGTAAATCATAAGATCAACACAAAAGGCATCCAAACGTTGAAAACGGTGCAAACATCGTCTACTCAAACGCGTCATCAGCAGTTGGATTTTACGAGAAGGGAGATAGCCTAAGCTAGTGCGTGGAAAGAGGACATCCGAGCCGAGCGCCACATTGCCACAGCCGCCCTATTGTGTTTTCATTTATTATGTTGGTATCCCTGCTTTAGTTCACCATCGCGACCGCGACGTAGCGTTGGCGTCGTGCAACACCTTTCATTGTATTGACTATTGACTGATTCTCAACATAGAGAATAATGTATAAACTTAATTTAACGTATTATTATCTTAGTTCTTGTTAAATTATATAGTAATATGTCTTAGTTTAAGTGTAATTATGTCTCCATTTACGTGAATGTGAAAGAAGACAGCCCGTCAAGTGCTACGCGGCCATTTTACTTGCAATGCGGCAACGGTGTACAATCCGCCATTGGAAACGGCCAGTGTCTTTCTCCGAGTGCAAGATTTGTATCTTGTTGAATACAGCCTAGTAACGACGGATAACCATGAGTGATACAAGTGAAGTGCGGATTTTAGTGTAGTGAAACACGGTGGTCGGGTGATTCGAATAATGTGCGAACGATGGAAAACGAAGTGAAGCAGCGCAATCAGAGAAATAGGCGAAGGGAACGGGCACAGCGCATGCAAGCACAGCGAGAGAGTAAAGTTAAGGATGGGGACAGCGGCGAGGACGAGTCTCCGGCGAGAGAGAAGCCGCCTCGTCCTCCCACCAGGAGGAAAAAGTCGCGGGAGCCACTCGGAGAGGAGGACATCATCGATGGCTTCGCCATAATGGCATTTCGCACCTACGAAGATCTCGAGGTGAGTACACAAAACCGTCTGTTATCACGATGCAGTGCACGACCAGGTATAACCGTATTGACGACTTATTGAGCCTGCAGATTACCTTGTCAATATGGCTTGGTCTTTCTTTCCATACAAGAGAACTTATTAGAACACGCTTCAATAGTTTGCACAAATCCTAGTTACGGTCGCGAAATGGTGAATTTAATAGTGCGAGCTATAAAACCGACTACCTACTTTGTTAGACATGTCTACATTGTAACCTACAAGCTCATATATCATCTAACTAACAGATCTGAACAACAACAATTTACAAACTCAAAACGTTTGTACTAAATTACAATTTTAACAATTGTAGCAAATTGGACACTTATTTTAGTATTTATTTCGTATATTTTCATTATAAAAACAGCGCTTCGTAATCGCTTTGGACGTCGTTGCCTCGGAAGTGCATTGACCTATTGAATGAACCCTAGTGTAAAGAAAGATCAGTCGTAAGTCGTAAGTGAAATTTGTAGTGGCCTAATGGAGTTGCATTTTCGTCATAAAATTACAATAAAGATACGGTTAGCGATATTTCCAACGATAATAGCTAGGCACATACATAATAACGTAAGTAGATAGAGCAGCTGACGAGGTAAGCCCGACATCGCGCTCTCGGCTCTGGCGAGGTGCAGCGGTCTCCCACAAAGCGTAAATTCGGTCTAAGTGGCTTTCGCTCGTTTGTGCTCATTTATCGCTGTCCTCAACCGGCAATATGTTGAGTAGGTATGTTCGCATGTGCACAATAAAACTACATTCCGCGCTATCGTTTTAAATTATGGCGACAGGCTCGCCGTTTGTGGCTCGTTGGAGCGCCGTACGCGTGTACTTAAATGTTGGAACAGGTTCCTTTGCTCCTATTTAATTCGCCACATGCGGTTAGCTTATGCAATGTTTGCTTACAATGGACGTAAGTTGATTGTTTACAAGAAGAACGTTTTTATAGAAATTGCTGTAGTTATACGCGTATCAATCGGCCGACATATGGTAAAATAATACCATTTCCTGTTCATTGTTAAAATAAAAGCTTTTATTAAGAAATAAGAGATGAAAGGTAAATTCAAAATTGTTATTACTAGTCATGGCCAAATAAACAATACTAATCTGTAATTGTAATTTACTTCGTGTCGTCATGCTATAAAAATTAATTTAATACTCTGTGCAACATGGTTGAGAATGAGTAAAATCGCGTGACGGAAATATTAATCGTGCAAATTTGTAGAACCTATTGCATAAACACGGATTCTGCCCTCATTTTGTTGATAACTAGCGAATGTATGTAATAATTGGGTGGTACCTACCTATTTATTTGCTGCTTATAAGGTAAGTAGATATTTACGTATTTTTTGTCATCACACGATGCCATATTTTTTTGTGAAACTACTAATCGAGAGTATTGAATACTAAAAACGAGTTTAATCATCCAATTATTAACCCCAGGTATAAACTTAAGTAATATACTCTAGCTGGCATGTAACGTCTGTGTTTTATCGTGTGAAACACCGACATCCGTCTGGTAATATCAAGTAGTGATAGAAAGAGAAGGATGATAAAAGCTTTATCACGCAAGAAAGACGATCTCGCGAGTGTTTAGCAGCCAATATAGCTATAAATATAATGCAACACGTCTTTATTGCTATTTGGGTAATGATTACGCTATATTTGGCCACTGGTCGCAACTAATTATTTGTAATGGAGAACTTATCCCTTTCGATGAATGATCTTCCATGATGCCACAATCTCGTCACGTAGGTTTAGGTACTTACCTATAACAATTACAAGTACCTACTAAGCTGATTGAATACCGTTTCCCAAAGTAACCCAAAACTAAACATTACAATGATTAAATAGGTCCTAATGAAAGTACGACAAATTATTGTGAAGGACTACACAGAAACACCCACTACCCGTAATAATACCTAGGTAATTTGTGACCTATCCGGAAATTAATAGATTTGACCTTTAAAGTGGAATCAAGTCCTCCATATGACCGTTCCACCTACCTACAGGTTATATGACTCAAATATCATGAATAATTAAATTCCATTGTATTAAAGATATAATGAAGTAACTTTACTACTATTCCGAGTACTTCGTGAAAAAACCCAGCAAGTATATATACCTACATTACCTACATATTTATTTTTAACTTAAATGCAAGTAGTCAAAAAACACGTGTTATATTACCCAGTATAGAATAGTACATTACTTACCTAGGGCGGGGCGGTTAAACAAAGAATGTCTCAGATCGCAGGTGGCAAGGGCGATAAATATGCGCTCTGAGGCTTTCTTTATTACCGCCCGTGGTGAGTACAAAATTTTACGTCTCTATCTGGCCAGGAAGTGGGGTTTTCCGCACGCATAGCGTGCGGTAATTCCTACTTTATGACCAGGTATGACGTAAAAAATGTTGTCAGTAGTTGGTTTATCATGTTACTTATAAATGTGTATAATATAGACTTTTGACGTAATATGTCTAATTGCAATAATTAAAATACGTACAGTAGACGGCAAACTTCGTGCGCAAATGACCTTGCCCGCGCATGGGAGTAAGGGGAGAATGGAATATAACACCTATCCATCCCTACTGTCAACCTCACCTGCACGCGCCGGATGGCGACGGCATGGCGTACACCGTGCCGTGGTGCTCCCTGCTGGACAACAGACGAGGCTCTGGCGACCGAGCATGTGGCGGTATAACCACATCCCTGACCGGGCAACCAGTCGGAAGAGGCCTAGTCAGCCCTGGGGACTAAATAACCTCAAAAAGGAACAGTGCAGAAAGACTTGGGGCCCTACTGCATAACCAATACCTAAGATCACCATCACGGACTAAACCAGCAATAAGATATGCTGAAAAGCTGGTCTAGAAACAAGTTCCGGAAGATGGTCGCTGACATCCGCTGAGGATATGGCACAACAACAAGAAGAAGAAAATACGTACAGTAGACGGCAAACTTCGTGCGCAAATGACCTTGCCTGCGCAAAGGCGAATTGTATGTGCAAGCTGCCCCCCCACTTCCCCTCATTTGCGCACGAAGTTTGTCGTTTACTGTACATATATATGTACTTTTAATGATCCCCATACAATTTCTTTGGTAACCAAGGTCATGTCACAAAATTCAAAAATAATTACGTTGCTATTCACATGCTGTACGTAAAACTAGTTAATTACGTTAATATTAGTTATCAAACATATTTTTTTATTAAAAGGATAATAAATTTCATAATCGTACCTTTTTAGGGTTCCGTAGCCAAATGGCAAAAAACGGAACCCTTATAGATTCGTCATGTCTGTCTGTCTGTCCGTCCGTATGTCGCAGCCACTTTTCTCCGAAACTATAAGAGCTATACTGTTGGAACTTGGTAAGTAGATGTATTCTGTAAACCGCATTAAGATTTTCACACAAAAATATAAAAAAATATAATACATTGTGGGGTTCCCCATACTAAGAACTGAAACTCAAAAAATGTTTTTTCATCAAACCCATATCTATGGATAGGTCTTCAAAAATGATATTGAGGTTTCTAACATCATTTTTTTCTAAACTGAATAGTTTGCGCGAGAGACAGTTCCAAAGTGGTAAAATGTGTGCCCCCCCCCCCCCCTGTAACTTCTAAAATAAGAGAATGATAAATCTAAAAAAAATATATGATGTACATTACCATGCAAACTTTCAACGAAAATTGGTTTGAACGAGATCTAGTAAGTAGTTTTTTTTTAATACGTCATAAATCGTAAAAAGCAATTTATTTAACGGAACCCTTCATGTGCGAGTCCGACTCGCACTTGGCCGCTTTTTCATTTTGCACGTGCTAATTAGTCTTTAGCGTCTGCGGGCAAGGACCGTAAAGGGTCAATGTATTGATAAAAAAAGATAAGGTGGTATAAACCTGCCTTTGTTAACAAAATTTAGTCACAGTAATTAATTAATCCACAGAATCGGTTGCTATACTGGCATACAAATAATTATGTATTAATTTGCATGACATATACTAATAATACTTAAAATATCCTCCAAATCGCTTGATATAAGTTAGCAAAAGGAGATTATTACGCACCTATTTAGTGGTACATTTTGGTGTTTTAACAAGAATTCCACATGAGAATTGTATCTTTTCGTGTCACAAAATGAAATGAAAAATGAAAAAAATTAAGAATGAATGAAATTGAATTGTGTCTTTTGTTGTGTTGTGTTGGTAAGTCTTGTTGTTTGTTTTACCTTCAGCAAATAAATAAGGTTCGTAATGTTTGAACAAGTAATATATAAGAACTAGCGACCCGCCCTGTCTTCGCACGGGTTTATATGTATAATATATGCATTATACATATAAACCTTCCTCTTGAATCACTCTATTTATTTTAAAAAAACCTGCATCAAGATCCGTAGCGTAGTTTTATTTTAAAGATCTAAGCATACATAGGGACAGACAGACAGCGGGGAGCGACTTTTGTTTTATACTATGTAGTGAAGATAAACGGTGCCGGTTTAGCATGAGTTAAAAAGGGACAATTATTGGGTCGTATAAAGACTGTATCGAAAAGTATAAGGACAAGTGAAATAAGAAATGACTTTTTAAATATTAATTATTTTACATACGTATGTTCTTGGCTTATGTTTGAAATACATTTTAAAACGTTTTACTGTTTACTAATGTACCTATTATGTTTGCTTTCGGGCGACTTTTCGCACTTGACTTCGGACATTCTCATCAGATTCCGGACAACGATTACGGTGACCGTTTCGATGCTTTTAGCCAGTCTTTTTTAAATCTGTCTACGGAATCCGCTGCCGAGAAGCATTGCCGAAGTGTACTCTTCATGATTGCCCAATATTTCTCGATAGGACGTACCTCTGGGTAATTTAGCGGATTCATATTCTTATCAACATATTGCACGCCGTGAGCTTCCATCCACTCTCTGGTGCGGGCAGCATAGTGGATCCTACCCAAATCGGGCCAAAATAAAGTAGAGCCCCTGTGGCGTCATATCAGCGGCAAAACCATTTTTTGCAAACACTCCTTGATGTAAAGATCGGTAGTTATCGTGGAAGTAGTGATGAACGCCGTCGATTTCATGCCGCATTCGGATATGGCCTGCCACACCATTGCTTTAGACCCAAATTTTTCGGCATAAATTGACGTTAGGTTCTCATTCAGGTTCTCCTTTGCGAACAGTATGAATTATGCAATGTTCATTTTTGGTTAAAACCGTGTCGTTTAACTTTCGAAGACGAAGTTTAACATTTGCAGCCTGTTTTGGAGTTCGTTTAGGCTTCCTTTGCTTTAGATAAGTTACCAAGTCGTTACGCTTCTTGGCGCTCTGAACCATTCCTACAGAAATTCTGCACTTTTTGGCCACATCTCTTATCGAAGCACTGGGCGAGACTGGATTGTTCGCAATATTTTAGAGTCGATACTGCATTTATGTAAGCCAGTTCTTCGACCACTTTTCAGCTTGTCATTAAAAGAGTAGTCTTCGCCGTACTTTTTAATGACATTGTAAAGCGCTGAACGACTCACCTTCTCGAGTTCTGCGATCTTTTTCATGGACATACCCTTTTCTCGTATGTATTTGTCCACAATTAGTTTTCGTTGATCGCGTGTTAGGCCTCTCATTTTTGAAATTAAAAGTAATCCGAAAAAAATAATTAAGTAATTGAGTTCAATACCATAGCATCTATGAAATAAAGCGACGTTCATATTTTTAAAGCCTTGGTCAGACACACGGCGCGACGCAGCGCTGCGGTCGCGCGGCGCGACCGCGACACATGCTAACAGGTTAGCGACGTCAAACAGACTGCGTCCCGCCGGCATCGCGCCCCGCTTCTGTCGCGCCCCGCGCCGCGCGGCCCCTTGCGCTCGCGCGGCGCGGACGCGGCGGCACGCTGCGCCGCGCTGGGTCACACACATCAGTCGGACGTTAGGCAGCGCGCAGTGCTTAGTGCGAGCGTAGCATAATTATTAGTTATTTTGTGATTAGGTATGGATATAGAAAAAAATAATGTTTCCGGTATCCTGTATCCGGGCGCGAATCACGCCCGCATCGCGCCGCGCATCACGCCCGCATCGCGCCGCGCATCACGCCCGCATCGCGCCGCGGTCGCGCCGCGTTCGCGCGCGCGATGAGGGCGTGTTGAGAGCGCGAGGCCGGCGCGATCCGCGCGCGCCCTGTTTGAACAGGCATCGCGTCGGCATCACGCGGCGCGACCGCGGCGCTGCGTCGCGCCGTGTGTCTGATCAAGGCTTAAAACAAATGAAACAAGAATGGCGGCCAGCTAAAGTTGTCCTTATACTTTTCGATACAGTCTTTATTAACCGGCACCAGATAAACGATCATTGTCAAAGTCAAACTTTGTCATAAAAATATATTACACAGTTCTTCGTTGTTATTATGAAACTAACGGGTAACTAACTACGCAATTCTCGGTACTAATTTCACCTAAAAGTATAAAATGTTTATAATATCCGTGTGAAGTGTATGCATACACAATTACGTAGCATTCGTATAATTTAAAAAAAACTGGCCAAGTGCGAGTTGGACTCGCGCACGAAGGGTTCCGTACCATTGTCAATAAAAATATTTATTTAATTCTGTTTTTAGTATCTGTTGTTATAGCGGCAACAGAAATACATCCATCATCTGTGAAAATTTAAACTGGAACTATCACGGTATCAGTGAGATACAGCCTGGTGACAGACAGACGGACGGACGGACGGACGGAAAGCGGAGTCTTAGTAATAGGGTCCCGTTTTACTCTTTGAGTACGGAACCCTAAAAAATGATGTCTGGTTGGTTGGTGCGTACTTTGACATTACCTCGAATTGATAAACGCTGTTGAACACTTCCTGGAAGAAGCATATGTACCTAGGAATAATAGGTATAGCCTGGCCGCCAAACGTGTTAGTAACTGAACTTGTAAACATATCTCTCTCATCTCTTTCTTGGGGAGTTTATTTAATTTTACTGGCCACTATGTACTAACAATAGTTTTAATATTTTTGTAACTTACTAACAATTGTATGGGCTATGCCTGAAATAAATATTTTAATTAAATTGAATTGAATTATTACAGTCGGGGAATGAAAAGGTTGATCACCTTAATATCTGTTTTTGCTTGCTCAGTATAAGTTATCAGTATCTGCTTTATTGACCGAGTGTCAGACACATATAGGTTATAGGTTGTACGCGGGCTGGGTTTCCGCAACTCGACGTCATAAATGCGCCTATTTTGCGTAGGGGTTTTGGCACTACTGTTATTCGTGCCAACCCAGTTCCACCAGGAAGCCTAGCAGACCCTTTACGTTGCCGACGGCCTCCGGTAGTGACCCCGGTGTTCCGAGGTACTTTGCCCTGTAGTCCGCCACTCCAGGACATGTCAGGATGACGTGGGCGGCTGTCTCGTCCTCTTCCATGCAGGCTCTGCAGAGAGGACTGTCTGTAACACCTAAAGTAAAAAGGTGTTTGTTTAGTAGTGCATGACCAGTTATAGCTCCTGTCAGAAGACGGAGTGCCGGCCTCTTTAGCTGCTTTAGCTTCCTTGACAATCCGGGGTTGATTGTCGGGAGGGCCTCCCTGGTTTGCCTGCAGGTTCCTAGGGTGTTCCAATGTTTTTGGTGTTCTACCTTGGTGTTTAGTCGCAGTGTGCTCCGCAGCCATGCAGAGGGTAGAGGAATTGTGGGTTCCGGTCCTACAGCTCTTGACTCTGAACCCTCTCTAGCCAGTGCATCCGCTGCATCGTTACCGCGTGAATTACTGTGCCCTTTGATCCATTGCAGGGTTATGTCGCTGTTATTACATACCTCTGATAGGATTTTGTGGCACTCGTGTATCAGCCCAGAAGTTGTTGCGTGACCTTGCAGGGCTTGCAGTACGGATCGACTATCGGAAAGTATGCGGATGGGATATCCCCTTACCTCCCTGGAGGCGATTGCGTGAGCAGCCAGTATTATGCCCATACACTCTGCCTGGAAGACGGTGTTGTGGGTCCCTAATGGTGTCGAAATGCGTATGTTTAGGTCCTCCGAGAATACTCCTGATCCGGTGCCTGACCTTGTCTTGGACCCGTCCGTGAAGATTCTTAGCTCTCTGGGGTTAAGTCCTTCCTGGGGGGTTTCGTATAGTTCAACTTTGTACTTTTTGTCAAAGACGAACTGTCTGGGAATGATGTCTGAAGTTGCCTCTATAAGGGGTGTCAGACACATTCCGTCATAATGAATGTCATTTCACTACATGGCCCACAGATACGTCCACTATGAGAATTGACCTCGTTCAATTTTGATAACGAGTTATAAAAAGAAAAAAAAAACGTATACTTACAAGAAATAGCAATGATGGCATTGACAGAACCTGTTACTCACATTTATAGTTTTAATAAATTTAAGGGAAGAGGATTTAATCATTAGATTTATCAAACTTGACATAACGTAATGGCAAGATCAAATTATTACAAAAGGTTTTAGTTCAACTATTAATAGTCAAGAAAATTTTAAGTAAATTTGAACTTTGTTGTCAAACAGTTAAACATAAATTTCAATACATCACTCTCGTCTGATACACAGTTTAAATAGGTAACATGTGCTTGCAACGCGTAAATGATTTGATTTGAAAACTGACCTTTTCATTCCGCCACTGTACAAGCGCAAGAAAAAGATAGGATTAGTCTCCAAGCTACGCTCCAATGACACCATTGGTTGGCCAGACTATACATTAAAAATTCAGCGTTGAAATCACGTTACCCAAGACCGCAGAGATTCTCAGAAGTTCGCAGGTGGGGTATTTTGTCTTGACCTAATTTTACGTAGGTATTTCGGGACTTTATGTATACAAACGGAGTATTTATTTTTGATGTGTGCTCACTTAAGGTAGTTTAATTACATCGTAAATTTAACATCGAGCGTAGATGTTAATATACCTAATTAAGCTTTTATGAATCACTATTACGGGTCACTTTTTAAAACTATTGTATGGGTCGAAATCCGCCCAATATGGGGTTTTCTGACAATGTTCAATCTCTTTTATGTGGGCTATCTTCTAAGTATGTTAGAAGTCTATTTAGTAACATTTTTTTTAACAAACTCTGTCATATTGTCTCCTGACTAACGGGACGGAATAACAACAAGAAATTGTTAATTGACCCAACTATTAAATAGTACGCTTTTAGATTGTGTCTGAACTCCTTGAAAACAACATCTGCAAACAAAATATAATAAATCATAAACTTTAAGAGATGTTTTTTATTCAACAAAAAACTTAACTGATACATTTTTTTACATGAATGTCCTTAATTCATGTGTATAAATATGTGCATGTGCGTTCAAAAGTAGGTAGATAATACTGAGTAAAATATCAATTGATTTATTTGCATTTTAAGCCGCTTGTAACGCTCGTATTTTTAACTAAATACGTGACTTTAATCTTTCGCATGCCGCGAACGAGGAAACTATTACATAAAAATTATACGAGTGGTTTACCATGTAAATATTTAAGCCCTGAGTTTTCTTCACCTATGTGCTGACCTGGTACGCAGAATGATGCATACATAATGTCGAAGTAATACTCATTCCCCGCAATCTGTTAGGTAGGTATTAAGTGGAAAATTAACTTTGAATATTCCGTCAAGGCTCGAGTTGAGAGGTTGGTAGTAGGTAAAATGGTACTTATCTATTATCAAGCTCTCGACGATCGTGTTTGTGATATGCCGCTAACAACTTGAAGAAGCTTGAACATTTCATAATTATTATCTATATCTTGGTATATATATTAATATTTTATGTGACCAATTAAACAACTCAATCAGATTTTACTGACCATAAAATTCCTCCGCTAGTTTCTTTATTGATCAATTTCGTAGTGCTCTTCGCATTTTGGCCTAGGCACTGGTCGTGCTTTATTATTTTTTTAGTACCAGTATTAACTGGCTGATTTATTAGTTTGATGTGGTAGAGCCAGAAGATTAATAACAGCTCTCGACCTCTCGCAACCCAGGCGTGTGAGAACATTGCGCGAAATAAAAAACAAGAAAGAGATGTGCCCAACTAATTTGTAAAGTTTGGCAAGGCGCGTCTAACCTACCTGGTAGCGGTCGAGGAAGTTCGAACATGGCATGAAGAAGTTACGCGACCGTGAAATATTGTAGACATCGGATTTTGGCGAGGCGAGCGCACGATCCATTTCTTTCTCCTTACGGGGTTTTTATCTTGTTGAGGACGTGGGATTATATTCTTTTGTGAGGGATCACAATTTATTTTGTCAGTTTACTTATTATTTGTTAACAGAAATAAGATAATTATAGTCTTAACAATGCGATTTCGTGTCTATTTTTGCTGTATATTTAAAAATATGAATCACAAAATATGTGCATATTTTCGGTACGACAGTATAATGCCGTTTTGAGGCCGCTTGAGGAAAGAATTTTAAAATCATAGTTCGTGCTCGGCTTGATACATTTTATAATTTATTTATATTATTCATTTATTTAACCATACACCTAATTCTGACCACGAGTTCGTGTACACATTTGTCAATGGATGAGTAATTGATTATTGGCTGGATTATTCATAACCACTCCACGCGCTCAACGTACCTCTGAATTAAATTACGGTGGTGTACGACGGTTGGTCATAAATCTGTGGGATAAGACGTGTAATACCTGTAAAAGCCAAAGCAATATGCTCGGCCGAACACGTGTCTGATGCACTCCGGCTGCGTGTGCTTATACAAAATCAATATCGTCGCTTTAGAAGACGAGCCACGACGGTCGGGAGCAGGGACCGAGTGTCTCGGCGCCCCTAGACACCCCTATGACCCATCCCCTCCTGGTTATTCCCTGGAGCTCAATGTTAGCACTTTTTGACATAATACTTACCTGGGTAAAGTTTAAACCGCTTCGTTTCGCTTTTATTACCACTCGTGTTGCTGCTTGAAATTTCAGCTCGCCCGTCGACTTTAGAAGCCGACTTAACTTATGTTATTTAAAGTTTTAACTGTGCTGTAGCTGTTTCACGGGAAGGAAATGAGATGACCACGCTTGCATGCGCTTTACATTTCGCCTGTGTAACTTATCACAGTTATCATTGTTCTAAATGTTCCGTTCGTGTGAGTGTTCGTGTTCATGATCTGTGCTGATCTGTAATTTGGTTGATGCCTATAATGTGCTGACATTTACACACTTCATTTTAAGGCTTCAATACCATGAGCCTACAATAGAGAAATTATATTCTAAAAAGGAACTGATAAAACGAATTCGTTGTACCCACCTTTTAATACGTACTTGAGGTACTCTTTTTAAGATGTGCCAAGTGGCAAGAATCGCGATGCCGTTGAAGAGCGGCGCTTCGTCAGGGGATGTGCTACTGCGCTAATCAACAAGGTCGTATATGCATCTGAGTATACATTTCACAAACGACCTTTTTGATTAGCTCGGGTTTGTAGTGGGGCAAGGGTAAGGCGCGGTGTATCTCGCCGATCTGGCCGCGACCGATAAGTTTGTGCACCCTCTCGGCCACGCCATCGCGATCTAATAGTCCGACGAGTGCTCACTATAGCCAATGTGATCTTCTCCGCACTCCTCCACGTCGAGTGCACTCGACACACTCTTATCGTGCTTGACGTTTAATGCGTAACTAATACCCAATGAAGAATTCATTGTAAATAAAAAACACTGCGCGCTTATCAGTGTCAGGGTTTATACCGCACATTAGTTCTAAGAGCACGGTAATCATCGTTGACTATTCACTCGCTGGAGACGTCGACATCTCACGGGCAGCGACGTAGGTAATAGCCTCTATGACTAACGATGCTACAAAATGACTTATGAAGTCTCCCCCGTTATGAATTCGTTTTCGTAACGTAATGATGGCACTTGGCCGCAAGCCGCAACACTACGTTTATAAATTGTTCTCTGAAACACCACGTTTTGTAATGAGAAAACGTACATGGTCTAAACAGTAAAATATAAATACAAAATATATATGCCGAGGTGCTATTTAAATTATTATGTAATTAATAATTCATTACCGAGTTAGGATCATTGTTAAAAACCATTTTATTTTAAACATGTAATTAAACGACCAGTTCCATTGAACGCAAATTTAATGTAAATATCGTGTATAATTTATAACTTTTGTAAGATTATTAATAAATTAAATTCCTTTTTTATGGCTTAACTCAACAACTGCTTTCTACGGCTAGTATAATTTAAACCAGGTATTTAAGTATTTACTTCCAACTGTGTATACTCCAACATATGTATGTGCATTGTACGGTGTCTATCAAATATCCGATATTATCTGAGGGCGCCTATACTTTGAGAAGTTAGTCTATTCGCAAGGTTTCCTAAACTTTATTTTCACTTTAAATTACGACATATTTTATACATTAAATGAGTATACAAGGGCATATATGTGGGATTGATACTTTTTGATGACTTTGTATGGTGCTGGCTGTTAGATGATGAATAAGGAACGATCGAACGTGGTTTGAATAGTTTTAGAAAGGTGAATGATTTGACGTATGATTCACTGTGTAAGACGATCGGAACGAAGCAAGACGGTAAATACAGATAAATAAAGCAGAAGATTTTACAAGAAGTATTTAATTATTTTCACCTAGACCCTCCGGGGTCCACATATATAGTTGATTTAAATAATAAATTATTTACAATTTTTAACATTTGTTATGTTACTCTATATAAACACTAGAAGTGCTCTTACCCGTTACGTTTGCCGCGTCACGGTCATCCATTGTAAATGTTCAATAAAAAAAATTGAAGTCAAAAAGTCTCTCTTTCGACTGTTAGATGACCAGTGTTAGAGGCTGTGGTTTCAACCAGGCCGCTTGATTTCTGATGTCAACATTATGTTAACCTATATAAAAGTCTTTTCGTCCAATATTCCGCAGTGTCTCAAGACGAGAGTCTTTGACCAGTGTGTGTTGCCAGTGATGACATATATTATATAGCACGGAAACGTGTTCGCTTACTATGGGCCTCATAAGAAGGCTCAAAATCACTCAAAGGGCAATGGAGAGGGCTATGCTGGGAGTTTCTCTGCGCGATCGCATCAGAAATGAGGCTATCCGCAGCAGAACCAAGGTAACCGATATAGCCCTCCGAATTGCTAAACTTAAGTGGCAGTGGGCGGGGCACATTGCACGTAGAACCGATGGCCGTTGGGGGGGAAAGGTTCTCGAGTGGCGACCACGTACCGGAAGGCGCGGCGTGGGTAGGCCCCCCACAAGGTGGACTGATGACCTGGTAAAGGTCGCGGGAGTCCGCTGGATGCGGGTGGCGCAGGACCGGCCATTGTGGCACTCTTTGGGGGAGGCCTATGTCCAGCAGTGGACGTCTTTCGGCTGATATGATGATGATATAAAAGTAGATTAATGAACTCGCAGGTTGCCCGGGGCTACCAAACAGTCGTCTATTATGTGCGGTTATTGTGTTTAGTTGACTTTAAACATGTTGGAACCATTAATTAAATCCAAATTAGATCATTAATGTGTATTGTAATACTAGGATTTAGCCGCCTATTACAACATATGTATACTTAACTTGTTAATGAGTTTAATTTATTTATGTTCTATTTATTGCGATAATGGTAATAAAGGAGGTTTTTTTACAAAGTACTTGAATCCTATTCGTGTAGTTTTATTCGTTTCTGTTAGTCGCGGTGAAAAAAAAGACATTTGTTCCAAGTACCGAGAGCACGAAGTTAAATAAGTACGACAAAATGCGTGTTAGTAAAACACTGACGTCCGTTAAAATACTAATTGGTGTCGCTTAACATGCTTGTTACGGAATACCAAGTTCTAATTGATAAGTAACACATCTAGCATTTCTTCATTCCTAATACATAATAGCTAGCTTTCCGTTTACATTTATTTAATTATGTAGGCATAACTCGAATCGATTGTAGTTAATACTTTACAATTATTACAAAGAAAAAAGAAGAGCTTTATATTTAACATAGATTAATCGTAAACGGTCGTAAGTGTAATAAACGGCCGTTTAAGTTAATAAAAGAAATGTGCTCAAATAGTCTTAAAAATAAGATAGCCGATGGGAATCCATTTGATTTGTAGGTACCCTCGTCGCTGATAGTGATAAGAAATCTGCGTTTCCCAAAATTGGTATCGACGTCACGGCGACGTCAAAGTCGCAGTGACACGTAGAAATCATACTAATGTTGCTAATTCAAAAGCATTATACATTCTGTCTGTTTGTTTCTTAACTATTAATCGATTCAATAAGACTTTAATTGAACATATTTTTTATGCAGGATATTAACAAGGGCCCGTTCTAATGGGTAATCCTATACCCGGCGGGAGTCGATTTGAACTATACGTCTCGTCATTAGCCGGGTCGACACTGGACGCATGCCTCGGCCGAGCACGTCCTCGCCCGAGCCACGCCGTTCGACAAACAGAAAGGTCGGCTCGGCATGCTAGGCCGCACGCCTCGCCCGAGGCATGCGTGTAGTGTGGACCCGGCTATTGATAGTGAAAATGTACACCAACGTCACGTCCACGACAAAGCTTCAGTAACTGATATTTGATTTCCGTACGTATTTTACAGTTTTACTATCTGTTTGTTTAACCTTTTCTCGCTAAAACTTTAACGCTCTAAAGCTGCAAACGCACAGACAGCGGTGGTGGCGCGGTGCGGTGCGGAGGCGGTACCGGTTGTAATGTTCGAGCTAATATGAAAGGGTCCGCACAGAATACCGCGGCGGGACGCGGCGCGGCGCGGTATTCTGTGCGGACCTTTTCATATTAGCTCGAACATTACAACCGGTACCGCCTCCGCACCGCGCCGCACCGCACCGCCACCGCTTTCAGTGCGTTTCGGCCTTAACGGACATGATTTTTTTTGCCAGAAATCAATAATGAACTAATATTTATAATGTGGAATTACAAGGAGGTGGAACGGGTTGTGGAATTCGTATGGTATGTATACGGTATAATAAGTAGGTACCTTAGGTACCATTAACGTGTTCCACTAGAAAGAAGTCGCGAGCAAAAGTTAGTCCATTTGATGGATAATAGTATGATTGTTACGATAGAGGCTAATTCGCGAAATCTTAATTGATAATCTTGTTACTTAGACACGTAACCGCGTAGATATTCTCGTCAGCTGTATTTGTGTGCAGAGGCGTTGTTCGCGTTATGAGTTGTGATTACTTGTGATTTTTTATTTATTTAATTACTTGTGATAACATTCCTTTATTAGGTACGAGATACGTCGAATTCGCGTGATGCTTGATTTCGACACGCGAGTCCGAGAACTGGTAACCGATAACTGAAAGAAAATTGACCCGTTGCATCGTTATGACATTACAACTCTTGATAGTAAAAATAGAATTGTTATTATTTTTTAAATGAGTTATTAAAATTGTTTCTTATTTTTAATGTAATTTTCATATGTTCAACTTATGTAGGTATATCTATTGTAATGGGGAATGGATGAAAATTTTAGAAATGCCTGATTTTTTTTTGGTGATAGGAATAATCTTCCTTAGCACCAGAAAAAAGTTGCAGACTTTTCAGATGCGTCAATTATTTTTGAAAGATATAAACACTTTCCTCACTTACGTTTTGGGTTTAGGACGGCAAATAAGACATTTTGCTTGATCCGTCTCATATTACATAAGATTAAAAATCCGTGGTAAACTGACACTGGCAATGATATTGACAGCAGCAGCAGCTATATTTGTCATTGCCAGGGTCAGATATTTAAAATATTGTTTGTAATATGAGATGGATCAAGGGAAGTGTCTCATTCGCCGTCCTAACCACAAAACATGAGTGAGGAAACTATTTACATTTTTCAAAAATAATTGACGCAGCTGACAAGTCTGCAACTTTTTTCTGGTGCTAAGGAAGGTTATTCCTATCACCAAAAAAAATTCAGGCACTTCTAAAATTTTCATCCATTCCCCATTGTAGCGTGCTTTACAGTGTCTTTTAATTGTACGTAAATCTAATAGTATTTGTACATACATACTTAAATTACCGATTTTATGGCAACGATGCGGATAGCTGAAAAATACATTTATTGGACGCTGATTCATGTGTGTATCACGGTTCATGAGATACAGCCTAGTGACAGACGGACAGATGGACAGCGGAGTCTTAGTTTTACCCTTTGGGTACGGAACCCTAAAAATGCATGTTTTTTCTTAACTTTCAAGGTCCATTATCTTTTTATCATTTTAATTATTGAATATTTTGTAATTTATACTTTATTACAATAATTTGGTTTACTATCCATTTAGCAACACTACGTTATCAATTTGAACATGAGTCTACACCCCTATTGTAACGGAATTTAAATACTACTTCTGTAGATATCATGGTAGTGCTAACTATTAAGTGTAGTGTGCACAAATAGATTACCACAACAATAACGATTAGTCAAATAAATCATAAATCAAACTTCGGATAATATATAGGACTTAAATAAAAGATTACGATGTTAAAACCCCTATTAATGCTATCAGCATTCCCTCTACTCTACGGAACTCGCCCCGGGAACGGGAGCGAGAATTTTAAATAGCGACCTCATTTTACGATCGCAAGTAAAGCAGTTAATTCTCGGTTCTAGTTATTGCCACTACGTATTCGTATATTAGTCACGATTATTCAAATGAGTTATTAAAATTTCACCACAAGTCGCTCATAAATAGAGCACGGCTGTCTGCTAATTTTAATTACATATAGCTTATTAATGCTGATGTGTGGATTAAGACATATTTAGCCGGTTAAATTGGTTGAATTTCTCGTGGTATTCTGGTTTCGTTGGTAGGCTAAAAATTGCAAACAAGATGCAATTTAAAGGTGCAATGGATGCATAGGTACGTGATCCAATAGTGCCTTATTACAATTCAGACAGGTTATGACTGATAGGTTAGTGGTATAATAAGCTGGACAATATTTTAGCCCACATGCTACAATACGTAAATGTAATTGTACCATACACCATATCATACCTATATATACCATACCTATATATATTATATCATACCTACATACACTCGGCGTCAAAAAAATCGCACATTTCGAAAATTTCGTTTTGAGCGAAAATTGCTCTTACAGAATGTAATGTACCCCATGACTATGGGGTCTTATTTGAAAAGTAATGAAACCTTCTATCGGAAAATGTCAATTGAAAATCAACCCCGTAAGGAAAAAAACAGGAAAAAAAGGAAAAATCGTTTATTTAACAAAAATTACAAAAAAATAAAACACAACAATAACAATAAAATAAAGCTTAAAACTAAACTTAAAACCTAGTGTTGCCTCCTCTAGCCCTCCGAAGCTCTTCCATGCGGTCGGTCATGGACCTGATCAGCGTCACGATGTTCTCTTGAGGAATGTTGTTCCACTCCTCAATGACAGCATCATGAAGCTCATCAAGTGTGGCAGGAGGAGGATCACGCGATCGTACCCGCCTTTTCAGCTGGTCCCAGAGGTGCTCGATGGGATTTAAGTCGGGACTCCTTGCTGGCCAGTCCATAACGTTGATACCAGCAGCATGCAGGTAGTCCCGAACGATCAACGCTGTATGGCTGCGGGCGTTATCGTGCATAAATTGGAACCCAGGTCCAATTACATCAGCATATGGGACCACATGTGGATCCAGGATCTCCGCAATGTACCGTTGAGCAGTCAGGGATCCCTGGCCACGACCACCTCCAGTCCGGGAAACGCAAACAAGTTCGGTTTTCCCGTCGACGGAAATGCCGCCCCAGAACATACAGGATCCACCCCCGTAGCTGACGGTTTCTACGGTGCAGGCTTCTGTATACCGCTCCCCCTGCCTCCTGTACACCCTTCTGCGTCTATCGTTGGTGTAAAGGCACACTCTCGTCTCGTCAGAAAAGAGGACATTCCTCCATTGGGTGAACGTCCAATTCTCATGGCTAGTGCGAAATCCTCTTCTGGCATTCCGGTGCTGCGCAGTCAACTGGGGGGCCGTAGCGGCCCTGCGGGGCATCAAGTTCCTCTCCCGTAGTCTTCGTCTGATCGTGGAGACGCTTACCGACGTTCTGCGAGCTGCTCGAAGCTGTTGCTGGAGCTCAACAGCGTTGAAAAAACGATTCCGCAAGGAAGTCGTCACAATGTACCGGTCGTCTGAACCGGAAGTACAGCGTCGCCTCCCGGATCCATGCCTTCTGATGTAGCCACCAGTCTCCTCGAACCGCTGGAACACTCGACGCACTCGAAAACGGCTGTAATTCAGACGCCGAGCAACTTCAGTCTGTCGTAGTCCAGTTTCCAGTAGTGCAATCACTTGAGCGGCTTCTTCTGGCGTGGTATCCATTTTTTAATGTTTTTTTCTTGCTGTAGCTCTTCAGGTGTGATCTCAGTGACGTCTGGATAGCGAATGACCCTTAAACGTTTTTTTTTTTTTTTTTTTTTTTTTTTTGAACCTGACTGTTGCTATGATAGGACGAACCCAATATAGCAGTCGAACTGCGTGGTTGGAGGGTAGCTTGGGGAAAATCCAAGGGGAACCTCCGGCACGACCACGCGGGAAGGGGTAAACACTGGAATACTCTAAAAGTTTGCGCTCCAGTGAGATTGGTTGAACGGTTTCAACCGAATCTGAGGTGTGAGTGGTGATGAACTACTGGGATTGCTGGTTCGCTAAAACCTACCCTAGCTGAGAAGAGTCCAGCAAGAAACTCAGCTAGGCCCGACATCGGTCGGGTTTGTCGGACTGAACTACCCTTAATCGATCTTTACCCCCCCTTTTATACCCGTCCATGGGTGCCCAATTAGTGACCCACTAAACGCGTACTTCGGGACTTTTGATTTAAAATGCGTTTTTTTTATGGTCATTGTTTTTACAAAAACAAACACTCACTCATTTAAAAGGTTGTTGATTGAGCTTTAAAATGATATACATATTAATGGGGTACAGTACATTCCGTAAGAGCTATATTCGCTCGAAACGAATTTTTCGAAATGTGCGATTTTTTTATTATCTCGAAATTAACTTCGAGTTTCGTATCCGAAAATCAGACGCTGGAAAATTCGTGTTCGCAATCATTCCTCTCTGAAATGAAATTAAAATGTAGATGAATAACAATTTATTTAAGTGTTCACGTCGGCGGCGAGTTCCAGGGTGCGCTGAAAGTAAAGTTATATCGGTGTCTTCACGGTGGGGGGCGGGAGAGGGTTGAGGGGGCGATCGACACGCGACGAGCCGCGACACCCGTTTACAAACATTTCGATACGGCCCTCATATTTGTTTCCACGCGCTACTACTTTCCCTCCCTCAATTACTTATAACGCGTTTCAGATTTATCGTGGGAAAATTTATTTTTCACTTCTCATGCTCTAAAAGTTCGTCTTTATGTCGTGCGTAGGCGACATAAAGTCGCTTTTTATGCTCTAGAGCATAAAGTAAAATCTTCGTCGAAGACCAAGGCAATCGCTGCAACAGCCACACGAACATCTTTAACTTCATACAACAACCTCTTTATTTTATTTCGTTTCGTTCGTATTCTAAGACCAAGGCAAAGATACCAACAGCCAAAGTACACAATAAAACTTCATGAAATAAACTTATAATTTGTATTTCGTCTCATTTATTATTTTTTATATTTGTTTATTTTTCAATTTAGTAGATCAGTATAGTATTTAAGCCATAACAACAACAATTAAATTAGCATTTACTATATTTACGTGTTGCTGTTTCATTTCCTCGCAATCGAAGTGAAAAGTAGAGTGTACAACTCGTCCATAAAACCCATTTTACACTCGACTTTATATCTATCCTCGCTCGCAAGCTCGCTCGGATGGATAAACGTCTCGAGTAAAATGGTGCGTTTTATGCACTTGTTGTACAATCTACTATAATTGGTTTACTTGTTTTGAATATACACAGTATTATTTAAGGGTTCTTTTATTACTGCTGTACTCGATACTCATTCCGCCATTTATTTCGATAAATAGCGAAACAAGACGTAGGATTATTGTTTCGTTAACCATCAATTTCTTTAGTGAATTTGATATACCTGACTTGTTATTGTGCTCAGTCCCTTTCAAACTTACTTATGATTTGCTTTTGTAAACGTTTTTTCTAACTTTTTTTGTTGCTGTGCTCGACAGCGCTCGACTTGTGGTTTTTATTACATGTATTTTTTATTGTGTAAAAAAACATTGTAGTAGTTAATACGAACTACATTTTTTATGTGATACAGTTTGTAATAAATAATTGACTATCACTGATAATGATGTCGACGTGTCTTATCTTGTCATGGCTTGACAACTCAATCGGGTGGGAAAAGTCACCCGAGAGGAAAATTTACTTTTACTCCTCATAATGGTTTATTACTGCGTAGACAGATCCCCGTTGGGAGCTCCGTCATCATCACTGAGGCATTCTCGACGTTCGGTATCATTAGCTAACGTTGAATAATGGTACCTACATTAAAATATGTAATAGGCATAAAAACTAAATACTAACACGGACAAGTGAAAGCCGCAGGATACCTAAGTTGTTTGAATTTTTTGGATGTTTATTTATGGTCATTGGTAGGAAATCTGTTATTAAATAGGTATGTATATACGATTCTACTGTAGACCTGAAGAGTGGCCTAAACATTGTCCGGGAGTCGTGTATGTTATAGAATCATGTCAATACATATTTCATACATACCTAATGAAAACCCGATAAAAGTTTACTCAAATCAATTACAATTTATTGCCCTTGTTTAACCTAAATCGTTGGATTCAGATTAGTGTAAATTGGCTCGGAACTAGTGAAATTGAGCATAATCGTTGATTAGTACGATTTACATTATCCATGCCGCGGTTACCCACGCTAGCTTGTCTTAAGTCTTGATTAATGATCAACCATTCAGCTATTAATCACACAGCTTTGGCAAATCGAACTCTGCGCCCGCGCTTAGCTCATGCAATATTTAATTATATAATAAAAAAATACCAGTGTAAATAATTTAGTATGACATTATAAATTAATCAAGATTAAATGATGAATTGTAATATAATGCTGAGCGTATAAACATATTAAAAAATTAAGAAGTACCTACTAATATTAATTGACTTAATTTAGCATAAATAATGGAATATGGTAATGTTCAAATTTTATCGCTTCTTTAATGTGACATTCGAATTTATGTCTTAATATAAAAATACGTAATTGCATTCTTATTGACACCTGAGAAACCATGCTACCGACATCTGTTTCTCACGTCGTAACGGGATAGGGAAAAAATAGGTCGACGTTATAGAATGCCTGACCGCACCGGAGTTGTCACCGAAATTCGTCGCGGCACACAACCGGAACCGCAACGCTTTTCGTATTAACGTTTTCACCTCGCTTGGATGTTTTTGTTTAATGACCGTGCAATGCCGTACCTATTACATTTGCTTCGACTCAAGTATGTAGGTATGGGCATGGATACCTGCTTATGTAGTCATTCATTGTTTATTTATGTAAATCGTTCAATCTTTACACACGATACGCCGACCGATTTAGCTTTACAAATTCATGCCAGCACATTTTGTAACGCTTATAATGCAAAATATCCAAGACTAAGTTCACATATTAATCTAAATTAATTCAGTTTAATTCACCGTAAAGAGTTATTAGCTGTCGTATAAATACAAACATGATACTAATAGCATTCATTTATGACAGTAGAGCTTTACATTATAAACGTCTCCAACGAGCCATTATGAATTTATCTTGTTTGAATTGGTGGTATCGGTGCTGTCGTATTAGTGATTAATACGTTAGCGGGGAAGTAATTACGGCAAATGACCGGCCGGTGAGGTGTAACTCGCTGCGCGTAGGCAGGTGATTACAATGCGGCCCGCCGGCTGCCCACCGCCGTTCATTACTTGATACCATCTTGTAAACACCTGTGACATTTTAACTACAAAACATAATAACTTGATTTTACACTGATTACAACAATACCGTATTCATCACACCATTTTTTGTACAAGATAACAGACAATATCTTACATAATGGACTCCAAATACGAGTAGGTAATGTTATGGTTCGAGGCATCTGGAATTAAGCTGCCCTTCCCACGGGGGACGGCGCCGCCGGCAGAAAAATAGCTCGCCCGATTTCTGCGAATCCGTGATAACTTTTTTATGAGACTGAAATGAATTGTATAAAAATCTTTTGAGGAAGTCACATAAATTTCTCGAGAAAATTTTGCTTTCATCGCAATCCTGAAGAGATTTATTCACTGTTAAATTAACTCCTGTGTTTTCTTTTCATATTTTTTTATTGTATAGGCAAAATGGTTATTGGGTGTAACTTCGGTAATTTTGTTATTTGCTCTTCTCTCGCTGTGTTTGTAAAGCCTGATAAAATAAAAGGCACTTATCTTTTATTCGATAAAGATCTGGATCAATTTATTGACTGTTTTATTGAATTAATACAGAACATCAATTGTACCGGCTACCTCAGTAATAATCTCACGATTATCCGATACTAATAAATCACGCGGGCTGTCGGAATTATGAGCGTGGTGCGTGTTGTCTATAAATAAACGATGAAATGCGTGTGATATCTCCAGTTTTGTGTGAAACGTTGTTGATTGTTATTATTTATTCACATTAGGCCGCGGTCGGCGGCACGCGCCGCGCGGCTCGCGACACGAGCCACTTTTACACGAGACGGCCCAAACCCTACCTAATTCGAATTCGTGACATTACCATCACATCATTCAAACAGAGGGTTAAGGTTTACGCGTTCACTTTGTTCCCAGTTGTCACATTTTTGACGCGGGTTCTCACTCCTTTCGGCTCGCTCGAAACTCTGTAACACACCGTTTTTGTCGCTGAAAAGCTCATTAAACCTTCTGAAAAGCCTCCGTGAATTTAAATCTCGCTTGGGATAAAGCTATGGACTGGTAATGTTGCAAACAATTCGCAAATGCTCCAGACGGCGGTGTTAAAAATGATGTGGTGTTTATTGCGAGAATTCCTCAGACATTTAGAATCAGTTACTGTTTTTATTGCTCACGTAACATCACGAGCGGTAACATCTGCCGTGGAGCTCAGTGCCGTGTCAATGGCAGGGATGTATCTTTTAATTGTTATGTTAATATCCCCTACTCGTTGGCCCTCGCCCGGCGCCCGGTGCCCCGTCGATCTGAAATCCGGACATTTTTTTGTGTTCATTAATGCAAAAGCGTGTCAGTAGGCACCCTCTCGTTTGTTCCACTCCCACGAAGATTGTTTGTTTGTTGGGTGTACTTTTGTCAAGTTGCATTCAACAATCAATGCTGTTTTTTAGATAATCACCGCTACTTGTTGTTGTTGAAAGATTACTACCCGAAAGCAAACGCAGAGTTATGTTGCGTGATGAGTTTGTTACATTATTGATTATAATTTTCATTGCTAATTTTTCTAAAGAAAAATCTGGTTTACCTATATAAAAATAAACAATAATATATATTAATATTAAAAATCGTAAAATTACCTGTTGTGTTGTCAAAACTTATATTATGAATTGAATTAAAAACAAACTTAGTATCTATTGGTACATTTAGCACGTACTCCTGAGTGTGCTCTTCCGTAAATAGATTCTCAAAAAGTAAGTAGTGCACTACAGTTGAAGAGAGTTTAGTAGAAGATGGTTACATTTAGTTAGCAAACCAAACGCTTACCCGTGGGGCCGTGGGGATATTCCTAGTTTAGTGGAAACTCTCTGACCCGCGTATTGGTTCGATGTCATACAAATTGACTCGTGGTCGTATTCTGTTTGACTCTTTTATTGTTGTTGTGCAATGTTTATCAAAATGTGTGTATTAAAGTGATATTTTGCTTACAGGCCGCTGTAAAATGTGCTTCCTCACCCCGTACCAACTCGCTGACGAGCAAACCGCGCTTGCCCCTGGCTGCGCTCCCTGGCGACGCCACTCGGAATCACCCGCCCAACAACGTAAATTCGCACGTAAGTCAATAATAATAAATTCCTGCTCGTGTGTATAATCGTGTACTGAAGTTGATGTTGTCCTTGAATGCGTGATTATTAAAGCACATTAGACACGAACCTGCTCACGGTAGTCGTTTTCGTAAAACCCTACAATAAGCTCTGGTGTCATCAACCGTGCGCAGTCGGTCTCACCTTTTCACGGCTCGCTCGGTCTCTGCATTTTTTATTCCAGTGTTTAAATTAACGCACACGAACAATAATTTAAAAACAATACTTTATTAAACGATAAAAACATTTCAGTAGAATTTAAGGGTCATACATATCCCTCATATCGTAACAAGTAAGCCGTGCCGTGCCATTGACTATTTATGAAGTCGCAAGTCTCCGTGAGAGAAACATGCATATTTATAGCATCGCATAATGTAATGATATATTGTTATATTAGGGCAACTGACAGGCGAGATCTTCTTACTGGCATGTGTATATTTGCTTTTCATTAATTAAGTTAAATGCTAGTTGTCACGTCGTACAAAGTTTTGTTTGCGCTACGAAGCTGAGCGGTGAATGTAAACAACACTGTTGCTGCGTGCTTTTTGTACGTACCTAAATGCGCTGGGTGATCTCACACGTCTAAATGCAGCGAGTCTAAATCGGTAGTCATCGCCGTGCCTCTTCCGGGCTATGCTTTCTCGCCAAACGCATAAAATGTATGCAAACTGCCACTCCACTTGTCAACGCGACTCGCCTCGTCTCGGAGCACGCTGCTAAACCAACACGCGTGAAATGGCACACTGTTTACTTATCCTCGACAGTTTACCAAACCATTAACCGCGATATTGAATTAAGACGAGAATACACCTAACCCTTTATTTGAACGACAAATTAACTTTGCATAGGCGTTCAGTTGACCGGCAGTATGTGAATGTAGGCGAAAAGAAATCAAATTGAAGTATGCTTTGATTTACATACGTTATTTCGTTATCAGACGCTACTGCTTGATACAAATTCAATGTACATCCGTATTTATCGGCTATACAGACAATATTCATTAGAACGTTTTATCAATTGCTGGTTTTCACAACTATTGTCTCGAATGATGAACACTTTGATCATGAAATGAAGTTGCTTTCAATTAAAGTGCAGTCAGCCGTTTGTTTTTGTACCCATTGTTGTATTAAAACTGTATATAAATCAGTCAATAAAAAATCTTTCTAGTTTTTCACTGGAACAATACTGTCACATTAAACGTTGTTGGTGTTATAAGAAACGAAACGCAGTATTCCGTAGCGCCTTGGCTTTGGCGAAAGTACTTAGCGAGGCGGAAGTAAATCACAATGCACTTGATTCTCGCAGAGGATGAAAGCTGGATAGGCGGCGATAGTCGGAGCGTGCACTGACTCGATATTAAAATGCAGGAGCGTGGCGCGCCTCGGCGTGGAATGGCAGGGCCATTGGAAATACTCTGCGGTTATCTATCTTGTCTATTTTGTCAGCCCGATAGCTCAATTGATCGATTATCTAACACAACAGGATTATCCGATAAATTACAACCGAGGCTTACGGGTCAGCAAACATATTGTCTAATGTGTTGTCTAGTATATCAAAGATAGTAAACATCCACTCTTATTCCTAATATTATTTAATTCTGTCTTAACATCCGACCTGGAACACCGACATTTCTAATTGCAAACATACTGTTCAAATTACTTCAAATAGAATAACATAACCCAATCTAACAGATTAACAAGTTTGTGGTCATGCCGCCGGTTACTCAACGATGCGACTAATTGAGGGTTATATTAAAACGGTTAACTAACCGTGAACGGAATTAAAAACGTATGCCGGTTGAATCAATTCGGTGGAGTAGGCGATAGTGTGAACCGCGGACTATTAGGTCGCGAATTATTAATGGGCTTGTCTGCGCAGCCATCAGCCACCTCGTTCAGTTAACACGTCATGGTCTGCCGCGACTGCACTTGACGTTAGTCATTTTTAATTCATGACGAAGCCAAAGCTTTATATACGTAGACGTTAATTACAAGATATAACCATCTTTAGACACCCGGTTTCACGGCAAAAAGTCCTGGGTATCCAGAGAATGTCATTGAAACCATTAAAACAATTATGGTCGTATGAATAAACATTAGTTAACTTGTTAATGAATCCATAATTAAACACAGTTAATTATTCATCAAATTATATCATTATCATTGAATAAGACCGTGTTTGTCAGCGATCTAGTTAAAATGTACATTGTTATAATACCGTGGACCACTCAAGACTGGGCTCGCGGTATCTGCCTGTTTCTTCTAAATAAGTCGTGTAATCTGTTACTTTAAAAACACAGGAAATGCGAGCAGTTTACCCTCCGCTCCCTCGCGCATTTCGACAGTCCTCCGGCAGATATGTCGCAATCCCATCCAATTTGCCTCCTGCCGCTCGCGCTGTTGCTCCAATAACGTGGAAAATCTTGCTCTGCCGCCGAAAGAATACATTTTCCTCGACTTCAATAAAACCACAATGCTCCACGCGTTTTATAACTCTGAACAAACAACGATACTATTTATGTACCTCTTTATTTTACTGCATTCTACCCATAAAAGAGTTTATACGTGCCGATTGTTATCATATTAGGTTAGAAACAACTTGAATATATTATTGGTTAAGTAAATATCTTCAATACACTATGTACAAAAGAGACTTTATAACAGAAACATTTTAAGCTAAACTAAAAGTTGACGATATAAACGTGTTGTGAGGCGATGTCGTTTAGTTTTATTTGCCGGCCGCATGCTTGCAGTTTACGGAGTGTATCGCGCCTTAACAGCGTGGAGCGAGCGAGTCGGACAGGGAATGAGCGCGATGGTTTGGCACGCTCGGAGCGCCGCGGCGGTGTGGCTAATAGCTCTTCGCAGATTCAATTTGCCGTCGGATAGATAGCCTCCCGGTGCGCTCTACGCGATCATTAAGTTACGCCCTTAGCTCCGGCGACGAGCAAGTAAAGATTCATTTTAAACACGTACTACACCAATTGCTAACTAAATTAATTTCGTTAGTTACGTACAGCGTTGTCTGACGGCATGCTACATAATTTACTAACCGAACAATATGTTTAAAGCACAACGTAGCGTTGCGACATGTAGAAAGCTCCTAAAGATATTACATGACAGCGTAAGGTATTGAATTGGCTGTGGTAAACAGAAGTTATTGATCTTTCCCAACAGCTGCACGACCTTCTTTTGCTGTCGCGGGGAGGTCTGGCGTCTCGCCACGGCTCGTCTGACCTCTTACAAAAATGTTTTGGTTGCCCTCTCAACGATAGCCGTATCACATCACCTGTTAAATTCCGCTTTTCTGAAGTCTATCCTAAATTTATAGGGCGAACATTTTCCTTTCGATGTAAAAGAAAAGACCCTCCTGCACATCGCTACTTCCTTTTGCCGACCTTATGCATAACGGAGGGCATATTAAAGCGTGCTACTTAACATAAATTTCAATCACAAAGCAGAAACGGATTTATATATACGGTGCGCCGCGAAACTGTACCTTCATGTTTTATTGGAAACTAACTTTAATTTAACTTTAATTATTCGGTAATGCTTTGCCAATTGTAAATAATTGCTTTCAATTATATTGTTCCTCTTTGTACGATGCAGTTAGCCAAGCAGACTAATTGCCTCCTGTCTGTTTACGGTGTCTCAGCTTTAATGCACACTGCACATTTCCAAGTTCTGAGACTTTGTGAACTTAAATCTAAAGATTCTAAAGGTTAATTGCATAATTTTGCTTTGGCGCAACAAAGTGTAAGTTACGTGAAACAAGTTACCCTGAACAGCATTATTAAGCAAGATATTTCGCACCTTGTAAATAAATCAACGGAGCCTGTTAACTCGAGATAGCTTAGTATCACGTTGTCACTAGATAAACAGCTCGTTGGCGGGGATTTCTTTTCCCGTTTTACGATGTAATGTATTTTTGCGAACAACAATGTGATGAGATGACATGGCTTTGTGCTGAGGCAAAGCTGACAGTAAACTTTATTTAAATTTATAGTAAGTCACCTACTTTAATATTATGATAAGAAGTTTTAAAGTAATATTGAACCTTGAATGAGAATGAGAGAATGAGATATTTATTGATAAAATTATACATATTTTACATGTCATACATTTTACATAGGATTTTATTAAACTATAGGTTAGTTAGAAAAAGTATTGTACAAGAATAAACGTAGGTATACCTACAAAAAAAACTTGCAAACAAGTTCGGTTTTTTTTCCTGGAATGGACGTGAGACAGTCGAGGTAAAATGCATCGATTAGATATTCCAGGAATTACGACAACCACCGACCGCAGGTGTCATTGTTTCCACTGTTTAGAAATGTAGGTATTTGATAATACGTGGCGCAACTACATCCCAAATTATTGATTGAGCGCAACGCAGAAAATATGTTAATTCAATCACAATAACTATTCATTTGGTTTGCCGCAGTATATTAAACTGAGAGCGGACTGTCGCGAAATTCCATTTGCCAGCTTATTTCGTCCATCTCGTAACTTAACCAATTTTAAAATTTCAAAAGTAAACTCTGTTCGGACCGAAATAAAGCTCACATTTGAAAGCAACATGAAGGCCGTATGTGGTTGTGGAAGTGAACGGTGGATGTAAAAGCGCTGCAAGCTAACGCCGCTTGATGTCGACGCCGGATCTGATTGATCCTATGTGATGGCTCGCCCGGCTTACCCGAGCATACTCACATATGCTCGGAAATCTAGCTTTGTACTCACATCTGTTCAGTGTGAAATATTGCCTACATTTTTGGCAGCAATTTTTAAAGCATTCTTTGTTTGTTTACCTATTTATTTTGGCAGTGAATTTGAATTGCAGGCAGCAGGCAGCTTTGTTAATCTACTCCCAACTTCCGTAACATAACCTGATGCCTTGCTGGATTAGTCTTAACGTAATGTGCATATTTCAACAGATATCATAAAAAAGGTTTAAAAAATATACATGTCGGATCCATTGCTGAAACTATGAAAATATTTTATTTATTTTTTGTTAAGAAACAAACAGTCTCATATGGTTACATTTGACACAGTTTATAAAAAAAGCGGCCAAGTGCGAGTCGGACTCGCACATGAAGGGTTCTGTGAAATAAATTGCGGTTTACGATTTATGACGTATTAAAAAAAACTACTTATTAGATCTCGTTCAAACCAATTTTCGGTGGAAGTTTACATGGTAATGTACATTATATATATTTTTTTAGTTTTATCATTCTCTTATTTTAGAAGTTACAGTTACACACATTTTACCACTTTGGAAGTGTCTCTCGCGCAAACTATTCAGTTTAGAAAAAAATGATGTTAGAAACCTCAATATCATTTTTGAAGACCTATCCATAGATACCCCACACGTATGGGTTTGATGAAAAAAAAAATTTTGAGTTTCAGTTCTGAGTAGGTATGGGGACCCCTAAAACTTAATGTTTTTTTTTCGATTTTTGTGTGAAAATCTTAATGCGGTTCACAGTATACATCTACTTACCAAGTTTCAACAGTATAGCTCTTATAGTTTCGGAAAAAAGTGGCTGTGACATACGGACGGACAGACAGACAGACGGACATGACGAATCTATAAGGGTTCCGTTTTTTGCCATTTGGCTACGGAACCCTAAAAACACAGTAAATACAGTGCTGGACAAAAAAAATCATACACTTAAACGGAAATGAGAGTTTCTTTCTGAACTACTTTATGAATTCGATTACATATATTATATCTTAGGCAAACTTGTAGCACATTCCATGGCTTATTATATATAGATATTAAAATTTCAAGATTCAACAAATTTATTTATTTACATGGGTATTTATCAATAGCACTTCATTTTGCTCTGGACAAATTAAATCATACATTAAACACAAACTCAATTAAACTTAATCTAATATTTTGTGTGGCCTCCTTTTGCTTTCAAAACCGCTGCTAATCTTCTACGCACGCTTTCGACCAATGACTTTAGGTATTCAGGGTCGATATTGTCCCAAGCTTCTTCCAGTGCACCGAAGTAGGAATCCTTGTTAGTCACATTTGTTTTATTAATTTTGCTATCCAAATAAGACCATAAATTCTCAATCGGGTTGAGGTCGGGCGATTGTGGCGGCCATTCAAGCTGTTTGATCCTATTTGCCTTGAAGAATGCAGCGGATATTTTAGCTGTGTGCTTCGGGTCATTATCTTGCTGAAATAAATATCGGCCCTCAAGCCACATTTAAGCAAAGAAATCTCTAAATTTTCTTGTAATATGTTAATATAATCTACAGCGGTCATTATTCCATTAATTCGAGCTAAGCTGCCAATTCCAGACCAAGCAAATGAGCCCCACACCATAACATTACCTCCACCATGCTTCACAGTTTTTTGTATGTTGCGTTCTGCCAACGCTTCGCAAGGCTTACGCCACACTCTGAACCGGCTTTTTTGTCCAAACAGCTCGAATTTACTTTCATCAGTCCATAAGATTGACTTCCAGTACTCCAAGGGCTTTCCAATATGTTTCTTCGCAAATGCAAGACGCTTTGTTTTGTTTTTACTGCTTATAAATGGACGCTTAGATGCTAAACAGTTTTTTAAACCATTTTCTCTGAGCCTGCGACGTACAGTTCGAGAACTGACCCTAAGATCCATCGTTTCCGTAATAGCTCTCGATGATATTTTTGGATTTAGCTTCGCACATCGAACAATTCTAGCATCATCGCGCAGAGTTGTTGATCGCTTGCGACCGACTCCAGGCAAGTTCGCCACAGTTCCTTGGTTTTCATGTTTCTTCCAAATGTGCTGTACAGCTCCCACAGAGATGGAATATTTTTCGGCAATTTTCCGAAACGAAATTTGTTTTTTCCTATCACGTATAACCAGATTACGAACATCTATGGAAATCTGTTTTCCTGACATCTTCAACATTGAAATAATACATGAAAGTTACTTCAAATGGTCAAGACTGACACAATGACCTATTTTTATTTTGTTTCTAGCCAGGCAATTACGTGGTACAATTTTATTTCTAGTAAAGCGTCCGTATTATCTATTTTGTCCAGAGTAAAATGACGCGGTAAAAGTAATCAAGCACTAGAAAACAATATTTTGAGAAGATCGCTAATATTGTTATATTAATAATAGAGCTCATTAAATGTCCTAAAAGTTTTCTATACAAACATCACGTGGTGAAGTTCACAAAAAAAGTTGTAAAGGGAAAATATACTTTTCGTGTAAGTGTATGATTCTTTTTGTCCAGCACTGTATATCGCCTTAGCGACTGCAACCAGGGACTGCATAACCGAAAAATACCAGTATTCTATTTTAACGGTATGACGTCGTATCGGTTGTCAAATAACGGTTTCGGTAGCGGAACCTTTATATTTCGCTACCGAAATATAACGGTACCTTTATTTTTTCCGGTACCGTAACCGCTATTTAAAGGTACCGATATATCGACTTTGGCCTGGTGTTATTGCAAAACCGCCGGCAAAGGCTCTGCCGCTTTGTATTATTGTCTTTAAATGTTTAGTAGCCAATGCTTCCTCTGTAGAGTGCCAGCTTGCTTACTTTTCTCGATAACCTTTATAATACCGGTATTATAAAGGTTACGGTATCGTTTAAAACTGATAACACTAACCGTTATTTCAAAACGGTTACGGTACCGTTATGTTCGCGCGGCGCGCATAACCTTTATGACATAACGGTACCGTAATGGAATACCGGTTTCATACCGGTATAACCGTAACCAAAATCAGTCCCTGACTGCAACCCTCAAAATGTTGTTTCCTCAAGTCCTTACTCGCAAATGTTGGCTCGATATGCTGTGCTCTTTGCATGTGCCAAGTCCTTACTCGCAAATGTTGGCTCGATATGCTGTGCTCTTTGCCCGTGCCAACCTGCGTTAATTGAATAAAAAAATCAAAGGGTCAAAACGAATGATTTTTTCAGAATAAAGGCTATGTTCGGAAAAAAACACGAAAATATCACTTGTAGTTTTGAAGCAGTAGCAAATTTTGAGTTGAAAACAGCACTTAGGTATCAAGAATTATTTAGTAATTAGTATCCTACTTGAAATTCAAATGTTCAGATTAATAATGAAGTATTGAAGAATAAGATAATTGAAATTGTTACAAGCCTATTTTTAACTTCCACTGGTCGTATGTAGATAAATATGAAGGTTATCCTTAGGAATATGGAAACCATTTTCAACTAGTTGTCGATTCGACTGAGCTTAAATTCGGCATACCTAATTCATTGACTATCTATTTCATTTCATTTTATTCAGTCACATAATAAACTTACAGTGCGGTCACCAAGTCGTTTACATGCTATTTCAAAAACATTTACAACAAAATTAATTACAAAAATTACATAAACAAATTCATTCACTAACATTTACTCGCCTTCTTTATTGGAGATCAGATTAGGCGATCAGACTGGAAACCGGCTACTTATTGTAAGTGTACAATTCTCACTTGTAATCTCATCATAAATCTCCCTAGTTAAAAAGCAAACCAACTACAAATTGACATGACAATTATTAAAAAAAAAAAAAAAAACATAAACTGATATACAACGTGTCCCAAAACTCAACGATAAGCCGGCACCAGAGGATGGAGCTGCTTATGATTAGTCGAGAAAAAATAAGGAAAAAAAATATATCTAAATAAGTAGCTCCATCCTCTGGTGCCGGCTTATCGTTGAGTTTTGGGACACGTGGTAGATATATTTTATTTTATATATTTAGATATATTTTTTTCCTTATTTTTTCTCGACTAATCATAAGCAGCTCCATCCTCTGGTGCCGGCTTATCGTTGAGTTTTGGGACACGTTGTATAGTAGGAACGTGGTCTGAATTCATGTAGGCGCAGGTAGTTCCTTTCCGTAATACAGCGCGCTTGTTAACTAAACTAATTCAGTGCATAGTAATTAGAATAAGGCTCCAACATAGCCGACAACTTCCAACAAGGGAGTAACGTGCCGCGACATAAATAAATTATGCAACACGCCACCGCACCCTGCCGCCTCGTCGCACCACGCATTACCTGATCTGCGACCCCGCCTCCGATGTACTCCAGCCCGGCTAACTGATAAACAGCTCCCACTATAACACTATCTCTTTAGCGATTTATTGTTAAATAAACTACCATCGTGGATATTGAAACCGCAGCGTATTTATACGGATCATTGTAACAATGCGACGCAATCATGTTAATATTTAATGAACGTGGTATGCAAAATGATATTTGTCTGTTCGCGGTCAGTGGCTGGGGCAAATTTAGCACCAAGCAAACCAAGCATGTCGCACAATCCTTTGTTTATGCGAACGTGCGTGCCGTCTGATGCAGTTAGGTGAGGAGTAGCCATAGAATACCTTGCTAGGGTACCTATTCATGAAAAATGTAATTGAATGATTTATCTCGTTGGTCACGTTCTGCCGCCATATGGACTTCTCATGAATAAGTAATGTTCGGCCGCGGTCGTTGTTTCAATTAGCGGTTGTGTCGCCGTTCGAGCACGACTGCCTCCTGCTGGCCGCCACCCACCGCCTCTCAACCGAAATCCGACCCAACTCCATTGTCATAAAGAACCAATTGATTGGGCCGCTCAATTGACCACATTTACTCGGGCGTATTTTGCCTGAGGAAATTCGATATTGCTCACCGATACTGAAAACAGTAACTTCATTCTTATTGTCTTTCAATGGATAGGTTTATTGTTTGTGTTTTATGTTTAAAGAGGTACAATTACTTGCTCCCTAATATTTTATACAAAATCGTAAATATTATAAGACTTGTTTGTAGTGAAGTAAAAGGGCCGCGTTGTTAATCACATTTGTGGGGAAATTTCGAGTCGACACGAAGTTGGCCAAACTTAAATGAATGCAAAGAAACATTTGTCGGAGAGTGGCCCAGAAGTCAATTATAATTAGAGCAGAGTTTAACGAGCGAGAGTAATTATGTGGTAACATCCGGCGTAACATCCCGCCGACCCCGCCGGATTACAGGGATCTCGCTCGCTTCCACGCCCCGGATTAAATTGATATGTGCGACTCTGTTTCACTCGTTTATCTATGTAAAGGGTCGGAAAGCAATCCCTTTTATTAGAACTGGGGACATAATCGCATGCGTAAGGTATGTTTTATTATTCTCCATTATAGCCACTCGTAGACGTAACTGAGAGCCTTTATTGCGTCCTCATCAAATGACTTCTTAACATGATATAATATTCTCATATACCGCTAATGCGTTTAGTCTATGTCAGGATTAATAAAAATGTAGATAAATTCATTTTGAGGGATGTTCAATCTCGGCTGGATAAATCTGGGTGAGTGGGACGGATTCCGGAGCTTTTGAGTTTTTGTTCCGGTCGTGGGTCGCTCCCGGAACCGACACCATTTATACGGAGTTAAACCGCCCGTGAGTAATGGCATCTACGCCGTATAACTTGCGGGTTTGAGCGGAATTTTAAATCTCATAGAATACGCTGAGACCAAATAGTGAAATGGAATTTTAGTAATGTCTTGACTTTGACTTGAGTCAATTCGCTTTTTGTTTCGTATTTAAACGTCTCTTAGATTCTTATGAATGTAAAGTACCAGATGAAGTGTGTAATAACATCCTAACTACATTTATTCGAAGTATTACGTGAGATATTTACAAGTATGAGCTATTACCATTATTTTAAGTAGGTATTTAACTTAATTTTATCAAGAATTATTCACATGAAGAAGACCAGTGATATACGCCATCATTTCAACTAAACGATAATTCGCCTTAACTGCTCATTGCTCTTTGACACGCTACGCATAAAACATCAACTCAATGACAACAAGAAAATAAACCCCTTGTCAGATTTCACGCGATTCAATTATACGTATGTTTGAACCAATATAAAACCATTTAGGCTCGAGCTATTTCAAATTATGTATAATAATGTAAGAGTGGATTGTGCCAGGGCGGTCGGGGATTTATCCATTTAAAGGGAAGTTACTCGGCGTTTTATTTTCTTTTAGCGTCCCGCAGTCGGAGAGGGCCATGGCCCGCTCGAGCGCTTCGAGCCCTACCGTAAAATACACGCGAAATGTGATAAATGGAAAACTCTTTTTATTGTCAGCCCCGGGCACGTTACGTTATGGGTCGTCTACTCCGTGCCCTCGCTTACTTGCTTCCTTGACCCGTCTTATCAAGTTTTCTCATATCCTAGTTACCGCTCAATTTTGCGATCGTATATAAAAAAGCTTTTCCTCTGTCCTCCCCTCTTGGCAACGGAATTGGAAGTTAAAGTATCAGTATCACTAGTTGCGGGGAGCCATCTTAGTCTATTGGGAAATTCGTTTCCTTTCCCTGAACAACAATCAAACATTCGCGAAACTATGATTTATGCTTACACAGAAAATCGCTTTTATATTCAAATGTAGTTTTTTTCTTCGTTCAGATGAGAGTATATTATTTTGTCTTGATTTACATGTATATGTTGAAGTAGTTAGGTTGTTTTATAATAGTGTATTGAATGTGTAATGAACAATAAGATCGGGATTATAATTATTTCCATATACTGTACGAATGGACATAAAGCTTTTGTAAGCTTTAAACATTTCGTTTACCAATATTTTTGTACAGCTTTGGTAAACGACTAAAAAAAGCAATGCCCCGCAGCTGAAAGAAAGTATTACCTATGTTAGTACAAGCTACGGTTTTTGCAGGGTATTACGCTGCTTCAAGACGCTGGCACGTCGGATGACAGTGGTCGGGCCTCTGAGCGGCTCACGGGCAGCTCAGTAGCGCCCCGCGACCCCGACTCTTCCCGCGACAGGCTTAGTGACGTAAGTGACCAATCGCCTGTCGATCCTTCCATACCGCTTTGTACTACACAAGCTTCTTCACTTATTGCTAGAATTAATCTGAGCAGATCCAAGTCCGAGAGTGTGCCCTCACTGTCGCGACTTCAAGAATCTGCCTCGGAGAATTCCAGCATTAAATGTGTAACTTGCACTACTAGCGGAGACGATCAGAACCAGTGGGAAGTTTATTTATGACAGAAATGCGAATACCCTTTAGTTTTATTTAATGCTCGCACAGCCTCTTTTACTTTACTCCAATCACTTCTACAATACATTTAATACTATGCTCACAGTAATATTGTTTAAATTATATCATGCTGAACGTTAACTTAAAATTCCGCTGTCTCGTTAAAATACATTCACAATGCTTGGGAACCGTTGGATTAATAAAATGCAGTCAGTCGAACGTATCATATTTAAGGCGACGTGAGCTCCAAAAACTGATTTTTAAAAAATCGTATCTCTTGTTTGGATTATAATACGGCTGCCTTAAATTTAATTAGAAATCTTGAGGCTTTTTTCGAGGGAAATCAGCTATTCGAATCCTGAGTTTTAGACTTTCGTTCGATAGAAAAAAATCACGAACATAGGTCTAAAATACACTTAAAAAAATCGTAACAAATTATGCACAACAGCTAAACATATTGAAGTTGGTTCTAAAAATCGGCAATGTCATGTTTGAGGGAAATCAGCTATTATTTTTTTATTTATTAAAACGCACAAAAAATTAAAATTAAAAAACATGATATCCGCGCTTCCAAACACGCACTTCCATCTCGCTCACGCTTATGCTCAGTGAGAGGGAGAGAAGACCACGAACCTACGTCCCCTTAAATGTAATATTTACGAACATTATAAAGCTAAAGCTCATTTAATTATATTTACACGATACCGTAAACCGCAAGTGAATAAATAATATGTATATAGTCCTGTAGGTCTCATGTAGGCCCAACGATTAATTAAAAGCTAATTAAATCCCGCATGTATAATAAATCTGTTCCAATAAAATTATTTCGATTCTTACACCAAAGTCATATTGGGAGTCTTACAAAAGAGTAGGGGTTAGCAATTGGCCGCCCCGGACGACCCGAGGAAAGGTAGAATACTTGCGGCGCGCTTTTTTAAAGTATCCATCAATTTAGTTTATTGCCCTGCCTCTTAATTATCGTCTCCGCTTAGGTTTGCCGACTTTATAACGAATAGGAACCCACTCCTCACCAACGCGCATGCACAATAAATTCACTCGATGTCTGCTGGTAACTGTACTTGACTGTTCGAATGTGTAACGATATGTCGTCTTCTATTTCGTTTGCTATTACTCTCGTCTCTCTTCTAACGCTATAAAAATTCCACCGAATGAAGCATTTACACGACGCCGTGTTTAGGATTCAAATCGCAGCAAAGTCAAATACGAGTCGCGTCACCTCGCACTGATTGAAAACAAATAGCGCTGTGGTGTGTAGTCTAGGGAGAGACGAGACAAACTTTACCTCCCCCAATCACTCCAGTCCACTCATATGTTCGCTTTCTCTCTCCTGCCTACAGGCCAGTAGCCGCTGTAGTTCCGGAAAAGGCTATATCGTGAGTATAATCATTGTTGTCCATGTTTAGTTTACGCTGATGTCTGGCATGTTTCACAACCACTTTATCGCATCGCAATCTTTTTACGCCGCGCTACTTTATAAAATTATCGTTTCCCTTTCGTCCCCATTGCATGTTATTTTTTATTTCTTACTCCATTAAACGGTCAGGATGATTTGAAGCTTGAACTAACTCATAGAAAGCCGTGTTACACGGTAATGGGTGTAATCCCCGATCAGAGTGCGTAAATATACCCTGATCACGCAAGGCACACATCCCCTGCTCGATATTCGACGCGTATCGCAGCTAAATCACGAGATTTGTCGAGCCGGTGCCGCTGCCGCTCCACACTACATAACATTACCTGCGCCCGCCCTGAATACTTCATGCTGTGTATTTATTTGAAATTGTAATATCTCAGCCCGATCCCTGCTTGTTTCCCTCGGCGCGAACTTACCTCGTAAATATCGTGTAACGTTCTCGTCGATTTATGATACGATAATATCTTCTTCACCTGTTTATTGATATTCTACCTACTCCCCCAATTTAGGACGTGAAGGAATCTTTACTTGGGCAATACTTCGGCCGTATATCATGTTCATTGGTGGAATTTGTTTGCTATCGAGGGTTGGACAACACATTTACATATAAACGCTTCAAGATGGCTATCGAAAGCGACGAAAAGATAAACATTCTATTAACTCAACGCTTCTTATGTATTTATTAACACTTAGTGACAAAGGTAATGAATAAACAGTAGGTAGACTGCATGGAATTCCGCACGTTAATTTGATTGGTTCTTGGTTGAGACATGTACTAATTGACGTTTTTCTCCTTTTACAGTGTGATAGTGAAGGCGACGATGACAAGGCAAGTGATTTATGTTGTCTTTTACACTTTGAACAAATGTCGGGTCTGTATTTACGAATCCCGCGAATTAATTAAACTGGTGTCAGGTCCACTGCGAGTTGGAAAAGTTGTAACAGAGCGTAGGATATAAATGTCCATGTAATGTAAGTGGAGAAGTTGCTCGTTCCCGGTTTATTACCGGGCCCGACTGCTTGGTGCTGTGATTAATCTCGCGGGGCGAAACGCCCAATGCCCATCCCCCGCACCTGCTTACAAATTGTTTACCTACTTCATACTAACCTATTGTTTCACAACAAAAGACGGCTTTATGTTTTATTCAGATTTCAGCGATTAATGTACATTTCGGAAGAAAAAAGCAGAGCGTTTTCCTAATACGTATTTAGATTACCATTTGTATTTAGCAACCAGATAATTCGTTTTCCATTCGTTGATTAAGGCTAGGTCACAGAACAATATAATAAGTAGTATGATGTTGCAAACTAGTGGTAATCGAAAGGTACGTCCGTTAAAAATTATTTGTTTGGGAACTTTGACAGTTGTGTATGAAAAACGGTGGCCGTCAGCATATTTAACGTCGTCCACGCAACCCGTCCAAAGTATCTAGAAATGCGGTATACTTTTAGGTATCCTTTTATACACGAAAATGTTACTATAGTCTGCACTTTGTTGCGGAAATGTTGATTGCAAACTTGAATATCTCTTGAACTTTGCCAGTAAAAAAGTCACGCACCACTACATTACATGCTGACATTAAATTTACAATTAAATTAATACATCAAAATGGATGTGTAAGCGGGTATGACTAATTAATATAAACTTGGCTCTGGTGTGATTTAATACAACTTTCAGCTTACTGAAATGGTAGTTAAGCCAGAAACGTCAGCGATACATGTAGACGTGCAACTGAAGGGTAATAGGCGAGTTCGCTTTGTGCCGTACACGCTCTAGGGGGTTAACTAACTCGTCAACAGGTTGTGAAATGCGAATCAAACGCGCCAGAGTTTGAGCTTAGAGCGCTCTCCGGCGCGTGTCGGGGCCGCAAAGGGCGCTGATTACGCGCCGCCCCGCTCTGTTCCGTAATTACTAGATTGGTGCAGTATCGGAGTGCCTGTAATTAAATACATTACACCCGCCTTTGCCGTTAGTTACTCACGTCGGAGCTACACACCGCACTAAACGTCTCCTTACGCTTAATTTACTTAAACGCTGCTAAGCTCCGTTTCACGTTTGTCGCTATGACAATTTATTTCCTTGATAAATTGAGTTGTACTGTGTTGTGAATTTAAATCACAGTTGGGGTTTAGTTAATGTTTATTCGTGTATTCCTCTCGTTTGACTATATTTTACGTGTATATACTTAGTTTTCTCTCTGGTAGGCACTCGCTTTGTCGTGAAACATTAAATAAATAAATAAATATTTGCGGACAATCTTACACAAATCAACCTAGTCCCAAACTAAGCAAAGCTTGTACTATGGGTACTAGACGACGATATAGATACTTATATAGAGAAATAAATACTTAAATACATAGAAAACATCCATGACTCAGGAACAAATATTCGTGCTCATCACACAAATAAATGCCCTTACCGGGATTCGAACCCAGGACCTCTTGCTTCGTAGGCAGAGTCACTACCAACTAGGCTAAAGCGGTCGTCATTTCGGGTTACGTTGGTGTTGTGAAAGAATATCAACGTAAAAACTTTAATAAAAGTCCCCTCTTTATGATTACGTTGAGTACCCCTGTTTACGTTGAGTTTGCGTTTGAAAATAAATTCTCACTCATGTGCGAATGTTAGGGTATTCATTATTCCGCTGACTGCCCACATAATGATACCTAACATCGTTGACCGCATACATAAAACAGCATTAATTAAAAAGTATTCCCAGCTCCAATCGCAATGAATCAGGCAAAATGAAATCGCAAACTGTGATTGAAATAGTGTGAACGAGAAAATAATAAAGCGAACTTGCAAGTACAATCAGCAGCGGCAGCCGAGCGGATCCGAAAGCTTTAAAGACTGATAGGTAGTATTGTCCGAGAGTTGCGGCCAGAGCCTTCGTTCCCCGTAATCTAATTATCTGGCCGCTTCGCTGCCAGCCGGCCCGAAACTCCCCCGCCCTCTATCTCTCTCAATTTTCTTCACAGCGAAAACGTTTAAATATGAAAGTATTTTAGGCATCCCCCGCTACATTGAATGGAATCTTCAGATTTTTAATGAGTTTTGGACGTTAAAGTTTCGTATTTTTGCAATTCAATCAAAATGGACTTTTACAACAAATAATTATGACATTTCTACATGTTGATTAAATATAAAGGCCTTGTCATAGAGTAAGTTTTCACAATAAGATTTACAAACTTAAATTGATCAAATTGACTTAATTAATTTTAAGTTTAACCTAAAAAAATAGTATGACCCTAATAAAACATAAACGTCTGTATTTCTGTTTCAATTATTTTCATATCATAACAACGTTATATAAGTGGCCGTTAATAAAGTTGAATCGGTGGTAACATTATATTTCCCTCGCCGCGTTTAAAATTAAACACAAAATCACGACAGCCATAAACTCCTTCAAAGGAAAATCGTTTACGATTATTTATCGTTAATCGTCGTCGGTATTTTCGTCGTAAGTATAGTCCCTCTATAAAACTGGTACTAGTAAAAAAAATACTTTTTTAAGCTCCGCATATGTATATACATAATTAATTCTGCTGCTCACAAACAAATTTTCTCTTTGTGAAATTTTTGGCTGCTAAAGTTAAAAAACTAATTTCGTGTCGCGGGCCAGGAATTTACATATCATGTGGGAATATCAAGTTTCTGGCTGATTTCGTTTAGAAGTTAGCAGCCTCAAGCAGACGAACAGGATTGCTAAAATAATGTTTCAAGGGTGGTGCAAGAATAGTCATATTCATAATATAAGTCTCTGGGTGACCGAGCTCTGCTCGAGTGAAAATAAAGAAAATACAGTGAAAACGAATTTTCCCAGACATGAGACCTAGCTAGATCGGTTTCTCGCCCCTGTAATCCCCTATACTCCAAATTTCATCGAAATCGTTAGAGCGGTTTCCGAGAACGTGACTGCAAATATTGTATATTATATACAAATATTGCTCGTTTAATAGTATAGGATATACGAGTATTGCAAATGCCATTTTAATGTTGAAATTAATATGCACACAGTAATAACATCCTTTATGTTTGAAATATTTTATTCGTTAATATAAGCAAATTTACTGTCATTTTGAATTTATAATACAATTACCGATGCATAATTCAAGTGCTCAAGTACCTGCTACAGCTGTTGCACTTGTATAGTAATAACACTAATAACATTCATCAATAAACATTCAGAACATCTGTTCTTAACGTTAAACTTAATCGAATTGGAAGTTAGTAGCATAATAATGCTGGTAAATGGATATCTGAGAAGGAAATCAGTCTCGACTCCGCTTGAAGCGTAGTCGATTAATTACATTATCCAGCCCGGTTATTCTGTAGCTTGGTTTAACCTCACCTCACCGTTCACCCACAAATATATATTGACGCCGCGATTCGTACCTAAGCGTAATCAGAGGTCTAGTTTCGTTAGGCGTGACGGGTGGAGAGAAGCGCATTAGCACGTTCCAAATAACTGCCCTCAGCTAGTCGTGAGACCGAAGGATATGAGAGAAGTAGATCACTCAAAGAGGACGCGGGGGTGAATTTAGTGTACTTACTAAACGGTTGATTTACGTTTTCATGACACATGTGGATTATTGGATCTCGAATTGAGAACAGAAATCGATGATTTTCTGATTTCGGTTGGTAGTTCAGGCTTATATTTGGAGTGGTATGTTCAGCCAAAAGATGCCACAAATAATTGCAAAACATGCTATAGTAGTGCCAAGTGCATAATAGCTGGCTAGCGCCGGCTGATAGTGCCCGTACAATCTGAAAGCGCCACTAACTCAATCCGATTCCACTCATGCTATTTGCACTCCCGCTTCAATTATGCCTCCGCACTGATATGCTAATCCGGTTGCTTTTGACTAATTACGTTAGACGCTTCTGCAGCGTTCCTATGTAGATGTCCAAGTTATATACTTGCATGTGACTTTAGTGTTACATTATTTAAATATTTCATATCCCACTCACTTTGTTGGTAAAAGTTTCTATTCGCTCTAAACATAACATATTTCTGACATAGGTACAAGTTCTAAACATCGAAGTATGTCTCAAATATATATTAAGTATTTGAGCTGGGCTGCCGTTTAATATAAGTTACTTTACTGTTTATAATAATGGATTAAGGTTCTTCTTTATAGCTGCAAAACTTTTCGCATTGCGCTCTCTTCATAAAAGGCAAATTTGTTAAACAATAATATAAGGGGCTGCTCAGGCATTCCCGTAGAAAATAACTTTACTTGGCTCCTTTACACAAACAAATGAATGTCACGAAACAGGTACGCCTTTAGAATTAAACTAGCACTGCGCAAGTGGAAGTTATGAATAGCTCGAGCACGAATCTATGCAAACTCTGTTATTAGCTTAGTAGTAACGGGAGTCAGCAACTAGCATTATGCAGGCAGGCAGCGTGCCGGACCGCCCGCGCTAACCGCAGCCGGACCGGCCGGCCCGGTCCGCTGGGACGGATCGACTAACTTACTCGCCCGCGGCTAATACGACTACTTGCACCGCTATTATTTATTAAACTCCCCGCAATCAGGACCACGTACCCTTAATAATCCACCCTTTTGTGACAGTGCGATAGGTAAACAGGTTAAATAAATCGGAGGATCTTTGTAAACTTATCCCCTTTTAAGTATAAACAAAGATTGTTTAGCTTTTTTTATGGATTCGGCTTTGCCGGGATTAAATTATGTCTTATCATGTAGTATTATCATACCGCGATTAATTAGAATGGAATTAGAGGTTAAAGTTTTACCGTATTACATCAAAGTTTATATGAACTGACAGCTATTTTAATCCCAAACACGTCGCGGTTGAGTATTACCTAACATCTTTATTTGATTTATTCTTTATACTCTTAAGCATTCAACCCAACAAAAGTAATGTAAACGACCATGGTAATTAGGGTTTGCAATATTCGTCCATGTTTAGTATTCGAATAATATAAATAGTAAATTTTCCATTATTCGAATATTTCGAATAACTTCGAATATTTCCGATATTGAACCAATAATAAATTACACTGTGTTAAAATATAAAACAACCTGAAAATCATTATAAATACACATTTGTTAAATTTTACAGTAACAAATATGTAGTTTAAAATAACCTATAGGTACATATCTATATTTATTAAAGTAAAGGTAGCGTAGTGTCTTTCAGGCGCGCGATTCTTAAATAAAAGGTCGTTATCGTATTACAAAAAAATTACCTTACACTTACCTGCAGCCACTGCAGGCATACCTAGGTATCTGGGGGCACCGTAGTGCCCCCGCCAAGTATACTTAGGTGAATTTAAGTCCTCAACTTTTATAACGTTACGATTATAGGAACAAGCTCACAGTCAAATACAGAACGTTTTGCGAAAGCCCCGCATACCCAGTGTTTATTCTGAGTTAGTTTCGGATGTATATTTAACATTAGTTTGCTGTGAGGTGGTGAAAATATCGTGACTGTGAGAAAATCCATAAACTTTTTACAAAGGATAATGAGCAGGGCCCGTAATTTTCATGCCGATGACATTAGTTTGACGTCACGCTCCATATAGGGTGATCCCAAATAGTTTTATTGTAAATTATTAATCATTAGTCGTCAATCATTTTAATCAAATGACGCCACGCTGCATAGAGTATGATTCCGATTAATTCGTCATAATTAATCATTTAACAACCTCTGCATATAACCGATATCGATACTTGAAATAATCAGTACCATGTCTAATTGACTTATATAGCTGTCAGCTTAAAATAATACAATTTGTTGTGTTTTAATTAATGTTAATATATTTGTTAGGTATTGTTGGATAAATGTAAATAGGCACAATGTCATCTTTAAACCAGTTTTGCTACAGATATCCGTTTTTAATCGTAAACGACGAAAAAGTTTATTGCTCCTGTTGTGATCAATATATAACATCAAAAAACAGCAATGTCACAAACAACTAAACATATTGAAAGAGAAGAAGGAAAATTAACACAAAAGGAGTTTAAGGCGAGGCCGGTTCACGATATGACGAAAAGACTGATCTTTGAGCTTCCAGTGTGAAGAAATAATGAAGACTCCTACTACAGAAAAATTACTGTAAACTGAAAAAGAAACAAAGAAAAACAATAACCGAACATAATATTCAAAAATTACTTGGTAACTCTATAAAAAAATCTTAAATGTCACCATAAACTTAAATGTTCGAGATTTCGTAATTTTAAACGAAAATATATGTTTTTTTTTTAAAAGGATAGCTTTTTTTAAAAAAAAAAAACATAAGTTCGTTTGTAAATAATACCATTCAGAACCACAGTGACAATAATATGAAATCTCTAGCGTCTAGATGATGACAAAGTACGTAATGTTACACAAATAATTTTCCTTGACTGTTTATAAATCTATATGTAATAAAACCTTTTTAAATGTAACCTTTTTTATCCGTTCTCATAAAAAAAATGTTCTGTCAAAAATGTTACAAGTGCCACTGAGAAATAAAACTACTGATTCCCTAATGGTATTAGTTTTTAAAATCAGAAAAAATGTGTCCATCAATTCTAAAAGTTGGAAAAATTAACCAAAATGTGTGACATAACAAACAAAAATACGATTACAAAACAAAAGGATTTTTATGAATATTGCATTACGTATGAACGCGAAGATGACTTAGATTTTGTTTGCATGGGAATTAATGCAAGAAGGATGGCGTGCTTTACGTTAGAGAGGAATTCTGTTTTCTATGGAAATGTATTAACAATACTATTTAATAAAATGTCTAAAAAATAAAATTAAATAGTTTTATTTACGTTTCACGTATCAAGTAAGTATTATTTATTCCATGTGTAAATAGACTACTCTTCTAAGTCATTTGTATATGATTAAAATGATTGACGACTAATGATTAATAATTTACAATAAAACTATTTGGGATCACCCTATATGGAGCGTGACGTCAAATTGATGTCATCGGCATGAAAGTTACGGGTCCTGATTAATGAGGTACGAGTACACAGCTAGTTTAATTCAGTTGGTAAAGAAGTCAGATCTAGACACGCGGCAGCGTGTCAAGCCAAGTTCAAGCAAAGGAACTAGCTAGCCAGCGCTGAGTGTATCATTACACGAACCACTTGGTGCCACTTTTGACCCTTCTATAACTCAAAACCTCTTTAACGTAAACACATAAAACTACGTGTGTTTAATTATATCCATAAGGACATCTAGAAGCCTAAATTTCAAGAAGCTAGTTCAAACGGTTATAAAGATATGAAGGTCAAAAAGTCGTATATTTTAGCACTGACTGACTGACATTTAGTACCTAAACCTAACCTACTTCCAGATGACCTAAAAGGATGAAATTTGGAATCCAGCTCGGTAATTGTGTGTAAGCGTAGGAAAAAATCTAAAAATTAAAAATAGGGGGGTCCCCATACAATTTTTTTTTTAATTGTAGCGTTGGAACCGTTACAAGCAGATATTTGAGACTATCCCAATATATGTATTATATTTGCTATATAACAGAAATATAAAAATAAAGTAAACTCAAAAAATTAACAAGTATTAAAAGCCAAGTTCAATACAAAAATTATGCTTGGTTGTGGGCTTCGCCGCAAAAAGAATGGAGATCTAAATGAGTGCCAAGTTGTATGCAAAATCCAAATATGTATTTATAGGAACAAAATAACATTATGAACAAGTATTAAACTCTATGTCTTTGCTTTATTGGTTACCTATAACAATTGCTGTTATTTAAAAATGTGAGATCTTAACAGTAGTTTATGCAATCGTTATATAATGGATGCTTTTTAAGTCGAGTACCACGTTTATGCTGAGTGGCCTAATTAAGGTACGAGACTTAAAAAGCTAATCATATAACTATTGTATACAATACTTTTTCTACGAGTCAACGGAAATAATAGTTTATTAAACAAACTTGGTATCTATTGAAAATCGCCCTGCTGAAATGAAGCGCAGCAGCTTAGTAATTTTGCGCGTTGATGTTTTCACAGTTATCTTATACAGCTCCTGGATTCATAAGATGACTGCTGGCGGTTATCTTATGAAACTATACGAGCTCCGTGACGAGCTCGTGGAGCTCCAGGATTAAAAAGTATGTGATCTTAGTTTCGTGTACGAAATCTTAATTCAAAGATTAAAGTCGACGAGTAGAAAAAGTAAGTTAGATTTGACTTGGCCAGTTTTTACCATAATTAAAAAATATATATGTTGAATAACTTTATAAAATGACTAATGTTATGAAAACTGGCCAAGTCAAATCCATCCTACTTTAAGATCTCACATTTTTAAATAACAGCAATTGTTATAGGTAACCAATAAAGCAAAGACATAGAGTTTAATACTTGTTCATAATGTTATTTTGTTCCTATAAATACATATTTGGATTTTGCATACAACTTGGCACTCATTTAGATCTCCATTCTTTTTGCGGCGAAGCCCACAGCCAAGCATAATTTTTGTATTGAACTTAGCTCTCCTTTTTAACATTAATGTTTTTGGTGGGATACCTACTTACTTTCAGAACAGCCGAAGCTTTCATGCTGTCAACAATTAAGTAGGCTGAGATCCACCAGAGCTGTGCGAAGTAGTGGAGAGGTTTGCGAGGAACAAATCCACCGATAGGAAGAACTGAAGAAGAGAATAACAATGCTGTTTGTTGGTGGCGGATTTCCTCGTAAACCACTCCTTTGCCTCACACAGCATAACCGTAAGATAGACTTGGGAAAGGGTCTTAGCGATGATGGTTGCTGCGAAATTGTTTTACCATTTGATTTGTCAAGAGTTTTTTACTCTCTAAATCATGTATGTCATGTCATCATGTGTGAATTTGTAAACCTGTCGTCTTTTGACGCATCGAACCCAGGATGTTTTGCAACCCGTTTAATCATGGTTGGCAATTGGTGTAGCACCACGGTGTTCAATTCAATCTTAGTATAAAATCATATTCACTGATCTTGTTATGAATTTTGCCTGCAAAATATGTGATTTTTATTGAAATTATGGTTATACGAGGGCTGCCTTTTAAGTTGTGTCGTTTGGAAAAACTAAAGACAATTTAAGTGTTAAATGGTATTTATTGTTTTTCAAAGTAATCACCGTGATATGTAATACACTTTTTCATTTGATCGAACCAGTTTTCGAAACACTTATTCCAGTCCGAAGTCGGAGTCTCCAAAATGGCCGTTTTGTATGCCTCAACCGCTTCTTCAGGCGTCTGGTACCGTTGACCATAAAGTCGTTGCCTGATTTTTGGAAAAGTAAAAAAATCGTTAGGGCTTAAGTCTGGACTGTACGGCGGGTATTCCAGAATTTCGACGTTTTGCTCTTTTAAAAACGCAATTGTATGCCGGGCAATGTGCGAGCTCGCATTATCGTGGTGCAGTCTTATACGACGTCTTGGGTTATTTTTTCGATACTCGCCGATGACTTCTGGTAAACAGACAGTGGTATACCAGTCAGCATTAACCGTTTTACGACCCTCGAGCACGATGGTGGCAACGTGGCCACTTTTCGCCACAAACGTGGCGACCATTTTTTTCGAAGTGCTCCGTGAGCGTATTACTTTGGTCGGTTTTGGTTCATCTTGGTACACCCACACACACAGTCGACTGCTGTTTAGAATCGGGATCGTAGGCATATATCCAAGATTCGTCACCACTGATAATGATAATGTCGTAAACATGTTTCGAGTTTCCTCGGTTGAATTGCCGCAGAGTTTTGCGACACCATCGAACGCGAGCCGTTTTTTGGTCTTCACTGAGTAAATGTGGTATCCAGCGTGAGATCAACTTTTTTACGCCTAAGTGATCATGCAAAATACTGTGAACACTGCAGGTCCCTGAAATACTTAAGGAAGCTTCTATCTCACGGTATGTCGCATGACGATCTTCGACGATCAGTTGCCGTACAGCATCAATGTTCTCCTGGGTTACGGCTGTTTTTGGTCGACCTTCACGATGTCTATCACCAAGACTAGAGCAACCACGTTGAAATTCTAAATACCAGCGTTCCACAGTCCGGAGGCATGGTGCTTTATCATTGAAAACCGTAGTCAACTCTTCGAAGCACTGAAGTCGCGTTAAGCCCCTTTTGAAGTTGTAAAAAAATATCGCATGTAAATTTTCCTTCGAAATTTCCATTTTCACAACTGACTTGTCAACTTTGAACGAACGCTGTACTAAAACGGTTGGGCCGATTTCGAGTCATTCTCTTGTTTTCGAATTCTAAATTCAAATATTTTTACGTCATACCTGGCCATAAAGTAGGAAAACCCCACTTCCTGGCCTGATAGAGACGTAAAATTTTGTACTCACCACGGGCGGTAATAAAGAAAGCCTCAGAGCGCATATTTATCGCCCTTGCCTTCGGCTCGGGCGTCAAATACCTGCGATCTGAGACATTCTTTGTTTAACCGCCCTTAGGTAAGTAATGTACTATAAGATGACACTAGTTCTTTTTTATGCAATCACGGGAGGTTGGCAAACGACAGAACTTAAAAGGCAGCCCTCGTATAATGACAAATAATACTGTTTAATATTATTCGAAATATTCATTTTATTCAAATATTAAAACTAATGGTAATACAAGATGAGGAAAGCAATGGTTGACTAGTCCATAACAGTAAAGTTATTTATAAGGAACTGGTTATTACATGGTCTACCATTTGCGAAGTATTTGCTAAGATTTCCAACCGCGTACTCAACATTATTGAGAGCCCTTATAATTGTATATTCTAAAACATCATGAAGCCGGTTAACAATAAATTAATTACCTAAATGAATGCATCCGTTTAAATATCTCACTCCATCAGTAAATAATTACGGCCATAAAGCTGTATGATGTTATCGGACCGGCGAGGAAAATAAATTATCGGGTTACAGAATTAACACAATCATTATTTAATTCATGTTGAAATTAAAAATAAATTTCGATATTTGCATACGAATTCGGCGTTGTAATTTAACCGAGTTATTGTGACGTGCACACAATATTGTCCTTTGTACACGGTAGTCTCTGACAATATTACGGCACTAATGGAATTGTCGTTCCATGTCCGTTCCAAAATGATCGTGTTAATTTACCGTGAAATTCTTTATAGGATTAATTAAATGGGACTGGAGTTTTCGAGCGATGGGGATCTCAATTAAAAAAAATTGTTTTTTAAAGCATAAAAATAATTTTAAAAACTAAGCAAACTAGGTATTGCTTTCTAAGCTAAGTGGCTCTATGAACTGTAGAATACGCGAGTCTATTTTTTTTTTCTTCAAAGATTAAAAAAAACGGAATTAACAAAAAAAATGCGTGTTGAGAAATGCGACTTGTAGAGGTTCTCCTCTACAGGTCGCATTTCTCAACACGCATTATATATTTTTTTTCAGCCAGATAGTGGGGAATCGGACATACAATCGATTTTCGGGCCAAGCTGAAGCTTAGAACATAGTTCGCTTCGCTCGCTCGTTCAAAAATTCCGGACCTAAAGTCTTGAATATCGATTCTATTTCGTTCTTACCTCATGATTTTTACATACATAGGCGTGTGATTTGAAAGAGTTGATAGACACAATTAATACCCGAATGTAAAAGCTTTCTTCCATCAAAGCCTCTTTTTCTCTCAATAAATCAGGTTCAGGGCCGGGTTACAAAACTCATCATCATTCATCAGGTGGCATATCACTTCTGGTCGATTAGACCGGCTGGCTTGTGCACAATCTGTGCGAACACGAGCAAGGGTGCCTCGCCGCATTAATAGGCTCATGAATACTTATCGGATACCGGTAACCTCCGAACGAACGTACATGTACATAACGCCTATTGTGCTCTTCGATCCGTTATGTAATGGAAGAGAAGAAAAATCTCGAAATTGTGACGGAATCGATTTTGCCAGATTTTTTAGCCTCTAGCTGTGAATTGATCCTTTTAATCTTGTAGAACGATTACTTGTCTGATACTTTTAAGAATGAATAATCAATTTATGGTTTTGAACCGCCATAGCTTTTTAGTTTTTCAGCCGTAGCCTTTAGTAATTGCCCCCTGTCATGACATGAAGAACTTATGTATTTAATTACAATAATGTTAACTTAATAATTTCCGCATAAAAGTTCACGGCGCTTCGGATTCGTTAATCAGTTTTTCGACAACTTGTTTGAAGTTTCAATGACACTACCGTCATGTATAGTCAAGAAGAAACATAATTGATGTTGTTATTGTCATATGAATATTTTATTTATTTATGGCGTTTATAATAAACGACGAGTCAATACAGTTGCACAAGAAGTAATAACCAACTCGTTGCGCGGAGACAGATGCAATTACTGTCAAGCCTTATTGAGTATAATTTATAAGCACAAGATGTTGTAAATATATCTTAATAACATACTCAGCTCATGCTTGAGATTAGATGAATAAATGTATTGTTATGGTGCCTTTCTTTCCGTTTCACTCTTGGCATTTAGTTACATGTATCGGATACTCACTGTACAAAAATTATATCTGCTTTTTGTGCCCGAGTAGGAGGTACCTACGACTTACTAGATGCAAACGATTTATCGTATTGTTGCATAAAATCTCCATATTTCAATAAAAAGTTTCGCAGACTCGTTTAACATTTCCCTGTAGATTCTTCAAAATAATCTGAAAGTGAAATCACGCCGTATAAAATGTTTTCCATTCCGCACATTGGCGCGCCTCTTGGTAATATACGCAAACCTGCGCGGTTAATTGAAAGAGCTCGCGTCGGGTGTAATATTTTATGCCACGGAGCAAACGAGTACTTACCTATCTTACTCTCACTCCACCTCATCATCATAAAACCATTTCTCTAGTTAGAGAGCTCTTAATATTAAGAACCAAAAAATATTTAATCTGCTTCTCAGAACCAGAATATAAATTCGTTCAGCATTATCTCCTTAATCGCTACTTCTGTTTCATCATCTTACAGCTAAAGCTTATTTTCTTTTGTTCTTAATATATTTCACGAAAACGATTTCGTTATCAAATTAAATCTACGCGAGCTTTTACACGGGCGTCATATTATTTACAAGAGGGATTTAACGAGTATCATCGTATTCCTATTTTTAATTACACGTGTCGTACATATTTACTACTGTATAAGACAAATTAATATAAGATTAAAACTTGTAACAATTAGTAAGGAGTTGAATGTTGTTTTGCGGGAACTTGAGCAGTAATAAATCGCCCCCGCGATGTTGCCGCGGCACGCGAGATTAAGGTCCACCACAACACCAAGGTACCTCAGTAACCATTGGACTAATGTCCATTACTTCCCCCGTGTTACGTTCGCCCATTTTCATCTACTACACAAGGATTAGGAACTACTTAGTCACTGATCTACTACGCAACACAACGTCTCCCTCTCACGCTTTACGATTTCTCGCCTTTACTGAGCCATTCAATCTACCGTTTAGTACCATACGTTTACACTTATTTGTGCGTCATATATGGTACGCTATGTGCACATAGTGCCAATTCTTCACACCTATAGCAATAATCGAGTAAACTCTATAACTACGTGATTAACATAATGTTTCCAGAATGTTCCACTTTTGTCTTGTAAACGAGCATAAAGTGAAAGAACAAATTGCGAGTTTCCCCAGTATTTTCCTCGCTCGGAAAAATATATGTTTTATTAAAGCTCGGCATTTCCGAGAGCGAAGCAACCCTCGAGCGGGGGAGGCGACTCGCTGGGATGGGTCGCCGGCGCGCCAGTGTATAACAGACAGTAGAGGGATATAAAACATATTTACGCGCCTATAAAGTACTCTCGTACGCTCGCTCTCCACCATTTTCTTTTGTTCCTCACTCGCAGCCAATGATAATGCTTTCTCCCGTTCGGTTAAACTTATTTCTCTTCCGTCTTATCTGGCTTTTCTTCGGCACTTTTATTTATAACCGAAGTGGTGTAACGTAACAACGTGAAATAAACGATTCCGGTCGCTGCTCATATTTTAACATCTTGTCGGTTTCAATCGTGCAGCTGTTTCGCTTATGATTTATGTACTGGTAGGAAAACATAAACTAACGATTGAAACTCGAGCTCGAGATTCTAGCTGATAAAGTAAACGCAATAATGGAAACGCGTCTTTTCATGGTATGAACACGGTTTCTATTAAATAATTATTTATACTTAACTGTTTTTGAAGTCTTAAAGAAGAAATCACCGTACAAATGGGGAATGGATGAAAATTTTAGAATTGCCTGATTTTTATTTTGGTGTTAGGAATAACCTTCCTTAACACCAGAAAAAAATTGCAGACTTTTCAGGTGCGTCAATTATTTTTGAAAAATATAAACAGTTTCCTCACTTACGTTTTGGTTTTAGGACGGCGAATGAGACATTTTCCTTGATTCGTCTCATATTACAAAAAATATCTTAAAAATCCGTGGTAAACTGACACTGGAAATGATATTGACAGCTGCAGCAGCTATATTTGTCATTGCCAGGGTCAGATATTCTAAATATTTTTTGTAATATGAGACGGATCAAAGAACATGTCTCATTCGCCGTCCTAACCCCAAAACGTAAGTGAGGAAACTGTTTATATTTTTCAAAAATAATTGACGCCGCTGAAAAATTTGCAACTTTTTTCTGGTGCTAAGGAAGGTAATTCCTATCATCAAAAAAAAATCAGGCATTTCTAAAATTTTCATCCATTCCCCATTAACCACTTGAAATACCTATCCTTTACGTAACGGGCACGATTAAAAGGTCCATCAAAAGGTTCATAAACAAATCCTTACAAATTGTTCGCTAACTTATAAGCTCGCTAAACTCCCAAGGATAAACTGGTCGTAAAATGTATCGCGAAGTAGCACACTAAGTTCGTTTAAGAACATGCTACTCCTTAAGAAGGAGCGCACTTAGATCTGATCGCGTTTTATTAAAGTCAGCGAGCAGAAAGTGGAGAACACACTTGATGCTATTCAGTACGGAAGCCAAAGCGTTAACAGTAAAGCGAGGAGCGTCTTAATCTTGCGCGACAGAACGGCTCGGAGTAGAAACCCCTTGCGTAGGTGAGAGGGTGAAATAACAAGAGTCCCCCGCTTCAACCCACCGCCCGCTAGTTCGCCGGCTTGCAAACTTCCACCAAGATCCATACTACTTCCTCGTGCTTGACTCTAACTGGTTCGACTTGGATAGAACTTAACTCGCAGCGATGCAAACAAAACCTTAAACACAGCCGGCTTACAACTCTCGCGTTTCCGACTCAGTTATCTACGGCTTTTGTTTTCGAAACCGACAATCTCGGTTACTGTGAGCTTTTTCACTTAGCCAATTTACTCTTTGTTGTTTTTTAAATGGAATTTCAACAATCGCACCGTGTTTACTTTGCTACAAGGACGTATCGTACGCCAACGGTACTCAAATCTTTTATTGTTATATACTCTGTAACAAAGCTTTTCTCTCTCATATTATTTTATTTTAAATCTGTACTCGTCGCGCGTTATTGTAGAAATGTACCAACAGTTTACGTTTTGTTTTTGTGAGGCAAATATGACGAGAATTGTTAAAATAGTGAAAACACGGTTGCCACTTTCTAGTGTAGGACAAAGGCACGTCGTCAAAGGGCTGTAATTATCTGTAGGCGGGCGAGTGTTAACACTCGACGCCGAGGTCGAGAATATCTCTCGCCGGATCAGCAGCTCACTCGCGATGCACTCGGCGATTCCGTTTGTCACTGCACCCGGCTGCGGTCTGCCTCTCGCTCTGATAAACACACTCGTGTCAACGTTCTTTGAACATAAGCGGTATTCAATCTCTACGACTGCTAGTTTATTGCTTTGCGCCTAAGTCTGCAACCCACGTTAAATTCGCTTTTTGGAATGTTTTTCGTATTATCGACCTAAGCATAGGTAGTTAAGGTAACTTAATTCTGCAAAATAAACACCTTTTTATAGATAGGCTATTAAAACGGCACAATTGACGTTTATAAATTCAAAATGATTTGTTCGTTTTCAAAATTATTATTGACATATAACAATGTTAATGCCTGCGTAACGAACACGACGCAAATGCGCGACACGTATGCTGGCCGGCTATTTGCACATCGTGGTGCGCGCGACGGGACGGCCGCAATTAGCCGCCCGCAAAGTTCACCGGAATGCTTCACACACGAACACACCCTCGGCGTTTTGCCGACCTACATGCACAGGGTTGTCTTGTCTAATATTTGTATATCTTTTGTGCTAAGCTATGATTCCCTAGTTTCCACCAGTGAACCAAATCTTGGGATTAGGTGCCTAAGCGTTTTACCGGGAATAACGGTATAGGAGGATGATGATTAGAGCCAACTGATTTTCGTTTTGTGTACAGAAAATTACGGAAGATGCAGTAAAAAAAGGTCAAGTAACACAGATAGGTGACCAGGTGATCAAGTGACATATACATTTATTGTTTCAAAATACATCCTTTAAAATATTTTCACACAGGTCGGCCCACACATAGTGATTTATTGTGCACTGTGACTAAACGTAAAACTCTCCGCACACCACGCTTCGCCATAGCCAGCACATGTTGTAAGGCACAGAGTTGCAAATCTAAGAAATTCCGTGTTCTAAAAGTTGAAATACAAAAAAAAAACACATCAAAGTAGCCATGAAAGAAAGTTTAAAAAATATCAGATTAAAACCTTAAATAATAATTACCTTTACTGTATTTTCATCCACGTGATCAAGTTTTCCATGAACTTTTTTAGTGCCTTGACTAGAATTACACAATAAACTGACATCACCTGACACCCCTGCTACCACCCACCCGGTTTAAAACACAGCCCGCAGAGAACCGTGTGCTCACTACAGTTTATTCAGGCACTTTATCGTATCGCGGCCCATAATTCAAGCAGGTGTTGAGAGCTAACTTGTCCACGAGCGTGCGGTCGCTCACCAATTGGTTCTCGGTTTCCGATTGCCTTCTTAGTTCAATTGGCTCTGTTCTAGTACCAGCGGACGTTTTCCTGTTACAAGAAATGTTTAGTTCCCCGGTGTATTGGGGTTGCTAACTCATACGTGTTTCTTTTTGTTCTTATAATAGACAGATTTATTCCTTTACGCTTCTATTACGACCATAAAGTAGCTTTTTGATTATGCGGACCACATCTCATAATCCTTAAGTTTATAGTTGCTGCCTTTGTTAGAAACGTGTTTAAAGTTCATTATTTAGATATTCGCTTGCGGGTAAATCTTTACAAGCGTTAATAATGTTTAAAGTACGTCTGTTGCCAACGAGCGGGCAGCCGTCTCCGCCGGAGAAAGATAAAGACTTTTAACGGTTCAAGTTTCAGCGGTCGTTATTTATGTCGTAAATTGCTGTAGACCGTTAGTGGCACGGGAAAATAAGAAAGACAAGCATGCGACGACGACATGATAAAGTAGTCGAATACACTCCTCGACTCCTCCGTCCTTCGAGCATTAATAATTAGTTAACTTCACGACATCGTCTAAAGATGTAGACGCATAGTTAACGTCTGGGGTGAGTTTTGGTGGAATTATTATAAAGTAATCTAAGTTAGTCTACCCGTAGAGACGAGGGGGTTGACAGGTGTTTAAATACACTCGCAACTCCTCCCGCACCGCTTCACTGATTCACTGTTTTGTACATGGAGAGAAACGTGTGTGCGGTGGCAGTGGCAGGGGCTTTCTGAACTCAACCCATTAATTGCTCGTTCCGACGCGAAGTGAATACTCACATTTTGCTCTCAGGCTCGCGCCAAAGTACGTGTCAGCGGGTTTTCTGCTGCTGGAGAACAACGGACGGGTGGACGGAATTGTTATCTTGTTTTCAAATAAAACACCCATTTACAATCCTGTAAAGATTGTGGCTTTGGCGTTATTAAATTTAATTCTAAAGATCTTTTGTAGCCATAATAAGTTAATAAGAATCATTTTGTTTGTTAAATTAAAGCAAATATTAGCTCTGTTACTGTTACGGAATATACTTTAAATAGGCGGTAAACACTGGGCGCCACAGCTAAAATTAACCACATGCTATACTTAGGTTTTCAGCGACGTTCTGAAGCAGTGTAAATAATTAATACGTTAATGGGATTTATGTTTACAAAACGTTTACCGATAGACCCATTCGGTATAATATCATTTAACAGTTAAAACAATTCTAATGCAAAATAATACAAAATATTAAGGTAATAATGTGCTGTAGTAAAAAAAACCCGCAAAGCGCTGAGGCGAGCGTACCTACCAGATAGTGTTATATAGCAAAAATTACTGATATTTATATAGAAAGCAAACATGTCATTTTATCCTCTGTGAACACTATATATATCTAAAGCAATATAGAGCAGTCTTAAGATCAAGATCTCTTGAACAACGCGCTCTAGTATTTTTTTTGTTTTTGCCGTATGTTTATCGTATTATTGTACGTCGGCTATTGAACCGAGCCCGATCACATACGCCTCCGCGTATTGTGTTGTAGCACGCTTTCTTTTATATGCCCTCATCTTAATTTACATAATCGTATGTTCTGCTCAGCTCAGACTCGCAAGTCAGCGCTCCAACGACCGCATGTTTGTTGACAAATTATTATGTATTCAGTAATCTTATCTGTGAACGTTTATCGAATTTTATGAAAGGAGTGCTTATGAAATGCGGCTTTGAATGGGAGCGTGGGAGTCGTTTATTAAATTTATAGATATATCTGATTGAAAGCTTCGTTTCATCAGGCTATATGTACACGACATCTTTCGTCATACGAACACATTAATAAGCTCGTAACGCTAGCACAAAAATCTCAAAAAAGTGTGACTAGCTCGCTAAATTGCAAAAAAATATATAAAATTACTTAGGTGTCGTTTGCACGCCCGGTTGTCATGTACGTACTCTACCGTTTCTCACATTTCGTCGTGAAAAATATATTGTACCGAACATTCGATTTCGCTTTTAAACTCGGTTTAACATCTGTCCTAAAACCTTCTCAGAATAATGTGCTAGGAGGACAGATCATTATTTTATATGGACCCTAAAGTACTATCCCGCGCGCCCGAACCCTGATCGTTGTCGGATTAGGTACTCCCCTTTACTCCGGCGATATGCGTCTAGCACTTTGTTGTTTTATACTAAGTATAAACGAAGTCTTCGGCTCGAAGCTACTTTAAGCGTCGCCTCATTGCTCTTCGCCGTTTCGCTTAGTTTCCCCTTTTATCCTCCACTCTCGGCTTATGCTGCTATGTTAATTTTGGGAGCGATTAATGTTATTGTGTGTGTTAGGATTGTGGCATTCGTAATTGATCCTTTGTCAATGCTGCCACTAATATTATTAACGTGCTATAATCGCGCATATTCATTACTTGAAAACCCTATCTACGTGGTGGAATGACAAAGCAAACTTTGAAGGTACTTAATAAAAGAAAGAATTTAATTTTTCGACAAACATGCAGCCATAGCAGGGCTGTAATAACGCGTCGCCACAATCGCCGCCGCCGACCCTCGGCAAACGCTCAGAAACAAACTACATTTTTATACGGAGAGCAAACAAAATGAGTTAGTGGTGCCATTGCGTCGCTTTTTCCTGTATTCCTTGCGAGCGAGCTGAAAATTTGCTTTAATGCCTTTGTTCTACAGCTCTTTCGAGCTTTCATGTTCCGCATATTTTTACCGTTAAGGTTTATTTTATGTTCAAAAGATTTTATACTCTACTGCTTACAACCCGTAAACCGTTAGTAGTTATTATAGTTATATGTATGTTTATATGCGTGGAAGTTATACTCATAAGGTCTATAAAATTAATAGCCGTTGATGAGTTTTACGAATACCTAACCTACCTTAAAATGTTAATATCATTAAATACGGTTATGAACGGTTTTGACGAAGCACAATAGACAAATCAGTTGGCTTGTTAAAGGATGGTAATCACTTTGAATGTAAAATTAAATTAAATAGGTGGAATCTCCCGGGTGAGTTTATTCATTACTTTCCGCCGCGAGCGCCGGGGGATGGGGGCGGCCCACCCTCACTTCGCTCAGTTTATGGATATAACCTCGACAAAATACCCCTAAAATTGCACTGTTTTTATTACGTTCTCTTTATCTCTTTCGGTTTGTTGCTCCTTTATTTACGACGTTATTATTTTATTAACGAACTCGATATAATAGCCATTCCTTTCTTGAAGTTTAAAATTATTGCATTTCGCTTTTCAAACTGTTACATATTTTTTATAATAATCCCAAATAATGAAATGACGTGAGATGGCGTAGTGTAGGGGCTGAAATGCTCAAGGGCCGGATAAAATATGACGAGAGAGAAATGAAATATAATTATGTTCAGCTTTGCAGTGCGCGAGCGCCGCCGCGCTGCAGCGCTTGTGCGCACGCATTAACTCGTAATTAATTACTGTTGATTGTTATGACGCGCCCGACCTATTGTTTGTTTATGTACTTATAAACTGTTTTTATCCGTCGCTGTCAGTTTATTTAACTGCTTCTTTTTTATCCAAAAGTGTTGAAGAATGCAGGGTTCATTCAGTTTGCACGCTCGCTTGACAGATGAATGAAAATGCTCTAGAAATGTACGAACGAGATTCCGAATGCCACATCTTTTAAACATCGTTCTCCATTATGTAACCCTATAAATAAATACATGACATTACCTGCATAACAAAATGAGATCGGGTCGTTTGTGTTGACAGATTGAGATATCAGATGAATTTTCTGTATCATTTAATAAAAACATTGTTAAGATGCCAAAAAGTTCGCATTTGCGATAAAACAAAGCGGCTGGCAAGCGACCAAGTCGCGCGGCGCGAACGCGAGCGCGACACGAGTGGATGAACGCGCGATTTGCGACAACGAAGCACTGAACAATGCGCTTCGACTAAAATACACGCTGGAATTGAAACCAGGAATTACACGAAAAAAAAAACAGTTATATTTTATTATTGTAGTCAAATTGAATTGAAAATTATTACAAGTAGTGGTAATTATTACCTATGGTCATTTAATCAACATTTACTATTACTTAAGATTAATCTCACATCAGACGAACAGAATATGAATACGGTAGGTTACTTGTTTTGTACTCGCGCCAACGTAAATCGTTGATAAGACTGACTGCTTTGATTCAACCCCGGCCCATGCAGTCTCTTCTCTCGTTTAGCGTAGCGCAGATTTGCACGGATACATTTTAAATAGAGCTGCCAGATCGCAATTACACTCCCTTTGAGCGGGCGAAATGCGTTATGTATGACATTCGATTCAATTTCGCTCACAAAGCTCACGTTCTTTGCTTTGACAAAATCAGTTTGAGTAATATGCTTTGTCATAGCTATCTGTTTTTCTTTTTTTGGCTTATTTGTTGTAAACTGTAGTCATTAGTCACAAGCATAAATTAATATGATGCAAGACAGCGCCTTGTAAGTTTGTCATTAGCCGCGCGGTATTCAGCCGGCGTGACATGTGACAGATAACTCGCGTGCCTCCGAGTGGTTTGATCGGAGCTGTCGAGTGCAGCCGGAATGATGTCCCGCCGTCTGTTGGCAACGGACGAGTGCATTCCGCACGTCCTATGAGTCCACCTGGCCGTGGGCGGGCCACCATCCCAAACATGCTTTGATGTCCCCACACGAAAAAACGAACACGACGAAACACTTTGAAACTCAATTAACCCACATTATTCAACCATTTACTCATTTAAGTCTCAAATCAAACACAATTAACACCAGACATTGTGAAACTTTTGTAGTGAATTGTATTTCCTGTTAGTTTATTTTATTGTCCACTAAATGGTGCCACGGCGTTATGTCTCACTTGTGTTATTTCAGCATAAAATAAAATAACTTTATTGCTGCTTATTAATCGTGTCGTAAACGAACAACCGTCGTCAGTTACCGAATTAACTTTACCGACATGAACAACATTAAAGAGTTGTATTTCAGCGATCTTATAATCGAGTTTCGGCCCATTACGTTAAATAAAAAATGTAATGTAAACTTGGGGTTTAAGATCCTTTGCAATTTGTAGGTGTATGCTGAGGTTAAGTCGAAGTTAATTAATTTACGGCGAGCGAGGTGAGCTCGATTAGCGGAATAAATTGGGCTTGCGGCGGGCGCAATCCCCGGCGCAGTAAACACCGCCGACAACAAAGGCAACTCGGCAATCGCCCCCTCTGCGCGAAAGGCGAGCTTAATGCTAACTCATTATTTATTCACATCTATAACGAGATTGTCGGTGCCCCCGTCCGTCCCCGTGCGCTCTACAGCCGCTTATTTGTCTCGCCACTCGCTCCCGTCGCCATATTTACTCTCACTCGCTCTTTTTGCTCGTTTAATTCTCTTTTTGTGACGGAGTTATAAAGCTATTACGTTTTCCTTTTACATTTTCTCCCTCTAAAATTGCCAACGAGCCCTCGCAACATACAGCGCTTCTCAATATTGCAGTAACATCGCCATTGAAATGTTTTCTCTCCTGTCGATTTCGAACGTCTGCTCTATTTACATACATATCTCTGCTGGAGTCTGCATGTGTTGTCGACCATAAAGTTTAATTCACTTCAAGTGGCGCACGCCATTTATTATAGAATACTTATTGTATAGACGCATCTTCATTGTTTTATAGTACCTAATTCACTCACAAAATAGATATATATATAAATTGGTCACATAACACATAATAATATTTTAAAGCTAACTAGTGCTCTCCTCAGATTTATTGAAATACATGTATTAATCGACTCAATTAACCAAATGGCCACCAAATTTTTATAAAACATACGCCTATATTTACCTGCCTATAGCGCATAGGTATATTCAAATTATGTCAGGTTTATCAATGGACTTTAATTGCAACGTGACACTGACGTAATTACACTAGCATAGTTATTAATTAAACATCTCGGATACATGATTTCAAAATAATATTATTGAAAGCATATTAGCGGATAAATACAAATAGACAATTAACCCTTTTCCAGGCTGGCATTTCAAAACTGACAATCAAGTGTCAGTCTTATTCATTGACATTAAGAGACATGTTTGACAGGCAGTATGTGGTCGATATAACGCCTCTGCCTGGAAAAGGGTTAATATTGCATGCATCCAACCAATAAAATTCACCGCATTTGTAACGTTATTGTATCAATCTGACAGTTCTGCTACAGCGGGCACGTCAACCGAAAACAATGTTACACTTGAGAATTTTATTTGAAAGATATGAAAAGCGGCAGAGCACTCGCAAACGGCTAGATAATGCCAGCAGATACTCGGCGCAGTTGTTGAAAATTTTATGTCGCCTCTCACTGAATCGTCAACTGCACCTCCCTGCACCCGCGCCCCCCTGTTTGTTGCTGCCGCTACTACGTTAAAATCGTGTTGCCATTTAATTTCCACCTTGACAATCAGTTTAGTTGTAAAACTAAAGTTACCGCACATAAATTGTGCATTAGTTGCGCAAATCAAAACATTTTATTTATCCAACAAAACAATAAGATAGCGAAAAAGTCAAATGTTTAGTATACACAAAAATGTAAGTGGAGTTTTCGCCTGGAGGGGCGTGGGTGGGATGATACAGGGGTTTTATTGTAGTCGGTACGATACGTTGTGCGAGATTACTCCAGCTTTAGAGAAATCCGGAGCAGCGGGTATTCCCTTTGTACTGTTGACGCTCCACCGTTTTTCCGCCCTCGCTCGTTTCTTTACCACAAATACCAATTGCAACTCCTTTACGAATGACACTACACTACCACTTTTGAATACTATCTACTTCTCAACGCTTTTCTTTTTTAGTAACATGTGATTGCTGAAACATATCTGAACATTAAAGATTGCCAATAAAACTACAAGTACATTTTTTTGTAATCCTTACAATGTTACTTCGATCTATTGCATTGTTAACATAATTATGTAAGAAATGTCTCAAGCATCCATAACTTAGCCAAGACTTGATTGATACTTGGCACGGCGCTTTGCTGCACATCACGTTGTCGAGATTCACCCGTGTAATCTAAATAGACACAATTTATACCCGTGTCGAATATATTCACACATGGAGCTTCAGCTTATCCTCATTGCAATTCTAAGTATGAGGCTGCCATTGCCACTCTCTGAATATGTTTATGGCATGTGCGGCCGCTTCGCCTTGTTGTCTACGGCCTCGTATATTTTCAAGTAGCAGCTACACTTTTAAAGTTTTGTTTTCATTATTTTCATTTAATTACTTGAAAAAATTCAGCGCTTAAAATATCGGTTCGGTTATTTTGGTTTCTTAAACACTGTACAGCAAAGAGAGAAATTAACTTACCGCAACGTTAATTAAACAAATTACAATGTTACACCAAACTTTATAAAAGCAGGTACGCAAATAAAAAAGTTTATGAAAGTTTTACCGAACGCTAAAAAAAGTACAATATTTATGTGACGTTAAATGTTGCTAGGATTCTCTTGCGTAAATAAAAATCCCCTTAAATGTGAGCGATACAAAAACGCAATTCAACAATACGTTCACCGCAAATTGAATGAGGCTCGAAATAAATCCGGCAGTCGCTGTCTGACTCCCAATACTGTGTTCGCATTTCACCCCTGTTTGCCGTTGTCGGCAATTCATGCGGGGAAACGCTCGCACCTGTAAAACGAGAAAAGTTATATTAGTTATCTCAATAACAGAAAGCTCTAATCAAACAAATATAATTTATACCAATATAATTACTTTCGCTTTATTAAATACTACCTCACCTCGGGGATAAAATGAAACCCAAAACAACAAGAGTCAAATCAGTGCTAAATACCTAGCCGCGATCATTATCGGGGGAGCCATTTTCTCTCCCTCATTAGAGATCGGGGCCCCGAGGGTCGAGCGCCGTAAACCAGCACTTAAGTGTATCGTAAGTGTTAATTACTTTTGTCACTCCACAGGCGGCGGTTAACAAATCTCAACGTTACATAATTCCACCGCGGAGTACTGTAATTTACATGGCCTGACGCAACATTGTTTGGATAATAAATTATTATGCCTTGAAGCGTTCTTAACGGGCGGCTAAATCGATAAGCGTCGTTTTTATTGCATCATTAACAAGCTGCGAGGGGCGAAACGATTTCAATCTGCGTAATCAACGCCGGGAGCTGCCGGGTCGTTCGCGCCGTAGACCTAATTCTAGCCTAACTACACCACTTAACTAACCAACCGAATAGAAAAATGTTACACAGGCCCGTTAATCACCTTTTACTATTTATACGAGTATCAGCTAAACATACTTATTAGCTAGAAGCTCGACGCAGCGCAGATCGAAATTTAGTTAAGCATAAGATAAAATTATTATTGGATAAAATCACAGATGTATGAATATAAGGAGATCGGACATGGCGGCCGATTTGTATAGAGTGAGCCTGTCGCAAGTACATTAACCCACACAACGCCCAAGTAATTGACAAGACAAAGCACGCACACATCTAACACACACACACTTGTATACCTACACGCGCATCATATCAGGCATTTTGGGAAAAAACGTAATATTCTCTGCGATCAGCACGCGTGCACAGTATGGCAGTGTATGTCCATTGAGCATACAGCTGCGACACGGCCGCCGGCGGCTTGTCCTCTCTCTAGTATTCTATGCTCTGAGGATAAAATATTACTCGTATACGCGTGGCGTGTTATGCATGGGTATGTTTCCGTGGCAAGAAAGAACCGGCAAATGCATGATAGAAAAATTTTTGCACGTTTACTACCCTATTCAATACTGAAATTTTATTTACACGTGCAAAATTTATTAAAATCCGAAACGACTGAAAGTTAAAAAAGTGCCTGTTTTTATTGCGTTAAAAAGTGGGAAAAAATAAACAGCCTGCTGTCGCTCGCTAGCGAATTTCCGGCACTCTCCGTCCGGGAATTTCAATTTTACGGAATATAAACTATCGTCGTTTGTTATTTTATTTTCGAAGGTTTTTCGAGCTAGTCGGAACATTGAGATAAAACATCCAATTAATTGTTATGTTATGTTTCGAGCAGTTGCTGTAATTTAAGAGATTCGTAGCTACTTCAAAGAAAGTTTGCAGTATCTAAATAAAATATAACGTTTTATTACTTAAACCTGGGGCTTGCTAGGATTTTATTTCGTTGTAAATTTTCGTATTACGTAGGATTGGTATATGTTTTTACATCTTTGTATGTTTATCGTTGTCGTCTCAGTCATATAGATCGGCCTAAAACTCTTAATTTCATATATGTTTGCTCAACAAAGGAATACTCATTCATATTGATTTATAGATGACTGAAATGAACAATTGGTCATGCAAATAAGCCTTTGATAATGAAATTACGCTGATGTTGACTATGAGTTTATGACTAGTTTCCCCTCCGGCAGGTTTAATTACTCTTTCGACATGATTTAATTCCGACAGTTTTGCAAATAAGCTATTGACGATTATATTGTTTGCAACCCTGCCAAATTAGTTGCTCGATTAGAAATGGAATTGCAATATTAAATAAATTCACAATTCATTAATAAAGTGAAAACAGTGATAACTCGCGTTGAGTCTACTTAAGTAGAGATATTTGTGACAACTATTTTTCTGGCGTAGACAAAATATTTAAAATACTACGTGTCCAAATTTATTATTTAGTTAACAGGCTGATGAAAATGAGCAGGGAAATAAAAATAATCACAGGTTTCGTGCCTCACACGACCATCGAGCACATTGTAAATGTATCTACGGAATACGAAAAAATATATATAAGCGACAAGAAAATTATAATTTACTTTAAAAACAAAGTTTTAACCGACTTCAATTCAGTAGGTAAGGTACTCCGCCCAGCCACATGAATATTTCCACATTTTTTTCCAATTTACCACGTGAACCGATTTCCGAGAGCAAATGCGTTGATTAAGTATTAGAGAAAAAAACCAAATCGCTGTATATGGGCCGATAATATTTGAGGACTTCCGTCGATTCCTCAAGGGTCTCGGAGGCTCTAGTATAAGTTTTAGCGATGCAATACGTTTTCGAACGCGTTTGCGTTTAGTTTCAATTTGTATGGGAACGCGAACAGTGCCGCTGGTGGTAACTTTTAGGAACTACGCGTTGCCATACAAATTGATACTAAACGCATACGCGTTCGGAAACGTATACCTATGTATCGAAAAAACTTATACTAGACCTACAAAATTTCCTTTAGCACTTCATTGTTTGCTATTTCAACGGAATCATATCAGAATCTGTGTGTGACCTACTTTTATAGTTTGAAGTCCATCATTGAGAAGTTCCACAAGTCATCTGTGGTCTTCATTATCACTTCCGCTTCACTAAATTTATGGTTTCCAACGGTAAATACACGAGTTATAATAGAAAATACCAAAAGTTATAATAGAAAATATTAGGCACGCGTGTAGTGAACGCGTGCCTAATATAATTGAAGAGTTCTCTCACTTCCTCGTGGATCCCATCATTAACTGGATTTTTGAAAACATGGGACCAACCGGAAGCATATATCGTCAAACGAAGTTCTGAGGTAACAGACAACACACATTAAAAAATACAACCGAATTGAGAACCATCTTCTTTTTTTAACTCGGTTAAAAAGGTTATAAAATAAAACTACCCGGTAAACTTAATCCGATCGTCTTTGTTTTAGGCTCAAATTGTAGCTGACTAAATTGTCCAGAGGAGTGCATCATCATCACTTCCACTTCACTAAATTTATGGTTTCCGAGGGTAAATAACTACACGAATTGTAATAGAAAATAATTGAAGAGTTCCCTCAATTCCTCATGGATCCCATCATCCAACTGGATTTTTGAAAAAAATCGGCTCACAAATGACGGAGTTTTGAGGTAACACACATAAAAAAAATATATACATATGTATAAAAATACAACCGAATTGAGAGCCTCCTTCTTTTTTTGAAGTCTTTATAAAGGTTTCAAAATAAAACTACAACTATGTCATGTGAAAAATGTCTTTCTGACTTTTTGATTTTTTTCAAAAAGGTTAGGTTAGGCAAACCAATGCCTGTAGGCAAACCCTTAACCCGATTGTCTTTGTTTTAAGCTCAAATTGTAGCTGACTAAATGTTTGTTTAGTTTTTGACTTTCTCGAATAATTCCTTTTGCACCTTACAGCTCTGTGAATACGCGTCTTTTGAGCCTTTTTTGAATATCATATGTTCACAACTCTCCGAGATGGAGATCTCACTTTTTCGTGAAATCAAAGCCATACTGGAGCGAACGAAAAGACATTTCCAATGTCAAAAATATTATAGTAATTCTACAGTTCAGTCTTCATTACTTTAAAATATGAAAGTTAACTACTGCGAAGGTAAAGCGGTTAGAGCACATTAAAATTATAATTTACAGGTGCTGTCTGTTTATCGCTAGCACTTCGAAGCAGTAAGTACCTACTCCGTCTGCCTTTGCTAGAGAAAATGTTGAAACTCATCGCGCTTCTTGCAGCTTTGATTACCCAGCTGTTGGCTGTGGCCGCATTAATTGTGTTTAATTTATTTTATCATGAAAACTAACACTAGCACATCGCACAAGCACAAATAATGATCATAATTTTTACAATAAAGCGTTGTTTACGCTCGTTTATTACTCCTCTGTTAATGTTTTAAAGATATAGCATCTGTTCAAATTCCAAGAAAATATATAGTCATCGTAGTAATCCTATAAATCAAACATAATTCTACCTTCATAAAAACACAACCAGTCAAGTTGACACTAGCATTTACAAAGCACAATTAGAGCCTTAATAGCTGAACAAGGAATTTGCCGTGTAGGTAAAACATTTGCTCGTTGTAATTACCGTTAATTAATAATGACTTAATAGCTAGCCGGAGTGGCAGGCGTGCCGCGCCAGGGTTGAATTACCAGCCAACTGCGGGAAATCCGCTATCAATCTTCTACTTACTTATGCGGTTAATTGTTTTTAACTGGTACTAATTCACGCTGGGAATTAAATCAGTCGCTCTGACGATTGACGATGAAGTGAAAATGAATGGCGACATTTTTTCGAAATTATCTACCAATTTTACCTAACTTTAGATTGTTGCAAATATTTTTAACATAAATACGTACCGATAAGCGCTCGTATATGCTCCGATAATTTAAACTTTCATATTCAGCGAGAAAATAAATCAGGGACGTAAATTTAGCTTCAAGTGTTTTCTTTTATCGGCATGTAGGTGGGTATTAGCTTCCGAAAGCCGTTTACATGTGTAGTGTGAAATGCTCAGCGCGGAGGCAGTTTGTAGGGCGGGCGGGCGCGTGCGCGCGAGCGCGTGGGGAGGGGAGCGCGGCCGAGCCGGCCGACGACCGCGCCGCACTCTCCTCCCGGCCGCCAGCCCAACCATATGTCTTGCACAACACGACCATCTTCTTTGTCTCCGATTGTATCGCGACCCGTATTTATTTTCGTTCCCCATCGGATCACGCCGCATCGGACACCCGCCATTGGATTGCAGTGCGCACGGATTGCAGTGATTATTGTGATAATTTTCACAACTTTGCCGTTTGTTTTGATAAGTGGAATGATAAAGTTTAGTGTAGCCGGCAAACTTATAAAAGTGTTTTAAAGTAATAATCTAGTTTCAATCATTTGTTTCGAACATCGTCTAATGAAATAGAGAGTGGTTAATTTAATTGATGTTGTTTGGTAGTGATAAAAGTGCAGTGAATATTATTGCACATTAGACGTCGTTTCAGTTACCATAGTGAGGATCAAAGATTCACCTAAAAGCAATGTTGAGAGTGGTGGCAAGAAAGAAAGCAAGAAAAAGACTGGTAGACACAAAACAGGCCGCAACAGCGGTACGGTGACAGGAGTGAGAAAAGAGAAGGCGACAGCGGTTTTCTCCAGGACGGAAAAGGAGGGAAAAAAATTCTCGGCGGTTAAGGATGATACGAAATATCAGGTATCAAAACAATACAGACGTGATCCGGTAGACTTATGGTTTCACCTATATTTGTTTGACAGTAGTTCTTAAAATATATTAATTGGTAAATAATTCAAATAAATTTCACAACACAAATGCGTGAAAAATTTAATAACACTAATAAGCTAATAACTTACAAATTAGACGATTCAACAACATTAATAATTATGTATGTACAAAAGTCTAGGAATGTATTACGGGACTCTGTTATCAGTATTATCACATACGTTAAGGCGTGTTAGATATGTTGGTATTTTCTGTTGTACTGGTTTAACTGTGAGTAATATTACTACTTCTTACTTCCTCCTAGCGTTATTATTCCCGGTTGTGTTCCTAAAGGAGCCCGGGGTCCGCTTTGACACCTAATCCCAAGATTTGGCATAGGCACTAGTTTTACGAAAGCGACTGCCATCTGACCTTCCAACCCAGAGGGAAAACTAGACCTTATTGGGATTAGACCGGTTTCCTCACGATGTTTTCCTTCACCGAAAAGCTAACGGTAATTCCGTACATAAGTTCCGAAAAACTCATTGGTACGAGCCGGGATTCGAACCCACGACCGCCGCTTGACAGCCGAGTGAGTAAGTAATATTACTACTAACATATATATAACGCTTTACTTGGTATCTATATTTGATTATGATTACAAAAAAATAAAAAACTTACAGACGTAAATTAAATTAAAATACAAGTAATAATAGGAAACGAAACCTTTGTCTCTCAATTTTTTTATATTAATAGAATAGAATCGAATACATTTATTCAGACTAAAAATTTAATAAACGTATCTGATGCCAGAATTGTATACCGGGTTTCCCAAAACTTTGCCACACGGAGGAAAAATACCCTAAATATTGAAGATAGGAAATCTCACTGAAAGAAGACTTCATTTTGATTCAAAAAATAATTGGTCCTGCATTAAAAGATTTTTGAATAATCAGCTGCCTTAACCAGGAATCGAACCCACCAAATTTGAAAAACAGCATCCTAAACAAAAGGAAGACCATGAAATTTTTATTTTCATTATTACTTATTGTATGGTTAAAGTTTCCCTCCGTGTGGCAAAGTTTTGGGACATCCGGTATATGTAAAAATATGGAAACCTTTCATCGGGTCGTAGGAAACTAGGTACTTTTCCTACGACCCGATGAAAGGTTTGCACCATACATGCAGTATGCATATGCACCATACAATGGTATGATACGTGAGGATTAATACATATTCGTAGTAGTAGATTTTCTCTAAAACATACGAATATATGAAAATCAAGTTTTGTACCTAGAAAACTACTCCATAATTTTCATAAACATCAAACAATATTTCGTACTTATTCGTTCAAATTAATTGTTTATAAACCGTAATATATTTCCCATGATTAGCTTTGTTTCAAGTACTTTAATGAGGTATAAAAGCGATTTATCTCTTCCATAAACATTCATTTGCATAACAAAGAATGCCTCATATTACAAAAAAGGTGAAAATCCGCGAACAGATCCCAGGCAAGTATTACACTTATTCACATTGAAAAACTAATAGAATCGTTATTGCCGTTGGTCACGACACATTCGAAACGCAGACACGCGTAGCTTTTACTGCTATTACACTATTCCGGTCGAATGTTTACGGTGGCGTAATTATAGGTACCTGTACTCACATCAACAGGGGTTGAGCTACACAATCCTTCTGCCATCCGTGAAACGACTATAATATATAAGTACATTTTCTGTATATCTAACACTAGCTTTTGACCGTGACTCGTTCGCGTTGACTTCCTTTTGTTGGAGTTTTTTTGGGATAAAAAGTATTCTATATGTTAATCCAGGCTATAGGTACTCTATTTGTATAGGTACTAAAATTAATTTTAATCCATTCAGCCGTTTTTGCGTGATTTAGTCACAAACATCCAAACTTTCGCATTTACAATATAGTTAGGTGCCATGTGACTTTGCTTTTGACTCCTTTTTAAAGGGTTGGCCTGATTTACATCGAATCTGGGATGAATATATACGTACGTTATAACGGGCTTCAAAGTATCACGTCTCGGCGAGAGAACTGTAAAGGAATTTTATATAAAACTGAAGGCCTAGGCCGAGAAGTTTTTTTTTTAATTTTCATTCCACAATTTGTGGCACAGCATAACGGCGTTCAGCCATGAAAATCGGTTTGATTTCTTGAAGTTTTATTTATTTATTTCATTGCATGTTTGAGAAAAGCACTATACTCATACATGCCTGGCCGTGAAAAGGGCTTGCCGGCTTCGTATCACTATCCTACTCACCCGGCAAGCCCTTCTTTCCCGGCGTCTGCAGTAATGTACTAATATTGCATACCTACCCAATAGTTGTCGGGTATTATTTACCCATGTTGGTTAATAAATGCATTTTATGCCCAACAGGCTCACGTCGGCTTTGCCGGCTCAGTGCGAGCGCATAATGCGGCAATTTATCACCGTGCTTTATAGATAACATAAATTATATCATGTGGTAATTGTTTCTTTTATGCCCTCGCAAAGGAAATTTTATTGAATAAGCGAATGGCTTCTTGAATATCAGGATAAAGTAATTTTATTAAACGTAGTTACGATTTCAATTATTAATTGATGTAATATAATAATTTACGAGGGGCAAAGGAAACTTTATTGAATAAGCGAATTGCTTCTTGAATATCAGGATAAAGTAATTTTATTAAACGTAGTTACGATGTCAATTATTAATTGATGTAATATAATAATCTGTTTTGATTTACGGATGATTATTCAGTGCCGTTTCCCTGTTATTGAATATATCAGAAAAATATGTACAATTTACATATGTAATTGTGTAGTTAATATAATTTGACAATTAAATGTCGGTTATAAAGCACTTAAGTCGGTCTCTACTGAGTAGCTACTACCTATACTATCCGCAAAACTATCTGGCCGGTAGGGCAATAAACGTCTGCTAACGTTAGGGGTGTAACATGTCGATAACTTATATTATAATGTAAACGTCGATATAATTATTATATTTTCAAATGAAAGATGTTGAGAAATTGTTAAATGAAGCGTTCGATGATGTTACAATCGACGACTGGGTCAAATGTGTTCGCCACGCTGAAAACCTTCAGAACGAAGACTAAAGCACTTTTTATTGACACCAACCGTCTTGTCATTAACCTACAAGACGATAGTGACACTGAAGACGAAGAAGAATAGCTAGTATTTACCTTGTTTAGTTATTTATTTTGTTATACCTCCTTATTATTTTATTGTAATACTTTATGTCAATAGTTCAATATACCTATTTATATTTCGATAGTAACTATACAATACTGTTATATAAAACACCACGTAATTTATATTCTTTGTTTCATTACTTTATCGACATTCCTTTTTATGCGTAACGCTATCTGCCCTATTGCTGCTCGGTCCGCTCCATAAGCCGTGCAGGTGTGAAAGAGATAGCACGATTCCGATGATTTATGACCTGACCGGCCAGATAAAAAAAAAAAAAAAAAAAAATTTGAACTGTTTATTTTCAGATCTGTGATTAAATTACATATATCAGTTACATTTAGTACAATCTTTAATCTTTGATAGTTTTGCGGATGCTATAGTATATCCGTAATGCTAGGGTATGGAAACCGCCCAGTACGAGCGTGTTCTTCCAATTATCAGCTATTATACGACCCATAATCATCATCGATTACAGCTCACAAGCTGTTTATTTAAGAACGTTTTCACAAAGTACAGGTCTATTCACAAGAGCTGGCATGAATGAATTGACCGAAAGTAATGTCACTTATCACTGTGAGTGGCAGTGTGAGTGCCGTTCTTATACAGGGGCCTCCTAATATTTTGTAAACATGTACCTAATACATTTTCGTTATTCAAGAAAAAAATAATTATTTTATTATAATCTGCACTAAGTATCATGTATCCTTTTAGTAATTATTATTAAAGTCCTTTGTAAATAAAACGTATATTTATTTTCCTGACTATTTTTATTGAATGAATTAAAACATTTATTTCAAGTAACACAGGACTCATACAGGAAATTAAATATTAACTTAATGTCAAGAATCGAAAGGTGATGGCTTGTTCGAATTGTAAAAAATCTAAAAAAAGAGCAGTCCAAGGAGTCCGTCGTCAACAGAGTTTTTAATTTATTTATATCCTGTTTTCACACTGACGCCGCAATCTACAAAATGACGGCGAAAAGGTTCTAAATTCTTACGAAATCTAACTTATTTTCGCGTTTCACGGCATCGTCATTGTGCATGAAACATGGTTATAATTATATATTTATAAAATGCAAAATCGCTGAAACACAATTATCATAATCACTTTTTGCATCAACCTGTATTTCATAATTATGTGATGCACACATAGACATTATCATTCACTCTTTCAATTCATTCGTGCCAGCTTTCGTGAATCGACCTTGTACACCTCATTGAAACATAAGAATTCGATAATAATTGTGAAACAAGTGAGCTATGTTGATCATTACATCAGAGGCGGAATTGTCACGCGAACCGCAGGTGAGCGTGATAAGAGAGCCGAGGATGTAATTATCAAAGCTCACGCGTGTCATACGACGTTTTTCAACACATTTGCGAGGAAAAAATCCTTTTCATAAAATTAAAATGTTACAGGCTCCTAAGTTGTTTCCTTTAGTTATTGATGACAACAGGTTTTTACTCACATACATTTGTACATCTCCAAGAATGTACAGTGGCGTCAATTCTATTGATCACTTTTCTATTCACCACGAGTCAACATTTAATAATAACCAAACACGCATCATCAACGTTTACAAATATTTGTGAAATTACTTATAATGGCGCGCGACTATTTTTTTTTCGTGAAGTTCGCGCAGTGCGCCCGCAGCGAGGCTTAGATGAAATCTCTAAACAGCCAATACAAAATAAAATAAATATTTTCTTATTCAATATAAATTCATGTAAAATGTTATCAAAAGTAAATAGTTTTACTAAATGAAACGTTTCTATACCATATCCAAGAAGAAATAATCAATTAATTCACAAGAAGGATTTAATTTGTTTAGTCGAGTAAGAATCCATTTGCCGGGAATTAAAAACAAACCTGTATAACCCGGTCAATTTAAGAATGCGCCGAGTCAATACATTCACCTTGCTGCAAGGTGCCAACGTGTCTTAATCGGGATATAAACATCGGTGTCGTAATGTTATTAAACACGCGTGTTTAATACCCAGGATTATGAGCCCAAAAGCGGCACAATAAGAGGCACGTTACGAGCAACTGTGTTGAAAATGATATTACACCACCCTTCTTCTGTAATCATCACGTTCGTATAGTTAAATAGTTATTCAAGTCTAGCGAACTGGCCGGTACGCAATGCCTCTTACTATGCGCGGGGATAGTCAACGAAATTCTGTATGCGTGCGGCATGAATTCGGGTCATGAACATTCAATCTTACACTACATTATTCATGATTGATTCAATTTTATTAAGGATCTCAAAATTAGGTTTAATTGTAATATACACCAGTGGCAAGCGTTAAGCATGCATTGCCGTTTATCTTGGTTATAAATCATCAAATTCGTAGTTATGGGCAAACTGGTAGAAATAGGAGTACCCAACGTAAATACGCGTATCCATTGATACATTGTGAAACGTTGATTATTTACATAAATAATCTAGACGATGTATTATTTATCACAGCATTGTTTAATATAACACTTGTACAAACATTTGCCAGCAACATTTCGATGATTTATTTGTTTTCCTTATTTCGTTAAGTTACTCGACAAACGAAAAGTGAGGAAAGCAAACAGACCGAAAGCCAAATGCAGTAGTGTGGGATTCGACAATAAGTTACTGAAGCATTGTGAATTATTCATAGGGCAGAGCGAGCTCATTGTACACGTTACGAATGGTGAAGTCTTTCTCTTTTTATGCGATTCCTTTGAAATCCTCGCGGGCCGGACGCCGGGTCATAATGTCGGCCGCTATTGCCATTTATCTAGTCATCATCTATTATCTATTCATGTAGGTAGAACACCTTTCATCTTGAACAACTTTATTATTTTTGATAGAGGTCGCCTAATGTGTCATTTGTAAAATATAATTTAGGGTAATAAATAACCCTGGAAATTAACACATAAAGACTGTATCGAAAAGTATAAGGACAACTTTAGCTGGCCGCCATTCTTGTTTTATTTGTTTTAAAAATATGAACGTCGCTTTATTTCATAGATACTATGGTATTGAACTCAATTACTTAATTATTTTTTTCCGATTACTTTTAATTTCAAAAGTGAGAAGCCTAACACCCGATCAACGAAAACGAATTGTGGACAAATACATACGAGAAAAGGGTATGTTCATGAGAAAGATCGCAGATCTCGAGAAGGTGAGTCGTTCAGCGGTTTACAATGTCATTAAAAAGTACGGGGAAGGCTACTCTTTTAATGACAAGCTGAAAAGTGGTCGAAGAACTGGCTCACATAATTGCAATATCGACTCTAAAATATTGCGAACAATCCAGTCTCGCCCAGTGCTTCGATAAGAGATGTGGCTAAAAAGTGCAGAATTTCTGTAGGAATGGTTCAGAGAGCCAAGAAGCGTAACGACTTGGTAACTTATCGAAAGCAAAAGGAGCCTAAACGAACTCCAAAACAGGCTGCAAATGTTAAACTTCGTCTTCGAAAGTTAAACGACACGGTTTTAACCAAAAATGAACATTGCATAATTCAAGACGACGAAACCTACGTCAAACTGGATTATTCTGTTCTACCCGGTCCCCAGTACTATACTGTTCGCAAAGGAGAACTCCTGAATGAGAACCAAACGTCATTTTATGCCGAAAAATTTGGGTCTAAAGCAATGGTGTGGCAGGCCATATGCGAATGCGGCATGAAATCGACGGCGTTCATCACTACTTCCACGATAACTACCGATATTTACATCAAGAAGGAGTGTTTGCAAAAAATGGTTTTGCCGCTGATTTGACGCCACAGGGGCTCTACTTTATTTTGGCCCGATTTGGCTAGGTTCCACTATGCTGCCCGCACCAGAGAGTGGATGGAAGCCCACGGCGTGAAATATGTTGATAAGAACATGAATCCGCTAAATTACCCAGAGGTACGTCCCATCAAGGACTATTGGGCAATCATGAAGAACGCTTCTCGGCAGCGGATTCCGTAGACAGATTTAAAAAAGACTGGCTAAAAGCATCGAAACGGTCACCGTAATCGTTGTCCGGAATCTGATGAGAATGTCCGAAGTCAAGTGCGAAAAGTCGCTCGAAAGCAAACATAATAGGTACATTAGTTAACAGTAAAACGTTTTAAAATGTATTTCAAACATAAGCCAAGAACATACGTATGTAAAATAATAAATATTTAAAAAGTCATTACATGTTTCACTTGTCCTTATACTTTTGTTGTTGTTTCAATTTATGAAATCAATACTATGTTGGCATAAGTTTATGATGGAACAAAGGCCGCAAAAATATCTGATGACAATTCTATTCCTAGAGCCGACAGCGTGTCAGATATTTTTGCGGCCTATGATTCATCATATATTGATGCCGTTGACTGTACCTAGTAAATTGTACTGAATACATAACCGGATGTCCTCAAATAACTATTAAAACAATAGTATAAAATTAACTGCCTCTCGAAGTCGACATCTGCAAGGCAACTTAATAAAGCTTACTTGACTAAGTAGCTGGTAACTTTTCTCGAGTTTACAACTAGTTATTAATACTTTCGTCGAGAAAGTTTTTTTATTCAAATTGATTAAACGTTGAACGGGAAAGCTCGTAACGTAAAAAAGAAAAGCTACCGCCGACGATCGCGTTGCGAACCGCTGTTTGAAATTTGCTGCGAGACGGAATTCTCGTTGAATTTCGAGTTCTATCCTATTAAAAGTTTGTCAAAGTATTAGAAATTGGAACGAGGGGCGAGCGAGATGCTATCACGCCATTTTTCCGGTTCTCCCTTCGCAGCGCGGGAGGCGAGCAAAGCGGCCCCCCGGGCTGGGATCGCAAGATTATGTTTCGCTATCTGTTTTGAATTCCTAATTTGAATATAATTAATTCAGAAATTCCAACGTTCAATTTATTTTGAAAGTTATCCTCTTAACTGCTTTTTGTATCCATCTACCTACGCTACAATAAAAGCCAACAAATAATTTTCGCTCAAGCTACCCATTAAACTCGTGTTTTTACAAATGAGCTTTCAAATTTATTTTCAGAACATAAACTGTCTCGACAGCGAGACAATCCTCAATGTTCAGGTCGTGTTAATATTCTAATTTTTATTTTGACATCGTTGACTAATGCTGTCGTTTATTTTTATTGCTGGTGTTATTTTAGTGGCGTTCGTTTCTGGACGGGAGGTGGGCTCGCGTCCGCTACTCGCTATTATTGCTCGTCGACGCATCAGTCATCGCGCTAATAACTCTGTGGATATCTATTTTAACCTGAGACGGTTTGACAGGCCGACATCGCGGCGTGCCACTGCCACGACACCAGTGTGCGGCACCTTTGAATATCTTGTTGCGCCGGACGCAGCGCTCGCGCCGCGCTGCCGGCACGCGCGGCCCATACTTGATTTATCACTCCATTGTTGCGGCGCGTCGACCCACCCTCTCCGGATAAGGCTAAACATTCAATTGCCGGAACGCTCCTTGAGAAGATTTTGTTCCCTTCAAACGAACGATTGACTACTTTACCTACATTACATTTACTTTGTTCCGTCTGCCATTCGGGGCCAATTCAAAACAGATTTGTTTTATTGGTACAGAAAGTTTAGCATACATTTAAAGATATGCTAACAAATGCTCAACGAATTATAGGAATGTAAACGTATTTATTTAAAATACGCTTGTCGTTATTCATAGTGTCCTATCCTTGACATTTTTTTATACCCGCACCTGTCCGCTGTGTGTACACAAATAAATATATATGTATCTGAAAATGTATTTTCCTGTAGGTAAAATATCAGCAAAATATATTGACGTGAACTCGTAACAGTTTGTTTTTATTTAGAGAATCTGTTCGATAATAGCTAAAGTTGCGGTTAATGGTCCGCGAGCGAATTTCTCCTCGTAAAAAGGTCGCTTCCAATTGCAAAGGAATTCCTTGCGGAAACATAATTCTTGATCAAATACAAAAATACATAGTTCAGTGGACTGAGCGAATCATATTTAACTAAACAATTTAGCACTATTTTATGATGTCCCATTAGACGTGCTAACTCCATGTTTCAACACTTTCGACATCGAGGATCCACCTAACACCGCTAACCAGCGTTACGTTGTAATATTCAGTTTCTTCACCGCGTTGCCCAACGTTTAGAGCCTGTTCGCAAATAAAACAGCCATTGTTAAATCAGGTGTACCTAGGTATAATATAACAAAACTAACCGAAGAAACACGGCTACTTAAATAACACTGGTCATAAATGGCCGCCCGGCGGTTACCCGACTAGTTTTATTGAGCCCTGCTCTGACTGGATCGTAAATTTCCCCAAGTAATTACTTTCCATTCCGCCTTAAATTTGCAGTCTATCATTTAAAATAAAACGCGCAAAACGCTTCCCCCCTTTGACGGTACGGTTCTTGTTCATTTCTACATTTGATTTTTGATTTTATAATTCTAAAAAGACTGCATACGGTTTTCAATGCGGAAAACACGTAATTTTTTGAAATGGAAGTAGAAACCCTCCGTATGTATGTATGGGTATATACATGTAGGTCCGGCTTGTGATGTCTTTGAATTACATTATCTTGATAACATGTTTGACGGCTGTCAATATAACGCCAAAAAATTGATTAACTTTAATCCGTCAGATTTCCTTTTAAGGGTTAGATTGAAAGGAATTTTCCGGACAGGTTCTGTAATTTAACGAACATGTAAAGATCTAAGTTTGACATCAAATTTGCTTTAATAATTCCGTGATGGTAATTTTGATGATGCAAGATCTGTTACTAGAGTCCTACTTAGGTTGTTATTACCATTCAATTTCTGCTTGTAATTCCCATTAACATTGTTTTATGAGTCAGACGTGATTGTATTTGTTCGTCGTCGGACACAAAAAACCCCGTGGGCGGCGATTGTTTTAGAGCATCAGACATAGGTGGAATACTAATAACCACTCATGCACCGTTCGGTGTCTGCATACAAACCAGCTTCGTCGCTCCGAGTATATGATGCGACCAGTGCTAAATTCTAGCTTTCACTCGAATGTTGTAGGTTATGTGTTGAAACACTGTTTTCAAAGTACTTTCTATCGGTAAAACTTTTACTCATTTCTATGTTTTCGTTGTTACAGGCGAGCCCTGATAATAGTAGAAATGTCTCGCCACGGTATCACGACGCGTCAATGGAAGATGTGAGTATAATAAATAAAATATAATTTTTACACTAATAATTTATTTAGAAATAAAATTTAGTTTTAGTATTCATTTCCTTCCCGTGTGGAAGCGAGTAAGAATCGCACCACCCCTTTTCTTTCGTCGGTGTCGTGCACAATGGGATCAGGGTTGGATGTGTTGTGAGCGACATACCGCCATCTTTAAAATTAAAATTGCTAGAAATAGCGCTGAGAATGATATAGGTAGAGCACATGAACTTATCAGCGTAAGTACCTACGCTGATAATTTAATGTGTTCTGCCGAACCCTTTTGAAAATAAAATATGTATATAATATGTATGTTTTAGTTTTCATGTAAATCGTTATGGTTTAAATACTTTTCAGGTATCGGACGCTAGCTCACTATTCCGGGTGACGGGCGCGGGCGGTGTCGCGGGCGTAGCGGCGGCGGGTGCAGCGGGCGGCGGTGCCAGGAACGAGCTGGTCGCGCGCGGGGGCAGCGGCGGCGCGCTCGCGCTGTCGCGGGCGCCCGTCGGCGGCAGCGCCAGCCCCGCGCCCGCGCCGCTGCCACAACCCGCGCCCTCGCCCGCACCCGCTGCCTTGCCACCGCCCGCGCTGCCGCCGCCGCCCTTCCGCGCCGACACGCCGCACCGGCCCAACGGCGCGCACATCCCCGCCCTCGACGGCCACGCCGCCACGCAGATCCCCGCGCGGCCCGTGGGCGCCGCCGGGCCCGACACGCCCGAGCGGCCCGCCAGCAACAACAAGCTGCAGCCGGGCGCGCGCGCCGCCGCCGACAGCCCCACGCCCGCGCCGCCGGCCCCGCCCGCGCCCTCGCCGCTGTTCCCCTCTCACACCGCCTACCAGGCGCATGCGGCGCCCGCGCTGCCCGACTTCAGGCACACCAACCACGAGACGCGGACCGAGCCCGGTGAGCCGGCCGCCGCGCCGCTGGACCTGCACGCGCACCACGCGCCGCGCGCGCCGCACCTGGCCCCGGCCGCCGCGCCGCAGCCGCCCCACCCTAGTCTCCCGAGCCGCGTGTCGCACTCGCAGCCGCACCCCGTGATGCCGGGCCACGACGTCCGGAACGCCCCGGCCGCCGCTCCGGCTCACCCCTCCGTTCCTATCTCGTTCCCGAGCCGAGTGAACGGCGTGGCGCCGCCGCCGCCGCACTCGGCCGCGTCGTCCACGCCGAGCTGTCTTCCGAGTAGTCAACCTCTGGCCGCGCGGCCGCTCTCTCCGGCCGCGCCCGCCGCTCGCCCCTACCCCGCCCCGTCAATCGGGTCTAGTCATATAAACTCGAATTTAAGTTCCAGTATTCATGGCCATTCGATACCGTTTCAGAGTCAACCAAGTTTACAGAAACATTCCGTACAATCTGTATATACGAGTCGGCCTCCCCATCTCGCCCCTTTCACCGTGCCTAATCACGTTTCTTCTAATCATGTCCAATCTTCTTTAGCCAATCAACCGACTGCCACACACTTAAGTCATCCAATAAACAGTCATTCCATCGTCAATCATGTGAATCATCTTCCCTCGAGTAATTCGTTAGCGACGTCAACTCCGAATCACATTGGGCCTCCATTATCTCTTCCTTCTACGACTGCCAGTTCTCTATCGAGTTTTACGCCAAATTTAAAACATCCCGGTCTCGGTCTACCTCCTCACCCGATCCCTCTCATTCCCCCGGTGACGCTTCACCAGCCGCACAATCACTTGGACGCGTCCCCCGCATCGAGTGGCGCGGCAACCGCCACGACAAGCAGCAGTCATTCCCTAGCGCCCCCAGTGATAGATTCGCGGCAACCGGTCCCGAGCGAAACGCAAGCCAGAAGCGAGGTGGCTATTGTGAGCTCTACCCTTGCGGCCAACGGCTTCCCGCCACCGGCCGCTTACTCCGGAACGACGTTCCCGCCCCTGTACGCGCCTTATGCTACGACACTGCAACACAGCCCCTATCTGCCACCCGCTGCTGCATCTCCTAGAAATTCTGCAGACACGGTTAGTACTTTCACCTACAAAACATTCTCTCTTTAACGAATCTGATGAAGTGGGATAATCATGTGTTTCATCTCATCTTTCCAGCGCACAAGTCTATCCGCATCGCCGCTGGTTGCGCCGAAGACGCCCAAAGGCGTGAGACCGCACACACCAGGCTCGACGGGCGCCGCGGGTTCGATACCTCCACACGCGCCGCATTCATATTCACCTAGGCACAGTCCTAACCGAGAAAGGGAAAGCTTTAGGTATGCCCATTTAATACATTAATTTATAACAGTTCTGAAACAAAGTAGGGAGTTTATTGTAAACTCCCTCTTATCCAACGAGTTTCACCGTACTAAACGTGACATTAAAAATTAACGACACATTCCTTGGTTGTTTTCTTTTTCTAGTTACGTTAGCATGTGCGCTTTTTCGTCTCATACTTTTTCATGTCTTTAGGCCCTTTTGCATATGAATTTTCTTAAATCTTTTGTCTTTTGCATTACTTTGCAATTATTAACGAAGATATACGGCGATCTAAGGCTAAAGACCATCTTGGTTTGGTTTCAGCACCTTTGCATTTATTTATAAACGAAGGTTGGCGGCGATCATCATATTAAGACTATCTTGGTTTGATTTCAGCAGCAACATCAGCAGTCTCTCTCGCAGCACGCCCGCCTCTGCGAGCAGCGCGCTCGCGCCGACACTGAGCGCCCCGCTGGCGACCCCTCTGGCGACTCCACTGGCGACCCCGCTTGCGGTTAGTTTCATTTAAGCCTGCAGCACACTGGCGCGGCCTGCGGTGGCGGACCAAATTTGACAGCTAATGACAAGTTTTCTATTGTCCGCTGCGGCCCCAGTCTGTCAGAGGCCTTACGTGGTTAAGTCCAGTCTCTAAACCCTGGCATTACCGTGACATAATACCCCAACCAATTCGCTTGTTTTTAATTTCGTTTTAGCTTTGACAACGAACAAGCTTTGCAAACAGCCATTTCGATTGACATATACTTTCCATCATGTCAGCTTTCGTGGATTAACGTATGAATTACTTGAGCACAGTGTGCAGCACGTAGACCGCTCTAAATGTAAGTACCGTTGTGGTAATTGCAGGCGCCGCTCGGCGGGCTGGGCGGTCTGGCGCCACTCGGCGTGCCCCTGGCCGCGCCGACGCCGACGCCGGCGGCGCCGGGCGCGGGCGCGCAGCTGGCGCAGTCCCTCGCGCCCGTGCCCACCGTGCCCAGCATCAGCTCCAGCGCCAAGCCGCCCGCGCATTGGGGGGTCACGTGAGTACACTACATAAAAACAAAGCAAGCAGAGTGTTTATCGAATTACAGGCAAACACAACATGCATTATCTTATGCTAAACAATGTGAAGCGAATGTGAACTTTGTGTGTACAACATTTTACAAAGGATTTCTGGCCAGCTTACTGGTTAGTAATTACTAGGCTTAGGACTTTTGGTAGCATACCGTGGTTTTAAAGCCCATGGAGTGGAGTTGCCATACATATAATTTCCACTGCTACCAAAAGTCCCAAGCCTAGTAATTACTGTTTTAAGTTTGTGAAAGTTGTCTCACACTCATCAACTCGATACCGCCTCGACGAGTTGCTATGTTAAGGAACAAGTTGGAACCCGACCGCAGACAGCTGCAGCAGAGGACGTGTCGCAGCGACAATACATAGAAACCAGTAGTGTCTGCTGCTGCTGTCTGCGGTCGGGTTCCAACTTGTACAGTCAAAGAATTTAATTTCCTACCCATTTAGGACTATTTCAAAGAGACACTGTAAATAAAATCATAAGAAGTCTCTTACGTTTTGATTGATTACGTCACTTTGACAAAGTCCTAAATGGGTAGGAAATTAAATTCTTTGACTGTACCTTTATGATCCAAGAGGTTGTCGTCACGGAGTCCGGAGTAGCGTGCCATGTGTCGTGCCACTTTCGCACCAACGTCACCCGATCGCCGTGTTGTTGTAGGCGACGTGGAGGAGACGAGGTGGCGACAACGGTCCCGATGGAAATCGCACTATAGTATTTTCACTTCTCATGCTCTAAAAGTTCGTCTTTATGTCGTGCGTAGGCGACATAAAGTCGCTTTTTATGCTCTAGAGCATAAAGTAAAATCTTCGTCGAAGACCAAGGCAATCGCTGCAACAGCCACACGAACATCTTTAACTTCATACAACAACCTCTTTATTTTATTTCGTTTCGTTCGTATTCTAAGACCAAGGCAAAGATACCAACAGCCAAAGTACACAATAAAACTTCATGAAATAAACTTATAATTTGTATTTCGTCTCATTTATTATTTTTTATATTGTTGCTGTTTCATTTCCTCGCAATCGAAGTGAAAAGTAGAGTGTACAACTCGTCCATAAAACCCATTTTACACTCGACTTTATATCTATCCTCGCTCGCAAGCTCGCTCGGATGGATAAACGTCTCGAGTAAAATGGTGCGTTTTATGCACTTGTTGTACAATCTACTATTTCACCTCACTAGCTCGGAAAGGCCTTTTTGTATGTTTGATATCTATTGAGAAAATCGCTTTTTATCCACATGTGAAGAAAGTAGACGTAGAACGTTAAAAGTACTTTGACGTAGAACGTTAAAAGTACTTTGACGTAGAACGTTAAATGTTTATTTTTGTTTTTTGTATATTTTGTGACATATTTTTTTGAACTTTTTTTAAACTTGTTTTTTAACTTTTTTTAACTTTTTAACTTTTTTTTTATTTTTAACTTTTTTTTTACTTTTTTTTATTTATTTTTAACTTTTTTTTTCTTTTTTTTACCCTTTTTCTTATTTTCCTCGCTGTAGTGAGGTGAAAAGATTTGTGTTGTACACGGGTGAAAAGTTATTTTACGTGTCGTGTGTTGAAACACTCGCTACGCTCAGGATTTTATTTTTCAACCACTCGCTTCGCTCGTGGTCAAACATAGGGTTCTTTCGCTGGCTCGTGTTTCAAATGAACACTCGCAGGTAAAATACAAGTTTCTCCCCTTGTATAACAAATAACTATTAGTGTTCTGTGAGGGCACCCATGTGCGGTGTGTTGACGTCGTAATTCTGTTTCCAGCCGGGCCGGCGGCGAGCGCGGGTTCGCGCCGGCGCCGCCGCTGTTCGGCGCGCCGCTCGCGCCGCCCAACCCCAACCCCTTCTCGGCGGAGTCGCTCTTCCAAACCAGTCAGTATAACACGCACATATTTATACAATGTCGACGGAATTGCCTCTTGAATACAACACGGCTGGCATAAGATTGGGCGAGAAGCGAGAAAAGGCTTGTCACACATGTTACTATATTGCTTTGTTGTGTCTTTTCTTCCGTCGCGCACTCTTGTGCTAGCCATAATAATTTGATAATATAAGGCTTGTTCACGAAATAAAGTAGCCATAAGAAAATGTAAATAAATCTTGTTTTTCTCACAGCACTTCAAACAAAAAACAGTCAATTATATCACTAAACATTGTAAAAAGAATGTACAATGCAATTTTTTGTAAAACCCTAAGAGTTGGCAAACTGTCTGACTTTCTTTCGAATGCCTGCCATCAGCGTATTTATTGATTTTTTTGTGAACTGACGAGAGGCTGCGTTCCATATTTTTTTGAAATCAGCTTCATTGTCGGCCACTGCCCCCTTCTTGAGCAGGTATCGTTTGATATTTGCCCAATACCTTTCAATCGGGCGAAGTTCTGGGCAATTTGGTGGGTTAATGTTTTTCGCGACATAACTACTATTCTTATTGTTATCAAGCAAATCTAAGGTGGCTTGAGCGTAATGAGCAAAAGCTAAATCAGGCCAAAATATTGGAGGACGTGTATGTTTCCGATATAAGGGCAGAATTCGCTTTTTAATACACTCCTGTGGGTAGACATCTCCGTTTATTGTACCGATAGTGAAAAAGCTCATACTTTTAAGCCCGCATGAGCAAATAGCTTGCCATACAAGGATTTTTTGGGCGAATTTTTCAAAAGCCACGCTCTTATGTTCTTCTGGAACGTCCTCGCCAGCTGCACACGAGTAAAACTGGGGCCCCGGTAACGTTTTCATGTCTTTTTTTACATATGTTTCGTCATCCATTAAAATGCATCGGTCGTTATTTTGAATTAAAAACTTGTCCAAATCTTTAGCTCGAGATTTCGCTCTTTCAAGCTGGGCAGCAGTCCTTTTCCGCATTTTCTGTTTCTTCCTGGTCTGTAAATTATTTCTCTTTTTGGCGTTTTGTACGTTCCCGACCGAAGTTTTTAACTTTTTGGCTACATCGCGAATAGAGGCCGATGGATTTCGACGGAAAGACGCTACTATGTCCGTGTCCAATTTTGGCTTCACGCAGCCTTTTCTGTGACCGCAACCTGGTAGATCACCTAGAGTATTAAATTCCCTAAACATTTTTATTACTTTTCGTACACCATTTTTAGATAATTGATACCGTTTTGCGAGTTGTCGCATCGAAATACCCTTTTCTGTACAGTAGGATATTATAATTAATTTACGAGTTTTTTAATTTATCCTCGGCATCTTGATTTTATCTAGTCAATGACATATATTATAACATTTATCTTCAACTTGACAATACATGTGTCAAAATATCATGCATTGGCATAGCAAAAGCTTTCTATATAATTATGAAGGCCAAACTTTTGGTGGCTACTTTATTTCGTGAACAAGCCTTAGTCCCATTGCCTGAAAAGATCTGATGTATGTGAGAAAAATTATCCGTATCCAACCTTCCTATTTTGTCGCTTTTTACTAGCTATATTGTAACTCAACATGCCGCGCAAGTGAAAACTGTGTTTGAGTGAATTGACCGCTTGGGGCATCCCGACAGCTGAGCACACCCGAAACGTCAAACGAAACAGTTTCGCTCTTATAATTATAAATATTAATTAGCATATAGCCTTGTTATCCATCTGTGTCAATCGTCTACGTGCCAAGTGCGTAAACGCTGTAGGTAGCGTCACATGAACCTCTCAGCTGCTCGAGTAGCTCAAGACTGCGCGCGAACTGTTTCACAGCGAGATAGACTACACGTCTGAAGAGAAAGAGATGATTCTGATTAGAACACTTGAAAGAGGCGGGTAGTCGGTTCAAATTAACTGTCAATTTTCCATATAAAAAGTGACATTTATACACCTACCTGACGCGCGTACAATGCGTTACTTGATCGACCTACTGTTTGGGGAAGGATCGACCCCGCTGAGGTTAGATTTTGGTATGGACTCATTATGTTTGTACGTTTTTGTGGCGAGGGGGGGGCTAGAGCTCCCCTGGTTCCGCTAGTGACCTTTGTGTAACAGTATCGTTTGGTCCCAGGCCCGAGCGCGGACCTGCTGCGGCGCGAGCTGGACAGCCGGTTCCTGGCGGCGGCGGGCGCGGCGGGCGCGGGCGCGCGCACGGAGATGCACCACCACCAGCACCAGCACACGCACGTGCACCAGCATCCGCACCACCATCCGCACCAGCTGCTGCATCCGCACTCGCCTCTCGTGAGTACACAACTACTTTATGTTCTACGAGGGTGTCGAGCGACCATACCGACTCGTTGATGGTAAGCAGCAAACACAGTCGCCTGTGGACGCTTGCGATTCCAGAAGAATCACAAGCGTGTTGCTCAAATTTTATTGATTTGAGCATTCATTGTGTTGATAGCTAGAGATGGACGCAGGTCCCTCACTCTCATCACAACATCCTCGGGCGACCTTACTCGCCACCAGAGGCCCTAGCACGATATGTTTTGTCGTGACGTTTCAGTGCATTTTCGCCGTAAAACGAGACGATAAAACATATCGTGCTAGCTGGGCAGAAACAGAACACAAAATAACCACAAAACAAACCACTGCTTTGTAGTGTTGCTATATTATTGCATGCTATGACACATGTGGTGTTAGTTCCTGGTGGTGAGTAAGGTCGCCAGAGCTCCCTAGGATGCGCTGTGTTGGGAGTGAGGGACCTGCATGTCTCTATCTGTCAACAAAGCGAATCCTCAAGTGAATAAAGGGTCGGCAACGCGCTTGTGATTCTTCTGAAGTCATAAGTGTCCATAGGCTACGGTACCAGCTTAACATCAAGCAGGCCGTAAGCTTGTTTGCCACCATCGATGTATAAAAAAAAACAAAGCAGTGGTGTTATTATGGTTGCGGTCTTCTGTAAGGCGGAGGTACTTCCCAGTTGGGCTGCTCCAAATATTGAGCGATATAATTCCACTGTATCCTATATCTCTTTACATGGGGGATAGGATTGCGTTCGACCTTCGTATAACCTGATGGAAAGTTAAGATAAGGCCTACGATGGTTCACGCTTACCAGAAGAGTTAAACGTGACGTATAGTATTAATATTCGTGATGTGATTCCAGTTCAAGGACGTGAGCAAGATGAACTCGCTGTACCGCGGCGGGCTGGGGCTGGGCTACCCGTACTCGTCCTCGCTGCTGCACCCCGCCGCGCCCTACCCGCCGCCCGCGCCGCTCTCCGCCTACGCGCCCAAGGTACGCCCGCCGGGACCCGAGCTCCCAGCACTTTGAGAGCGCGAGTGTCGCGCCCAACCTCCGCTGGTAGGCTGCGTCCCACGTAGGCGAATCAAAGCGAACAGAATTGTGAAGCGATCCGATGCGGTGACGCGCGAATGTGATGCGACGCGGCGGCCTTGTCCTACGTGCGCGTGAATCCCGCCGCCGCGTCACATTCGCGCGAAAATATCAAATCAACTGACCGCGTCCGCTTCGCGCCGCATCGCATCGCGTTTGCGAGGATTTCGCCCTCGTAGGACACCGCGTTATTGATTTCTTGGATTCCTTGGGCTCCTATCGTTTGAACGATCGTATCAGGTTCATAAAAACGAGCCGGTCATATGACGACGAAAGAAGCGGGAAATTCAGCGATTGCTCTCCTCAACACGATACCGAAATCGGTGTCACACTGTTCGCCCATTTTGAGACATCTGCGTGCGCAAAACGAAAACGCTCCCTTGATATAAATATAAACGTTCAACGAGGTCCCCGTGGTCCTAATTATTATGAATTGTACTGCTTTTGCGGTGCCTCCCGAGTGACGACGGCGGATATTTTAATTCCAAATATACAACTGGTTGATCAGCCTGCCAAGCAACAGAGGTGGGGAGAAATGTGAAGTGTACAATCCACTCAATTTAATGTTTTGCAGTGGTTAATGGTTTTTTTTATGAGATATTTGATTACAAAGTCTGCAAACTGAGTGTAACTGTTCGTAAATGGCGTTTTATGCAATAAATCTTATAATTTATTTTTATTATTTATAAAAAGGCAAGGTACTAGCAATGGCAGCTAGGTTAATAATTAGACTCATAAATTCTACAATATGATTCACTTAGTTTGCAGATGTTATTAATAAGCTTTATGCATCTGCAGATTACTATACAAGAATTACTACTGAGCGTGGATTTTACTACCATTTTTATTCCGCTGTAATGTCTATTTCTTGTTTGTATATGATATCGCATCAGATTGTATTTAGTGTTAGTCAAATTCACGCTCAATATTTTTTCTGAAAAACATGCATATGTCATTACGTTAATACTTTCTTTGTCTACCTCTACTTTTGTTAGAGCTTACGTCGTTTATGTTGCTTTACGATCATTAACCCTGCCTCGCCTCATTTTAACAGCCCGTAGTGTCGGCCGCGAGCGACTCCGCAACTAAACCACCACCTCGCCCCGCAGTCGCGGTAGGTTTCCACTTTGGCACTTCAATACTCCGCATGCTTAATTTCACTACTACCATTTCTTTTATTTTACTACTTTTACGTCTATATGCCGCCGTAGTAAGTACAGCAGCTTATAACTCTCACGTGGACCGTTTTGACATTTCAGAAAACCGGCAAATGGAACGCGATGCACGTGCGAATCGCGTGGGAGATCTACAACCACCAGCAGAAGGAGAAGACGGGTGGCGCGGGCGCGGGCGCGGGCGGCGTGGGAGGCTTGGCCGGCGACAAGGACAAGCTGCGCGCCTTCCCCGCGCCCGCGCCGCCGCCCTCCGCCTACCGCTCGCCCTACGATCTGCCCGCGCCCTACCTGCCGCACCACCCGCATCTAGGTAGCGCACGATACCCGCTCGGGCCCGCGCCCGTCCCCTCCGCCCTCGCGCCGCCCACTGATCGAGGTTTGCGCGTTTCAGGGATATCGCCGTTCGGACGCTACGGCGCCGGCGCGTTTCCCGGCGCCCCGACCGCGTTCGGTCTCTACGGGCGCGAGTTGGCTCTGTCCTCCACGCTGCATGGCGTGCACCACGCCGGGCCGCTCGGCGCGCCGCTGCACGACGCGTGGCGCGCCGCGCGCCCGCCCGTGCCCGTGCCCGCCGCCGTCGTGGCCGCCGAGGCGCGCCGCGACCACGAGGAGCGCGAGCGGGCGCGTCGCGAGCGTGACGAGCGCGAGCGTCGGGAGCGCGACGAGCGCGAGCGCCGCAAGCAGCACCAGCATCGCGAGCGCGAGCTGGAGCGCGCGCGCGCCCGCTCGCCGCTGCGCAACGGCCTGCCCGAGCCGGAGCGCGAGCGCGAGCGCATCAAGGACGAGCGCAAGGAGCCGCCGCGCCCGCCGCCGCCCGCGCTGCCGCCGTACGCGCCGCCGCCGTGGGGCGACCCGTACCGCGCCTTCGATCCGCTGCAGCACATGCGCTTCGCGCCCATCGTGGAGGCGGCCATCCGCGCCGAGGAGGACCGGCACAAGATGCTGAGCGCGTACGCGCACCACCAGCAGATGAAGGCGGCGCCGCTGCTGCACCGCGGCCTGGGCGCGCACGGGCCGCTGTCGATGCCGCACCACGGCGCGCACGCGCACGCGCACGCGCACGCGCACCCGCACGCGTCGCTGGCGCCGATGCCGCAGCTGGCGCCGCCGCTCGCGCCGCTGGCCCCGCTGGACCTGCTCAAGAAGGAGGAGCCGCGATGATAGCGCCGCGGCGACCCCGCCGTCTCCACCCGTGTACATACAGTAGCGTAAACGACGTCGCAAGTGAGAATACGACTAATTGAATGTATATCGTTTGGTATTATCGGTTTAGACAAATATTTATTGAAACGTCGCTTGCTGAACAACGGTCGCTGTGGTCTTGGGCCGCCCGCCTCGCCGCAGCGTGGGTAGTAGGTACTGGGCAGCGGGCGCGGGCGGTCGCCGACATGTGCAATATAGGACGAGGACTCTGGCGCGCGGCGCCGCCGGCCTGTACACTACTGCTTGTTTATTTACATGGAAATATCTATAGAGTTGTTATTGTGACCATTATTAGTTAATTATACATCAAATTGCTGATTATGTGAGTGATAGGATTATTGGAATCGCTATCAATATAATTATACATATTTATATATAAATATAAATAAAATGTAAATATTAGTGTGTAAATTAGTGTTAAAATATAGAATTGGTTTATTTAACTTCAAACAAAGGAAAAATCCCATAAATTATTATTGTATCGGGAGTTTAATTTATGCTTCCGTTAAAAATCTCATAATGGTTTTTCAAACGTACCAGTGGAGTAAATTTATTTAATTACTGACTCCTTCATTAGTGATCATGAAGTAAATTAAATTCAACTGTAATAGCGGATGATTTTTTGTTTTAATGCATTTAAAAGTATGTGATATTATTATATGTATGTATTGTGAAAAAAATATTTTGTCTGACTTCAAGTAGTGTCTCTCAGGTTTATAGATCTAATGAGTATATGCAGTAATGTTCAAATTTGTATAAAAGTATTACATAAATCATTACATTTCTTTAAGAACAAAGTTTGGATTTGAAATATTTGTGAGCAATATCCGTGTTCATGTTTGTTTAGTTATGTTAAGACAACTATGAACGCGTTAATGTGCCATTCAACCAGTGTAAATGATAATTGAGTCAGACAAAATTACAGTTGTAACATGTCTTATGGCACATTAAAAATGTTGTGTTTTTATCTCACGATGAACGATGAAGTGTATTATAGTTTATACAAAATCATTCTGTATACTAAAAAGTAAATGAAAGCTTGGTGCGATTCAGAAAATACCATTAAAACTTTTGATTTTTATACCAATAAGATTTTTATATACCTTCCTTTCCACCTAACCGTGGCACGTCTGCCACTGTTATCCTAACTGATTATTCAACGACAAAGCTGCTTCATTTTGTAGGATATCTGCAAGAAATTTGTATTAGGAAATATCAAAATCAACTTAGGTACAGTCGACGCCAAACATCTGTTTACAGTTTTCGCCGTATTACAATCAAATGGAATAAGGTGCGTAAGTGTAAACATATGTTTACAGTTTTCGCCTTATTACAATCAAATGGAATGTAAGTGTAACCATATGTTTACAGTTTTCGCTGTATTGCAATCAAATGGGATAAGGTGCGTAAGTGTAAAAACATGTTTACAGTTTTCGCCTTATTACAATGAAATGGAATAAGGTGCGTAAGTGTAAACATATGTTTACAGTTTTCGCCTTATTACAATCAAATGGAATAAGGTGCGTAAGTGTAAACATATGGTTACAGTTTTCGCCTTATTACAATCAAATGGAATGTAAGTGTAACCATATGTTTACAGTTTTCGCCGTATTGCAATCAAATGGAATAAGGTGCGTAAGTGTAAACATATGGTTACAGTTTTCGCCTTATTACAATCAAATGGAATGTAAGTGTAACCATATGTTTACAGTTTTCGCTGTATTGCAATCAAATGGGATAAGGTGCGTAAGTGTAAAAACATGTTTACAGTTTTCGCCTTATTACAATGAAATGGAATAAGGTGCGTAAGTGTAAACATATGGTTACAGTTTTCGCCTTATTACAATCAAATGGAATGTAAGTGTAACCATATGTTTACAGTTTTCGCTGTATTGCAATCAAATGGGATAAGGTGCGTAAGTGTAAAAACATGTTTACAGTTTTCGCCTTATTACAATGAAATGGAATAAGGTGCGTAAGTGTAAACATATGTTTACAGTTTTCGCCTTATTACAATCAAATGGAATAAGGTGCGTAAGTGTAAACATATGGTTACAGTTTTCGCCTTATTACAATCAAATGGAATGTAAGTGTAACCATATGTTTACAGTTTTCGCTGTATTGCAATCAAATGGGATAAGGTGCGTAAGTGTAAAAACATGTTTACAGTTTTCGCCTTATTACAATGAAATGGAATAAGGTGCGTAAGTGTAAACATATGTTTACAGTTTTCGCCTTATTACAATCAAATGGAATAAGGTGCGTAACAAATACTAAAAAACAGAATAAATCAATATTTTTTTTTCTTTTAGAATCTTACACAAATCGGCTTAGTCCCAAACTAAGCAAAGCTTGTACTATGGGTACTAGACGACGATAAACATACTTATATAGATAAATAAATACTTATATACATAGAAAACAAAAAAATATTTGTGCTCGTCACACAAATAAATATGTCATGCTCCCTGGCAACCCCACTTTCGATTTCGGGCTTTCTGAGTATGTGAAAAAATTGTACCGAATTAGTACTTATGTACTTGAAAAAAATTGTACTTCAATAGTTTCGAGAGTACAATTATTTTAAATTGGGGTTGCTGGGGAGCATCTCTCCAGCAACCCCAATCTTAAAAAGAAGGAGTTTCGAGTAAAATCTTAGTTTTTGGGTAAAATAAGGCCCAGGAGGCTCCCAAACATCAAACGTGATTTTTTTGCCGTTTTTATAGATAATGGTACGGAACCCTTCGTGCGCGAGTCCGACTCGCACTTGGCCGGTTTTTTTTAATAATTTTAATAAATCTAAGGGCTTCGGACACATTGGTACAATTCCATATTCGTACAATTTGAAATGTTTACCCAGGTAGCTAAACCGTGGCCATAAATTGTGCAGTTTTCCTATATCCTCTTAGGTACGTCTAGTGTGTTTGGTACGACTATTTCTGCGAAAGTCCATTTATGCAAAAGTCCATGTCCGCGTATGTCCCCATTCCTGTACGAGTCCATTTATTTGAACGTCCACTTTACCCCTTTAAGGAAGGTCGGTGTAGGTACGTCGACGAGCGAAGCGAGGAGTGTTAGGAAGAACTGCGACCCTACAGCGCGCGAGCCGAGCGAGCGAAGCGAGCGTGCCGCGGTAGCGGCCGGCGAAGCGCCAGAACCGAACATTTTTTTACTAATAGTTACTATTAGGTAAGTATAAAACGAGGAAGATTATTTAATATGAGGAAGTGAAGAAGTGAAATAAAACATTTTCGGTTCTGACGCTTCGCCGGCCGTTGCCGCGGCACGCTCGTTCGGCTCGCGCGCTGTAGGGTCGCAGTTCTTCCTAACACTCCTCCTCGCTTCGCCCGTCGCGTCGTCGTACCTTTATTTTTTTTCATATGGAACTGTTTTTGTATTCGTTAGCGAACATTTATAATTTGAACAAATATAGAAAATGACTCGTTAAAAATTGTACAAACTTGCACTGTCAATGCATTTGTACAAATATGGAAATTGTACCATGTGTCCGAAGCCCATACCTACCAGATGCTACGCGTGCGATCGTAATGGTTGTAGTCAATCTGCAAGTCTTGTTTGCCTACTACTCGTATTTAGAATATGTTTTTTTATCGCATGCCGATTACGAGCCTAGTGCGGGGACCTACACAAAACAATGGGCTCTACCACTTACTTTTTTTAAATTAAAATTCAAGTTGAAACGCGGCCCTTAGAGTTTTACAAAATTTATTTTTAAAAAACCCGTGGCAGCAAAAATTTTTTGAATGCCGGAAATATGACCCAAACAACCTGCCGTTTTAATTTGGCAAACGATGGACCAAACACCCAGTATACGTAGTCTCTGCACCCTGTATACTTAGACGCTCTTAGTCTCTGCAGTTCTGCTCTTAAGAGTCCGCAGTAAGCTCGATTCTCCGTACAAACGTTAACTACGTTTTAAAACGACTTGCTAGTTTGCTCTGTACTTATAATAAATTAGGAACTTACCTAACCTAAGGAGGGCTGCAGAATGCAGTCTTTCCCATGCCTACCTACTTAGGTATACATGGGAAAGACTGTATTCTGCAGCCCTCCTAATTGCACCAGTCCAGCGCACTGACATCGGTGGCGGAGCGGCGCGGAGGCGGTAACGGTTGTAATGTTCGAGCTATAATGAAAGTGTCGTATTATTTAGTTCGAACATTACAACCGGTACCGCCTCCGCGCCGATCCGCCACCGATGTCAGTGCGCTGGACTGGTGCAATTAGGAGGGCTGCAGAATGCAGTCCACTTGACGAGGAACCGAACTGCATGGAGGGCTATAGCAATGCGGTCACGATCCTGTCATGAGACTCATGAGGGATCGACTAAGAACACAAGTCTACAGTTGATTACGCCGTTAAACTGCCATGCTATAGCCAGAAAATGGTATCTTTTCCAGTCGCTAAGGACGCTACGGCGTCTTTGTTGGGATGACAGTGCGTCAATCTGAGACGTGCACCTCGTATTGCAATTTGTTTCACGGTTCACGCTGTGGTGCTACCGTGTCAGTAAAGTGACCAAAAGTATGCGAACACGACTTAATTGTTAAAGGCATAGGTTGCTCAGAATATTTTTGATCTTTTAATACTGGCCAAACCGGAATTAAGGTTTGAGGCTATCCGCAGCAGAACCAAGGTAACCGATATAGCTCTCCGAATTGTTAAACTTAAGTGGCAGTGGGCGGGGCACATTGCACGTAGAACCGATGGCCGTTGGGGCGGAAAGGTTCTCGAGTGGCGACCACGTACCGGAAGGCGCGGCTTGGGTAGGCCCCCCACAAGGTGGACTGATGGCCTGGTAAAGGTCGCGGGTGGCGCAGGACCGGCCATCGTGGCACTCTATGTGGGAGGCCTATGTCCAGCAGTGGACGTCTTTCGGCTGATATGATGATGATGAGTCTGAGGTCAACCCTTTCACCGCCACAAAATAAAATCCGAGGTGGCACCCCCACGCCATGTCTTCAAGTCTATTATGTTTTCAGACTTCGTAAAAAGTTGGTGGCAACGGTGACAATTGTACAATCAATGGTACGAGTGGGATAAATCGGTGTAATTTGTACCATCAATGGTACTGCCCAATGGTACACGTAGTCCGGCGACCCAAAGAGTGTATGAGGGAAAAGTTGATGGTACATACAGAAAAAAAGGTCAGGTCAAGAGTACCCTAAACCGACGAGCACGTGTGAAGAATGTAATGAAAGTGAATGAAGCAAGAAAGGTTTGTCAGGATCGTAGCAAGTGGAAATCCGCTATCTCTGCATACCCCTCCGGGAAATAGGCGTATGTATTATGTAGAGTCAAGTGCAAAAATATGTATTGATTTAATCCTCTCATGAATATGTACAGTCACCGACATAAATATATGATGAAACAAAGGCCGCAAAGATATCTGATGACAACTCTATTCCTAGAGCCGTAAGAGCGTGTCAGATATTGATGCCGGTGCCTGTACATAAACCTTAAGAGAGATGGGACATATTTATGAGTAACTTGTATGCACCCACCCACTTGACTGTACTAATGTGATTGTAGTAGTCAACATAAAATAAGAATGTATTTAAAGACAAAAGAGTGTTTTTGAACTTAAGTTGTATGACATTCTGTAGTAGAGTTTGTAAGATACTTGTGGATAAATTCTGCGTGAGCTCATGTAGTGAGCGCGCTCTAAAGGGATGTGCAATTAATTAAGGAAGACACAGCTGTCAACTAAAAACCTAGGGCTTCTCTTAAATGAAACACTGCTGCAACTACAAGATGTATTTACTGCGAGAAGAGATTATGTACATATAAATAAAAAATTGCCTATGTTCTGATTTAACCACAATGTATTTAATAGAATTCTTCACTTCCTGTACCAGATTTGAATAGTCTTCATTCTCTTCACTTTCTTTTGCAATTGCAGTACACCATAGAGTAGGGCTTCGGCAGACGGTGGGCATCCAGGCACATAGATGTCAACGGGAACAATCCTATCACATCCCCTGTAAATTAAAACAATGTGTTATAAGGGTGATTCTACGAGCGTTCCAACCGCCGTCAGTCCGCTGCTCGCATTATTGTCAATGTACCGGCAAACTGGCATGGCATCTTCAGGTATTTGAAACAAGTCCAGGACTACTACCAATTTATTGGGAAAGGGATTCAAATCTGCAAGAACTTTGACAATAATGCGAGCAGCGGACTGACGGCGGTTGGAACGCTCGTAGAATCATACATAAGTACACTGAAATTCAGACATTTAAACATTTTTGAAAAATGGTTTATGAGTTTATGACAGTACTCATTCCCTTTTATTTCATTAGGCTTGAATCATGCTAAAGCCTCTCATAGCAGATGCAGGCTTTAAGCCTCTCACAGACTGGCGCGGCATGGCTGCGCCGGTCAATAGTAAACTTGTTATTAGCTGTCAAATTTACTATTGACCGCCACCGCAGGCCGCGCCAGTGTGACTAAGGCCTTAATTGTATTTTAGTATTTTACGCGCTGCCAGTGTCTACTGCATCTGTCTTGCTATGGGCTAATTCAGAGCGACGCGGATGCACGCGAGAATACAACATAGTCCCAAAGATCGAAATAGCGTTTTTTTTTCTTTCTTTCATTTTAAAACATTATTCTAAGATGCTTTATTCAAGAATCCAACAAATTTTCCATCCGGAAGTATTAACATAGTTTCAAATAAAGTCTGAATTGTTTTGTTTTATTATTTATCTTCAATATTATAGAGCAAATGTAAAATGAACCAAAATAAAAGGTAAAACCATTTATTAATATTTTTTCTGACTTTTCAGAAGCTAATTAAGGTATAATTTTTTTGATGTCTGAAATTTTGTTGGATTTTGGCGCTAGGTAACTATTTTAATTGATTATAATTAATAATATATCCATTACATAGATAAAATCAGCTATTATAAATTATTTCCAATTTTTCCATACAAGTTGTCAGTTCATTGCCTGGACTTATAGATTTGATTACCTAAATCTTAATTTTCGTGAACTAAACGATTTCGGGGCTAATTTCATAGTCTTGTAACGTGTAAGCAGAAGCTTTCTACTCCTATTATTAGAAAGAGTTCTGGTTTTAAATTAAGTGACAATTTGATCAAGCAAGCATAAAGTTTATTCCAAGATAAGGCGAGCAAAATGTTGAAGTGAGAGAGAGTCAAGCATCTCACTCCAATAATGTGGGTTGGTCAGATTGTCCAAACTGGATATTTCTCTCTCAAATATTTTTACTTGGAAAAAGAATTACCTCACAACAGAATAGGAGTAGTGGTAATATCCACCACCATTAGCACAGCTTCCCATGGAGATGACCCATCTCGGATCAGGCATCTGATCATATACTTTTCTAAGAGCCGGTGCCATTTTGTTAGTCAAGGTACCGGCAACAATCATAACATCAGACTGACGAGGTGATGCACGGAAGACTACACCATATCTGAAATTGAAAATATTCTTGTTTTACAACCAGTTTGCTTAGTTGGCAGCTACCCTGTCTGCAAAATCAGTGGTCATGGGTTTCAAATACCATTAAGGGTAGAAAAATATATGGTAGACACACAAAATCAGGCAAGATGAGAATAACAGACAGCTAAAGTAATTTATTTTTAATTTGCAATTGCTTTATCTGCCCCTGCCTTTAACACTTCAGAAATAAGCATACTAAATAATAATAATAATATAAGCCTTTTATTCAGACACTTAAGTTTACATTTACATTTTTATCAATAACATTAAAATTCGACAACATCGGTTCGGTCTGTTTGCCGTTTGGCAAAGGCCTCCTCCATCCCTTTCCATCTAACTTTGTCTCTCGCCAGCCTTGTCCATTGTTTTCCCGCAATTTTTATTATTTCGTCATCCCATCTTATTTTTTGTCTACCTCTTTTCCTCTTTTTGTCTCTAGGGTACCACCATATAATTCTTTTGATCCACTTCTCCTTATTCCTCATTATGTGTCCTGTCCATCTCCATTTGAGTGTTTTCTTCCACCCCGGTTTCGCTTCTTATTATTTCGTTTCTGATTCTATGTTTCAGTTTCACACCTATCATGCTTCTTTCCATTGACCTTTGGCATACTTGCAGTTTGTTCAGGTTTCTACTGGTTAGTGCCCAAGTTTGACTGCCGTAGGTTAACACAGGCAATATGCACGCATTGAATAGCTTCCTCTTCATGGATAATCGCATTTCTTTGTTCTTCATGACTTCCTTCAATGACCAGTACCTTTTCCAAGCGTTGGTTGTTCTTCTGTCAATCTCTTTTTCCATCTGGTTGTTCATGGATATTGTTTGCCCTAAGTAAACATACTCGTCTACATACTCAATGATTTCCTGGTTGACTTTTATCTGTGTTCTTGTGGAATTGGTCATTGTTTTAGTTTTATCTAAATTCATGCGCAAGCCCATTACCTCGCTCTCTTTGACCAGTTCCCTTAGCACATTTTGTAGATCATCGGCTGTGTTTGAAATTAAAGCCAGGTCATCTGCGAAACGTAGATGTGACAATATGGTACCATTTATTTTAAACCCATATTTTGGGTTGCTTTCCCAGTTTAGGTTCCTAAATATTGCCTCGAGTACTGCAGAGAAGATCTTCGGTGAAAGTGGGTCGCCTTGTCTTACTCCTTTGTTTATTTTGATCGCTTCCCCTTTGCTTTCCAGCTGTTTTCTTGCAGTGCTGACTTCGTATATATTTTTTATGATTCTGATATACTTCTGCCTTACCCCCTGCTCTTTTAAGGCTTCCCAGATTTTAGTATGTATCAGTGAGTCGAACGCTTTGCTGTAGTCCACATATGCCACATATAATGGGACTTGATATTCCTTGCATTTCTCTATCAGTTGCCTTAAGGTGAAAATGTGGTCTAACACTGAGAAGTCACATCTGAATCCGGCCTGTTCTTCCGGTTGATTCTCATCAAGTATGTTTGTTAGTCTGTGCAGTAATGTTTTTGCAAATATTTTATAGATGTTTGACATGAGGCTGATTGGTCTATAGTTGTTTATGTCATATTGGTTACCTTTTTTGAACAGTAGTATAATATTGGAAGTCGTCCAATGGGTAGGAATTTCTTCTTTGGAAATAAGCATACTACTCATCTCTAAATAAAACCTTCAAAAATCAAAGCTGAAGTGTTTTATAAAACTTAAAAGTTCAAAAGCAATTCAAACTCTAAACTAAAAAATTCATTGTTGTTATTGAAAACCTTCATAACAACTCAAGATAGATATTTATTGTTGAAATCCTGTTGTGTTGTGTACACTTTTAGAAATAACAGTAAGAAAGTATAATGTACCTGTCCATATCATAGCGAGGTGCAGCAATGTGCATCATTTCCACAGCACAACAGGCTAAACCAAAGGTCATAGGCCAGATGGAGCCCTTTCGTCCCCAGTTGAGCAGATCGTCCAGTCTGGCTACCGCAATCTCTGCCAGATTACTTGCATCTTGGAAAGGAGAGTAAGGACGTTTTTCGTTCGGCTTTGGAGCAGGCAAATGAGTCTGACGGACTTGGTCAACGATAGGGGCAAAAGCACCTTTCTTTACTAGAGAAAGAGCTTTAGGAGTCGCAGCTCCCAGTGCCTTGATAGCCTGCATGATTACCTGAAAAATATTTTGGTTATGTATCTGTACATGTATTCCGCACCAAGTTACTTATAGGATAAACAATAACAGAAATGGTCACAGGTTGAACAAAGCTTACTACTTACAAGCTTTAGCACAAATTATACTAGAATTATGTCACTGTACGCTTAGAAAATAAAATTATAATACACAACATTTACGTAAGAATGAACAAGTGTTTATGAAGTTTGCTAAAAGTTCAAATACTACGCCTGATTTTTTTCGAGATATTCTTCTACTTACTGTGATTAAAATTATGAAAAGTGAAATATTTAACAAAACCGGAAACAGTGAATATCTGGCTTATTTTATGATTAAGAAAAATAATGCGCTACTGCTGACTTATTTTAAATTGACTATTTACATTACGGTCTTCATAAACAGTTCTCTTTCGAACGAGTGTATTTTTCTGTACAAAATATTAAATGGTGTATGACGGGGTCTACAGATTATATGATTTCACCACAATTTGACAGTACAACATGTCGAAGTCAGAATTGGGTGTGTCCACGGTGTGTCGTACAGAGGGCCTACCGCGAAAGGCATTCGAAGTTTCCCCTCTCTGTCATACTTACGAGTTCGTACCTAAGTGCGACAGAGAGGGAAAACTTCGAATGCCGTTCGCGGTAGGCCCTCAGATGTAACAATCTGCAAATCTCCAACTACAATTTCATTCAGTGTGGCCAGTTAACAGTAAAGCCGCGTCCGCTGCGCCATGTTTTCGGTGTTTGCAAACATCTAACATGTTTCTCGAACAGAGAAGGGGAGTGGCCAACATGTTTTTTGTTTACAAACATAGAAACATGTTTCCCGTCACGGATGGAAAACATTCCCTGCGTTCGTCTGCGGGGGAGGGGGTCATGTTTTGTCATGGAATGAATTGTACTGGGATGACAGATGTCAAATGTCAAAAGAAAAGTGACAAACAATACGATGCACTCGCAATGGACGTGCAACTGCGGCGGTGCCACGAACTTCGAATCTCGAACTTCGTATATCTCCGTCTCTATCGCACTTATGGTTTAACGAGCGATAGAGACGGAGATATACGAAGTTCGAGATTCGAAGTTCGTGGTAGCGCCGCTATAACTAAATATGTTTTGTAACATGTTTTGCTAACATGTTTTGTTAGTTTTTGGCGCAGCGGACACGCCTTTTGGCGATTATATAAGGGTAGCAATATATAACACTTTACTGAAATATTGTAACCTAACGGGCAGCACAAAAAATGAAGCCAAATCACTTATTTTTAAATTTCTTCATTCGTTAAATTATGCCGACACTGAAGCTATCTTTAATATCTAAGTTAGTCTCTAAGTATAAACTTTTCAATGTAAAATATTTTTTCTTACTCCTCCAAATGTAATTAATTCTGTGGTAACTTATTTCTGATGTTTAAAAATTAACTGGTTCTCCACGATACAGGCGTAGCCTAGTGTGGGGACCTCTGGTAACTATGTAAAACTCATTCTGTTTAAATAAATGACTTTTTTACTTTACTTTTTACTTTTAAGAAAGCGAAAATTGCCGCATTCAAACTTCTCTCGTAAATATTTTTTTTCGCGTATAAGTGTATTCATTTTCCTACAATCACTTAAAAGTTTACACTTAAACAAACAGAGCGCAGCGCGGTTCGGTGCAATACTCGTAAAGATTGGCACTAGCACGAATCTCCAGTTATTTTTATTCATTTGCGTCCAAATTTGAGAATAGGGAACATTACGCAAAGCTCTGCGTAGGGGGCGACACTAACACAAGTAAACAAACCGCCATGACGTACAATGTCATATTTATTAACCTAACAAACATTTGATGAAAACGCGTTAAATTACAAACAGTTTTATTATCATTCGTGTGTAAAATACCTGAGGGCCTACCGTGAACCCTCTGTACTGTGATATTAAAACGGCATCCTATAGCCATTTAAAGCTGGATGAGGGCTTTTTTTTGCTTTACGACGTATTGCGGCTTTCCATAGTTTTCGTATCATCGTTTCCTTCGGAAATGGATGATGCCCTTCATTCTTGCATCCAATTACGCAGCACTGATGCATTTTATTTATTGAAATATTCTCTTCCCTATTTGATCCAGAGCTTTGAAGGACTTGTCAAAGTTGTCAAAATAACTGTTTACTAATTGTGATAGTGCTGCACTCTGGCGGCAGAACATTGCAGTAATGTTCCCTATTACGAGTACAATGTGAAATACAGTATCGTTTTTATTTGAAATTAAATTTATTTGAATGTAATGTAATTTGTGGATTAAATAAAACACTTGGCAGATCATGCAAATTCCATAGGGAACATTACTGCAATGTTCTGCCGCCAGAGGCAGCACTAACACTAATAGTAAACCAGTATAGAAATATAGGGATTCACACACACATGCAAAATTGATTGTCAAATGAGTGACAAGGATGCTTGCATAGACAATACCGCAAGTGTGAACGAGATACAATGTCAACGCTGCTAGTGTCGCCACCTACGAAGAGTTTTGCGTAATGTTCCCTATTGGATCAGCAGCGCAACATGCCTCCAGACAATAGCAATTAGTCAGTTTCTGACAAATTGTAAAATATATTGATCCCATTAGATCTGTAGGATTGCATAATTTTTGTACAAGAAAAATATTACTTGAATCTGTCATGTCTCAGCTGATTGGACTGTCAATGTCAAGTTTGATACGTTGAAATGTACCGTATAAAATCGTTTTATTTTGAATGAAAATCATTTTAAGACGAACAATGTCGATACAAAGAGTAATTACATTTTAAAACCGAGTAATTAAGTAACCTAACATTTACATTCGTTTCTAATAAATGGTGTTAATTGTTAACAGGAAAAGTGGTTTAAGCCCGTATTTAACTTCGAAGACGATGAACCTCCTTCAAAGCTAAGAAAACACAAAGATGGGAGCTTACCAAATTCTAGAACCCCGGTCAAAAATGTGAGTTGTATGGTTACCAGTTCCGTACGTTTATTAGAGAGTATAACAAGAACACTCCAGTCATATTGGTTATCTTTGATACCAAACCCAGAGCAGACGCTGTGGCCGAAATCGGTTAGGACAGCATCATCATGATCATCATCACCTTTATTATTTTTTTCTCTAATTTTACTAACAAGCTTCTAAATATTTACAGAATATTAGTAGTGCCAAATCTGACACGCCTGGAAAACCTCTTATAAACATCAATCACAAAAATTGGATGAAGAATTTTGATCCAGTAACAGTGGAAGACTTAGCTGTTAATAGTAAAAAAATACAAGAAATTGAGGAATGGTTCAAATCAAACATTCACCACAATAATAGTGAGATCTTACTTCTGACTGGCTCTGTAGGCTGTGGGAAGACCATTACAGTCCAGAGACTAGCTGCTAAATATGAAGTGAAGGTCACAGAGTGGATTACACCCTTGGATATAGATATACCAACAGAGTATGGTATGATTGTCATATTCTCCTGCTTAGCCACAAACAGACACTGCATTAAAGATAGATGATAAAACCCAGGCACACCTGATCTAGTATATTTTTCTACCAATTGCTTATTATGAAACAACACTTTTTTTAAATAGGTACTCCATAGATATAAATATAATACTATAAAATAAAAATACAATCATATCAAAATGTATGAGCAATGCATAACACATTTTACAACTGGTTTCTACTTGAGGTAGCCAGCAAGACTGTCCACTTCAAGCACTGAAAGTAGTTATTGTATGAAAGACAGTTATTTGACAAATATCAGCCAAAAAGAAAATGGACTATAGTGGTAAATATCTCCTAACTGCCCCAAACAGAAGTCAATTCAAAAATGTTAGTTAATAGGTGCGTCCACACCAAACGCACGCTCACCCGAGCGCGGCTCGCCCTAGCGTGCGCGCTAAGTGTGGACGGCGATCGGCGAGCAACGGCGCGCCTGAGCCGCGCCGGTGTGGACGGTTGTTTTGTGTGGCCCGCACGCTCATCCGAGCGTTGTCGGCTTTTTGGGCGAAATCAAAGGGGCCGCGGCGCCATGCTACTGGGAATGTACTTATATATTTATTTATCGTTTTCAAATGAATAACGTGAAAATTATTTTCGCGGTGTGCGTCCACACTGAACGCACGCTCACCCGAGCGGCTCGCCTGAGCCCTCCGCACGCTCGCCTGAGCGGCTCGGGTGAGCGAGCGGAGGGCTCGGGCGAGCCGCTCGGGTGAGCGTGCGGAGGGCTCGGGCGAGCCGGTCGGGTGAGCGTGCGTTTGGTGTGGACGCACACCGCGAAAATAATTTTCACGTTATTCATTTGAAAACGATAAATAAATATATAAGTACATTGCCAGTAGCATGGCGCCGCGGCCCCTTTGATTTCGCCCAAAAAGCCGACAACGCTCGGATGAGCGTGCGGGCCACACAAAACAACCGTCCACACCGGCGCGGCTCAGGCGCGCCGTTGCTCGCCGATCGCCGTCCACACTTAGCGCGCACGCTAGGGCGAGCCGCGCTCGGGTGAGCGTGCGTTTGGTGTGGACGCACCTATTGTAAAAAGACAATTTAATAAAGCATAGAATAGATCGTCGAACACTTACGAAAACCTAATACATCAATAATTCAGAGGCAGAATCCTACCAAAGACTGAATTTGCTGGTCAAAAAATAATAAGTATGTTGGAATATATAACGGAAAATCTCACACATGCTCAAATATTTTAACATGATTGTACTTTTCTTTTATAGTGTTACATCTATAGATTATAAAAAAAAAAAAGTGCCATTTCTTAATAAGCAGTTGGTAGAAAAATATACTAGATCAGGTGTGCCCGGATTTTATTGTGTACAGTCTCTACAACAACTATTTTGTATGGGAACTGCACACTGACTATGTAGTCCCCATATACTTGGCTCTTTTTCATATGCTACTAACAGTTTGGATACATTTTTAACCATATTCTTTAATTTTTAGGAGATTATCAATTCAAAGAAAAACAGTCTACAAAATTCCTTGATTTCATATTGAATGCTGCTAATTTCACATCTCTCTTAGATAACAACAACAGTAAATTAGTCCTGGTAGAAGACTTACCAAATACATTTATAAGAACACCTTCTGAATTTACCGATGTTCTACAGTAAGTTTTGGTCTATCAAAATTGGGCAATTTTCGAAAATATGGTCAAATTTCTCTTTGACATTGAGTTTACTAAAGAGCCGTAAATGATAAATAACAAGATTATTCAATCAAATCTAGACTCACCTCACTCCTCATTACATACTTAGTTTAAGTATTAAGAGTAGATAAATGCTCCATTTGATTGTACATGGATTTAATTAATTCTCTATGATATATTATAAAGAGTGTGAAATAATAATTAATTTCACTGTACTTTTCATTTCAGCCAATACAAACAGAGAGCGAAATCACCAATGATTTTTATATGTTCAGAAAGTCATACAGATAGTAAGAATACTGCAGCGAATCTCTTCACACCAAGCTTAAAGGACCAGTTAAAAATACAGCACATTACGTAACTATTTATTTCCTAATCATAATAAATATTAATTCTATCAAATCCTATCCAACAAGCAATATTTGTATATATATTTGCAATCACGTTCTCGGAAAAGGCTCTAACGATTTGATGAAATTCGGAATATAGGGATTTAAGGGGGCAAGAAATCGATCTAGCTAGGTCCGAGAAAAGTAAAAGTCCATATTTTCAACCGCAGAGCAGAGCTCGGTCGCCCAGGGACTAATGTTAATAAGAGATGAACTTTACCAGTATTGTCAAGGCACATATTGCTACTAGTTTTTTTTTTCTACCGCTTAGTACTCACTGATTTGTAACTACATTTGATATTAAGTAATGTTAGATGTACACTAAAATGCTTTATGAAATGTTCCTATATTACTTATTACTTTCAGATTGAATGCAGTATCAGTAACCGGATTAAAATCTGCCTTAAAGCGGGTTTCAGAAATAATTAGCAGTAAACATACCACAATGTACAACAAACCAACACAAGAATTGATCGATTGTGTAGTTAATTCCTCAGCTGGCGACGTGAGGTCGGCGGTGTTAAACTTACATTTTGCGTGTTTAAAAGGTAAAGCTGAACTTTATTGGCCCATACCATTTGTATGACACTGAACCAAAATAGTAGAAATCGGACGTGTCGTCGCTACTTTGAAATGAACCTGAGCCGAACACATATGTCGCCAGAATGACGGGAGATGGAGCATACGCGTTCTGCCCGGCTACTCCGTAACTTGTTTTAACCTCGCCCCCTAATATATATTGACGCTGCTATTTGTAGTTACTAAGCGTAAGCAGTGGTCTAGTTTCGTTAGGTGTAACGGGTGAGGTGAGGTAAATAAACGCGTTCAGAATAACAACCCTGGAATGGAGGCCTCGCTCCAAGAGACAAAATAAAGATTATCTGCCAAGCGTCAACTTTAAGTAGGTACTACAGTTTAACAATTAAATAAAATTGGTTTCAGGCTCTTATCAAAGTTTAGAAACGGATGTAATTCTTGAGAAGGAATCGAAAACCAAGAAGACAACAAATTCAAAGAAAAAGCAATCAAGTAAATTTATCTCTCTGGGGAAGGACCAAACAGTAAGCATTCTACACGGGGTAGGCAGAGTATTAAACCCAAAAGGCAAGTTGCAGCAGTACAGTTCAACAATAAAAAAAAACAACTTCAAAGATATTTATAACACTTTATGACACTAATATTCAGCCCGCCTTTGATTGAATTTATAACTTTTAACAATGTTCTTACTGCCCGACTACGGCAGAGCCGAAAGGAAGGGTTATGTGTTTAGCAGTCTGTTTGTATTTGTGTATGTTCCACTGTAGCGTTTAAAATACTGAACCGATTTTGATAGATTTTAAAACTTTTTATGCTTGTTTCAGTTATATTAAGCGAAAATGGCACAAAACAGTTGACTCACCATCCTAAAGATATAATAGATCAATTTTTGAGCCAGCCAAGTTCGTTTATTAATTTCCTTGAAGAGAACTATTTGTGTCACTACTCTTCGATAGACCACGTGGCCGGCGCTGCTTTGAGTTTGAGCGACGCCGATTTCATGCTGGGAGAGTGGCGGGTAAGAGTATTATAATAAAACTCATTAATTGCATGCATCTCAAGTTGCTTGTCCATCGGCAAGGAGACACGAGAAATTTTACACTGTAGGCGACAAAACGAATGACTATTGTACGGACTAGTTCTGGAATAGACTCTGTTCCTGTTTGGTCGAATCTACACACTACAATAGTTAGTAGTAATAAGACTAATAAGTAATTAAAAATACAAAAACAAGTATATATTTACTTACTAGGTAGCCCCAAAGGACGTTATGACTTACGTGGTGTTGTGTTCCTGCACGGCTATCACAAGACGGAGCGCGAGCTCTCTCGATTTTTGTCGCACTATCTTTCTCTCTCTTATTAGAACACTTAGAAAGAGAGCGAGAAAAATCGAGAGAGCTCGCGCGTCTTGTGATAGCCGTGCTGATGGTGAGCAAGCTCGCCCGAGCTCTCGACGATGTTGTGTTGAGAGTGAGGGACCCGCGTTCGCAACTAGCTATCAACCCAACGAATCCTCAAATCAATTAAGGGTCGGCAACCCGCTTGTGATTCTTCTAGAATCGCAAGCGTACATAGGCTACGATGTCTGCTTACAATCAGGCAGACTGTATTTGCCACCGTCGTAGTATACAAAGGTAACATATAGTTACTATAAAAATGTCAATATAATAAGATAGTGTTGCTCAGTCCGTCATTTTATGGGCTCCAAAAATTATTAAATGTATGTATGGGGTATGCTGAGACACACGGCTTGAGGTACAATGTAAAAAAAAGTGAGATCATGATTTTCAAATGTAAAAATAGATTGCCTTATTGCGTACCACCACTTCTTTTAAATGATGTACCAATAAAGCAGGTGTTTCAGTTCAAATATTTGGGACATGTGTTAACTGATGATCTTAAGGATGATAAAGACATCGAACGTGAGCGCATGTCACTGTCCGTGAGAGGCAACATGCTGGCTCATAGATTTGCTCGTTGTACTGTGCCTGTATAACTAACTCTTTTTAGAGCAGGGTGTCCACTGCAAACCCTGAAAATATTTCCCTGACTTTTCCCTGACTTTCCCTGACCATTCTTTGGAATTTCCCTGACCAGAAATGTTACAAAATATCTCGATAGAGATTAACCTTTAACGCCATTTCAAAGTACGCATGTCACAATCCAAACTCTTTATAGTTATGAAGCGCAAGGAAAACTTTTTATTTATAAACTTCACTACGATGGTGACAAACAAGCGCACGGCCTGCCTGATGCTGTGTCACCGCAGCCTTTTAGACGTTTGCAAGGCTGTCGGACGCATAATTCGTCTGAAGCTAGTACAGCTACTCGTGCTATGACATTGTTAGCATTTAACTAATTTGTTATTTAGAAATGGCAAAGCATAGTTTCATGTTTAAAGATGTTAAAATTATTTAAATTTTTGCCATAAATTATTTATCTGAAAATCTTGAAGAATAATAATAGTTGAGGGGCGGAAAAAAAAAAACTGTATCAAAGTCGTTCTAGTGTTTTTTGCGTCAAAATTTGTAAGCTTCGGATTAAAAGCACCAAATTGATGAAGAGATTTTTTTATGTTGTAACAATTTGGATTCACCCCATCAACGTGGGAGGATGGGTGTGAATGTGGAAAAAGCAGGCGTCGCCTGCGATATGACCTCCTCGATAAACTTTTATTACTTGGGGCTTGTGCGGTAAATATAGTTATCGACTAAAACAGGCACGAAGAATAAAATTTTCACAAAACAAAGTATTCTTCTATAGAAAAAAAATAAAATGTGACCAACAAAGCAACACACATAATATGACGAATATGTAAAACAAAATATTGCATGCCCTCATGGCCCTCTTTAAAAAATTTTTTTTCGTGTTCCTGAGATCAAATTTCCGTTTCTCATTGCCCCGTTTGAATAATACACTCTGTCTGTATTGGTCGTTATTTTGACGTGGTACTTATAAAAAGAACTTGGAAATTTTTTATTTTACAACTTGCATTTTGATAATATCTTGAATTAAGACCTACTTCGAGAGGTTTCTAGGTCCAACTTCGAGAAAGAGGTCAATCGTCGAATCCGACTCGGCTGAACAGCGTTCGGAAAGCTACAGCACATCTTTTCGTCAAATATTCCACAGAGTCTCACGACAAGATTCTTCGACCAGTGTGTATTGCTAGTGATGACATATGCCAGTGATGACCCTTTGTAATCTGGATCAAATGAGTATTATTTTATGGCACTGAATAGTGGTCGTTTACTATGGGCCTCATAAGAAAGCTCAGAGTCACCCAAAAATGGAGAGGGCTATGCCGGGAGATTATCCGCGTGATCGCATCAGAAATGAGGCTATCCGCAGCAGAACTGTTGTAGCCCTCCGAATCGCTAAACTTAAGTGGCACTGGGCGGAGCACATTGCAAGTAGAACCGATGGCCGTTGCGGCGGAAAGGTTCTCGAGTGGCGGCCACATACCGGAAGGCGCAGCGTTTGTAGACCTCCCCATAAACGTGCGAGTCCGCTAGATGCGGGTGGCGCAGGACCGGTCATTGTAGCACTCTTTGGCGGAGTTTCAGCTGATGATGATGATTATAAAAATTAATAATTTAGAAATTCTAAGCAATAATTCTGAACACAAAGGCATAACGCTACTTTACCTTGATGCGAAGAATATTGGATTTTTTGAAGTTTTTGTATGGACGTCGCTTAAAAAGTACACATATTTATGAAATCTAAACGACCTTTTAGATATTGATTTCAAAAATAAGTATTAGATATGATCATCTTACCTTCGACGGCAAGTTTTTATTTTAATTTTTTTCAGACATTTTTTTTTCTGCAAAACTATACCTTTTTTCACCAAAAATTAATTCCCCATGCCTGTTTTAGTCGATAACTGTAGTTACTATACTTCATAAGTCCTAGCAATAATAGTTTATAGAACCCAAAAAGTACACATACCTATTTCTGAAAACTAAATGACATTTTACCTTCTCATCCTTTTTTTTCTATAAAACTATACCTTTTTCACCAAAAATGGATTCCCCGTGTCTGTTTTAGTCGATAACATAACAATAATATAATAAGCCCTAGCAATAATAGTTTATAGAGAAGGCCGTATCGCAGGCCAAGCCTACTTTTTCCACATCTACCTACACCAATTTTCCCGCGCTCATGGGATGAATCCGAGTTGTTCCAACATTTAAAAATAAGTACAGTCGCCATCACATACATCGGAGCAAACAAGCACGTCACAAACATCGGAACACACCTCTATTTTCAAGGCATTAGGGTGCATGTGCCGATATTTTTGAACACCTATAGTGTACCGATGTATGTGATGGCGACTGTACTCATTATAGAATGCTTTTAATCCGAAGCGTTCAATTTTGACACAAAAAACACTTGAACGAGAGCTTTGTAGGGTTCCGTAGCCAAATGGCAAAAAACGGAACCCTTATAGATTCGTCATGTCCGTCCGTCTGTCTGTCTGTCTGTCCGTCCGTATGTCACAGCCATTTTTTTCCGAAACCATAAGAGCTATACTGTTGAAACTTGGTATGTAGATGTATTTTGTGAACCGCATTAAGATTTTTACACAAAAATCGCTAAAAAACATTAAGTTTTAGGGGTCCCCATACACAAAACTGAAACTCAAAAAATTTTTTTTCATCAAACCCATACGTGTGGGGTATCAATGAATAGGTCTTCAAAAATGATATTAAGCTTTCTAACATCATTTTTTTCTAAACTGAATAGTTTGCGCGAGAGACACTTCCAAAGTGGTAAAATGTGTCCCCCCCCCCCCCCTGTAACTTCTAAAATAAGAGAATGATAAAACTCAAAAAAATATATGATTTACATTACCATGCAAACTTCCACCGAAAATTGCTTTGAACGAGATCTAGTAAGTAGTTTTTTTTAATACGTCATAAATCGTAAACTGCAATTTTTTTAACGGAACCCTTCATGTGCGAGTCCGACTCGCACTTGGCCGCTTTTTTAAAATACTACTTATTCCGCCCCTCACAATATTTTTTTGTAAGACTTAAATTGTATATGTTGTTGTGATATATGACAAAAATATAGGTCATTTTTATCATCCTTAAACTTGGCATAGACACCTTTGTCATAGAAATAACAAATCTTTTCTAAAACACCAAAAAGATTGACCCTTTGAGAGAGGCAACCACGCAACGCGAACACGCAACGCCAAGTGAAGTGCCACATCAAATGAAGATGGTGGCTAACCCACACAATCATGCCCGAGAGCGGAAATTTATGACCTCATACTCAACCAATATCAATCAAAACATCTTCCTCTCCACCTTTTGAGGCAAATGTATCGAGGTATCTCCCCACAAAATAGCCTTATAATATCACCTGGTCATAAAATATTTAACACTGAATAAAAACAAAAATCAAACTAACTAAGATCTATACTTACCTTTCTAAATTTAGGTAATGGAAAACATAACGATGATTAATCAACATATTTACAGTTCAAGATACATTTGTTGATCCCTTTGATTTTTTTATTTATATTTATTCCTACTTGATAGATTTTTTCCCTGACCTGTCTAGAACTTCCCTGACTTTCCCTGACCACCATGAGCTTCCCTGACTTTTCCCTGACTTTCCAGAAAGTGGACACCCTGTACAGCCTACTGCCAAAGTTTTTACACAAGCAGTCAGTTTTACGCAGCGAGCGTACAGTGCATTAAGAGTGCAATACAATAATGTCTGCAGGGCCTTGTTGCGGCTCCCCCGCTATTGCAGCGCGTCGGGAATGTTCGCCGACGCCGCCGTGGACGATGTTTACGCAATGATTCGCAAGAAGTCGGCGTCCATTATAAGACGGGTGCGGGGTGCGTGGTGCGGGGTGCGGGGGAGTGGCAACGGTATCTTGCAGATGGTCGCCGAGAGGCTAGACTCTGGCGTCCTGTGCGCTTCATAGATCTGCACGTCAGGGGGGATAGATGAAGCGCGGGAGGAGCCCTAGTAGTTAGTTTTAGTCTTTTATTTATTTTTTATCTATTTCATGTGTCTAACATAGTAGTTTAAGGCATTTTTACTAACAAATTATGGAACCAGTTTTCTGAATTAAATGATTTTGATTTGATAAACCTTATTTTAACCCTTTGAACGCCAATCATATGAGTCGCTTAATTTCAAACCCGGGTAAATCCATCTGTCAAATCATGCGATTTTGCTATTAAGAAAAGGTGATAAGGTAGATATTTGCTGATAGGATCGAATGGATTTATCCGATTTTGAATTTAAGCGACACATATAGCGGTTATGACGTCCGCTGTCAAAGCAACCTTCAGTCTTTCATATAAGGTTCATAGTCACTCTCTTATGGAAAAAAGGTTGGCGTGTCAGTGACACTTTAGTACGTGAATCATGGCGTTCAAAAGGTTATAGCATGATGGTCACTTTGTATGCGGCCCAAAAACACGTTTTTGGCGCCGTGGGCACGACACTATGGTGCTCAAAGGGTTAAATCTGGAAGAGATCCCTTACAGGGATAAGTTCGCTTTGTACCGACTTAACCTATTTCGTCTGTATTTTTCCTGTACCTTGTGTACAATAAAGTATTTACATAGGTACATAAATTTTATCCAATTGATTGGTCCCCAGGAAAAGATGTGTCAAGAATATGGACTGTACACTGCAGTGGCTGGACTTATGGTAGCAAATAAACAACCTGTTTCTGCATGGAATCCCGTCAGAGGGCCAAAGAACATGAAAATTCAATACCCGTAAGTGCCTTACTTTCTGTCGGTGACTTATTATTATTTCATTTTACTAAACCTTTTTTGTCTTGCCATTTTTGTTGCAGATTGCCACAAGAACTACCTTTGCTAGAACCAAACTATTTATATAAGGGTAAAATATTAGTATCAGATTACCAAACTTATTGCAAAATTATAGGCAAGCAGTAATGACATGGACAGTTTTTATTACCTTGTCAGATATATTATGAAATAAAACAATTTGTACTATTTTAAAGATCATATTATTTACTCTCCAATCTCAAGGTAACATAAAATTTGAAGGAAATTAGTAAGTATTTCTTATTACTTTCTTAAAACTAAAACGGAATCAGGATCTTGGGATCTGAGGAAAAATAAAAATATGCACATTAGCCTTACAATTTATTTAGAGATAAAACGTCTCTGATTATTATACAAATAAAAATGATTACTGAAATACATCAAACACTTCACCAATAATAAGTTAATTGGGCTTTTCACTGATCACTCACAGTTCAGTTTCCATTTTGCAAGCTTTTTAATGAGAAATTTCAAGTTAATGTCGTTATATTATATCCATTGCGTTCAAGACACTATACTTACCTCACCGTAGAATCTACAGAAGATATTGAAAAAGAACGGGAATCGGATTGATACTTACCGTACACGGAGTTTCTGGAATGTGTCGCGGGGAGTCATCCATTTTGGTACAATTTACTCCAATTGTTTTGAATATTTATAATGTATTAAGATTATGAAATTGAGTAAGAGCTTGGAGGAAAATGTACCAAGTCCAATACACATGCAATGAATGTCATAATATGTATTAAGAGTGGTGTAGTGTACACGAGTGTGATTATGGAGGGGTTATCGGGAGGAGGAAGAGGAGGACCTGGAGCGGCGGCGGCGCGCGCGCGGCGAGCGCGAGCGCGAGCGCGTGCGGCGGCGGCGCGCGGCCGGCGGCGAGCGGCGGCGCATCGGCGGGCTGCGGCGGCGGTATCTGACAACATACACATCATATACATCTCGCAATCATTTATACACAACTAACTTTTAAACCGACTTCAAATCACTAGCCAAACAAATTGCTTCAAATTTGCCTATAACATTTGAAGAGTTCCCTCTATTTCTCAAGGATCCCATCTTCAGAACTGGATTTTGGTGACAACGGGACCAATCTGAAAGTATATGCTTTCAAACAAAGAAATAATTTTTCTAATTAGCCATTTTATCCGAGGCGATATAAAATCGAGAATAATATAAGTTAAGGGTCGTATTCCATTTGTTCAAGATGCATTGCGTCTCCCATTTTTCGTCGTCTCAAATACACATTGGACAAAGATCTTGGACAAGTGGAATATCACCCTAATACACTCTGCTTTTCACTTCGATTTAGAGTAAATTATCCAAAAATGTTATGTAGGTAATTAGGCTTAATTAGGGTTATGTCATATTTAAATTCATGCGGACTCGACCCCGTTTGGTGGTGCAGGGAAGCGCGCACGGCCGCGACGACGGATTTTACTTTATGCACCAGAGCATAAGAAGTCATTTTATATCATGCTCCCTGACAACCTCAATCTGTTTTGGTATTTTTCACAAACTCAAATACCAAAACAGAGAGTGGGGCTGCCAAGGAGCATGGCATTTTAAACGGCACTAGTTACTTCCACCTTGTAACCAAATTTGGTGGACCTTCGAATAATATAGTTCAATTGAGCTCTCATATATGCGGTCAGGGAATCCTACTATCAAACAACACAATCTCGATAAACCTGGCCTTTGAATACAGTAATAAATGAAGCCAAACTTTTATGCCAATTTGTAATGAATATGAATATGAGTATAGTATGTCCTGAAGTGTGTTGTTACCTCGGCGGCTCGTGCCTGCGGACCGGCGCGTGGCGCGGCGGCGGCGGGCGCGGGCTGGGCCGGCGCGGCCGCGACGGCACCAGCACCGGCGCCGCCGTGATCTCCTGCCCGTCGTATAGTATGTCCTGAAGTGTGTTGTTACCTCGGCGGCTCGTGCCTGCGGACCGGCGCGTGGCGCGGCGGCGGCGGGCGCGGGCTGGGCCGGCGCGGCCGCGACGGCACCAGCACCGGCGCCGCCGTGATCTCCTGCCCGTCGTATAGTATGTCCTGAAGTGTGTTGTTACCTCGGCGGCTCGTGCCTGCGGACCGGCGCGTGGCGCGGCGGCGGCGGGCGCGGGCTGGGCCGGCGCGGCCGCGACGGCACCAGCACCGGCGCCGCCGTGATCTCCTGCCCGTCGTATAGTATGTCCTGAAGTGTGTTGTTACCTCGGCGGCTCGTGCCTGCGGACCGGCGCGTGGCGCGGCGGCGGCGGGCGCGGGCTGGGCCGGCGCGGCCGCGACGGCACCAGCACCGGCGCCGCCGTGATCTCCTGCCCGTCGTATAGTATGTCCTGAAGTGTGTTGTTACCTCGGCGGCTCGTGCCTGCGGACCGGCGCGTGGCGCGGCGGCGGCGGGCGCGGGCTGGGCCGGCGCGGCCGCGACGGCACCAGCACCGGCGCCGCCGTGATCTCCTGCCCGTCGTATAGTATGTCCTGAAGTGTGTTGTTACCTCGGCGGCTCGTGCCTGCGGACCGGCGCGTGGCGCGGCGGCGGCGGGCGCGGGCTGGGCCGGCGCGGCCGCGACGGCACCAGCACCGGCGCCGCCGTGATCTCCTGCCCGTCGTATAGTATGTCCTGAAGTGTGTTGTTACCTCGGCGGCTCGTGCCTGCGGACCGGCGCGTGGCGCGGCGGCGGCGGGCGCGGGCTGGGCCGGCGCGGCCGCGACGGCACCAGCACCGGCGCCGCCGTGATCTCCTGCCCGTCGTATAGTATGTCCTGAAGTGTGTTGTTACCTCGGCGGCTCGTGCCTGCGGACCGGCGCGTGGCGCGGCGGCGGCGGGCGCGGGCTGGGCCGGCGCGGCCGCGACGGCACCAGCACCGGCGCCGCCGTGATCTCCTGCCCGTCGTATAGTATGTCCTGAAGTGTGTTGTTACCTCGGCGGCTCGTGCCTGCGGACCGGCGCGTGGCGCGGCGGCGGCGGGCGCGGGCTGGGCCGGCGCGGCCGCGACGGCACCAGCACCGGCGCCGCCGTGATCTCCTGCCCGTCGTATAGTATGTCCTGAAGTGTGTTGTTACCTCGGCGGCTCGTGCCTGCGGACCGGCGCGTGGCGCGGCGGCGGCGGGCGCGGGCTGGGCCGGCGCGGCCGCGACGGCACCAGCACCGGCGCCGCCGTGATCTCCTGCCCGTCGTATAGTATGTCCTGAAGTGTGTTGTTACCTCGGCGGCTCGTGCCTGCGGACCGGCGCGTGGCGCGGCGGCGGCGGGCGCGGGCTGGGCCGGCGCGGCCGCGACGGCACCAGCACCGGCGCCGCCGTGATCTCCTGCCCGTCGATCTGGCCTGCACAATTCAAATTAAACAGTTGTAGTAAAATCAGTCAAACAAGAGCGCCCGTACGTACGCACAGTGGTCGCATCTAGTGCGGTCACTAGTGGCTCTTATGTGCGGGCATTCATACTTATTATTATAAATGCGAAAGCAACTCTTGTCTGCTTGATACTTTTCACGCTTATACCACTGGACCAGATTAAGACAATAGATAGTTTGAATCGCAGGAAAAAGACCACATCCTCATCCCCTAGGAGTTTGTATGGAGGCACAAACGAGTTCCATGCGGATGAATATGATCGTAAAAAAAATTTCTTTTATGAAGACCTCTTGAATTCTTAAGTTCTACGTAACTATAAAGTGTCTATATTTTATGGGTCAAACGATCCCATGACAAATAAATAAGGTAAGGGGTTATTTGACAATAACTGTCCAGGCCAGTCTGTGACAGGCTTAAAAGGGTCAAAAATCAAGTGGCAAGAAACCACAGACAAACTTATGTTATTATGTTACATAGGACTGCCAATATCTAAAAATATCGCCCAGTGTCTTACCTCCATCCATATGCTTCATCGCATTTTCTGCTTCATCTGCATTAGTGAACTCGACGTACGCATAGCAGCGTCCATTGTGCGGATGCAGGCGGTCCATCGGGAACTCTATGGTTTTCACAGTGCCATAGGTGGCGAATATCTCTTGAATATGATCTTTGGTGACATTTAGAGTCAAGCGTCCAATGTGGATCCGTGTAGGACGCGGCGGAGGCGAACGCTCCCTCTTTTTCCTTGCTGGTGATCTAGGGAAGTAGCAGTTTAAAATTTAAACCTTTGATTGTAGAGCCAAACAAAAATAAGATATGGGACCTTAGTGCAAATATACGCCGTAATCGCAAAATTATTGGTGCATCGACAATAACAGGAAAAGCTTATATTCAGTGTCTTTGTGGCCTTTTTTACAAGCTTTATACTAACTTGCACTGTTCGTATGGTAAATATGTAAGTATATAAGTAGGTAAGTTGTCCGTCAAAATTTGCAATCCATTTTTCAGTCGCTTCCCGTTATCCGATTGAGCTGAAATTTTGCATGCATATGTATATCGCATGACAATGCAATATTATGATGACTTGGAGCGGATCTGATGCTGGAGCTGGAAGGTGGCCATAGGAACTCCGCAATAAAACGACACAACCCTATTGAGTTTGGGCTCGTTAGAATCATGGTGGTATGTAGAAAAGTACAGTCGGCAATAAAAGCTTGTATGTACCAAAAATGAAATTTTTGTCAGAAACTTATTTTGTTATTATCATTTCAGTAAATATTGCGAAAAGAAATTAAGATGAAGAGTTAATATTTTCTTAAATCATTGGGTTTTATTTAATTCCAGTATTGGGTTTTATTTCATCGTCAGTTATCAGTATCACAACTTGTCTTAACTTTGAGGAGATAATCATTTTAGCATGAAGGTTTTCAATCCACCAGAGATTCATCCGGATGCCCGGTGGAGCGACACAAGGAGGAGCTGCACTAAGTTCAGTTTTCCCTGAGAACAATCATTATGAATTTGCGTACCTGTCATGCTTGTCCTTGCTTTTGGATTTGTCATTAGAAGATGGTGCAGAGATTTTCTTTTTGTCTCCCACTGGGGATCTGTCCCGAATCTTTTCCCTGTCAGCATCCCGTCTATCTTTTGCTGGGCTCTTCTGTGGTGATGTTCTAGACAAGATATTTTTATGTAAATATAAAAAATGTAACAGATGGTATGGTCTCCGACAGATTACAGGACAGGTTTGCTACCAAATAAAAACCAGTTACTGATAAGAAAGGACGCATTTGACAGAACCTATCCTATCTCTCAAACAAGCAATTAACAAACTCCTTAACAGTCCTCCGTTTTGTCTGTAATCACAATCAGTTAACACACAATAATTGCACTGATTGAGATGAAGTTAGGAACTTGAGAATTAGAGATGGACAGTATTTTTATCACCAGAAAATATCCTAAAATAGGGTTTTGTAAAGAAATACATACACAGACAAAATTTAGTGTCACACACACTTTCTCGTATGTAAATGAGATTGTTCTTGGACAGCTTTCGATGCCAATAGACTAATTGCACTGGGCTCAGTGGCCTTAAAAAAAACAAAAAATCCGGCCAAGTGCGAGTCGGATTCGCGCACGAAGGGTATGTAGAATATGTATTTTATTCTGTTTTTAGTATTTGTTGTTATAGCGGCAACAGAAATACATCATCTGTGAAAATTTCAACTGGAACTATCACGGTATCAGTGAGATACAACCTGGTGCCAGACCGACAGCAGAGTCTTGGTAATAGGGTCCCATTTTACTCTTTAAGTATGGAACCCTAAAAATGATGTGATAGTGAATGTGTTAACTCTCAGTGTACCTCATACGTACACATGGGTCAGGTCCTATTTAATAAAATGTATACCATCCTAAATTGGAAAATAGTTGCATTTGTTTTGCATCGTTCGATTTTGAAAACAAAGTCTACTCTAATTCGTATATTTTGAGTTGATTCAAATTTTATTGCCAATTTTCCTGCAAGAATTCTAGAGTATTATATTCTTACTTCTTCTTGGGCCTGGAACGATTATTGCTGCTGCTGCTTGAAGAGCTGGACGAGGAGGAAGATCTTGAGGAGCTGCCGGAGCTGCTTGATGATGACCGCGATGAGCGAGATGAACTGCTTTCTGAGGAACTACAATAAAATATAAGTTATTATAACGGAATCTAAGTTAGAAATAATTCACGTTTCATCTGCAGTATTACTTGAATGTAGTTTGCACCTATACACTTGTTGACTAAGTTTTGTTTTAAAATTCCTATATAAAATACAACCATATACCTATTGTACCTTCCTTCAAATCATTCTTATTCGTAACAACATGATCGTTATAGGCAAAATACGTACAAGAAGCAAGTAAATTGCGCTAGTTCAGCAATCTTGGTTGCTGGAGCAGTTTCCGTGTATAACCTCAAATTATTCCTGATTGTATTAGGTAGATTCTAAATCATTCTTAGGTACAGCGAAATATTACTTACTATGCATAAAGACACTAACCTGCCACTACTATCGCTACTACTGGAGCCGGATTCGTCTTTTTTCTTTTTATCCTTTGGTTTCTTCTTGTCTTTTTCCGACGTCGCTGACGGCGATTTGTTTCGAGCCCTTAAAAACAAGAACCACTGATTTAGTTATCTATTTACAATTTACGAAATATATTTAGACTTAAATTAATCAAGAAAACTTACATATTATCGATAAATCTCACAAATTATATTAAATTTACTACTCGCGTCCTATCAAGTTAGCAATCATTCATCCACCATCTTTTTTTTTTACTTTGCCGGTGGCGGGCTGGCGGGCAATGCTGTGATTGGTGGACCTTTTTTTTCTTAACAGTTCGGATTCTAGGGAAACTGTAGGCTATCGATGACAATAGGGAACATAACTGCCACGTTCTGCCGCCAGAGGTAGCACTACCACTAATAGTAAATCAGTATAGAAATATAGGGATTCACACACACATGCACAACTGATTGTCAAATTAGTGACAAGGATGCTTGCATAGACAATACCGCAAGTGGGAACGAGATACAATGTCAACGCTGCTAGTGTCGCCACCTACGAAGAGTTTTGCGTAATGTTCCCTATTTCATCAAATTCGAATAACTTGTTATGTTGGCTGATTCTTTCTTTCATTTGAATCACAATGCCTTATTTCTCATGAAGTTTTGGGAAGAATAACTTTATAATTTTATTATCATTGGCGAGATATTGGTGTTTGAAAGGGGGAGCCAATAATGTACGGCTCGATAATACGCGTCCATTTTTTGTGTATTCGAATTATTCGGTCGTACATTATCAGCTCAGACAAATGTGGGTTCCAATTATTGCCCCGTACCGAATTTGCTCAGCCCAATAATGTACGGCCCGCGTACGCGTCTACTTTGTGTGGACTCGAATTAATGGGTCGTGCATTATCAGGGCGGACAAAAACGGCTTTCAATTATTGCCCCGGACCAAGTTTGCTGCATGTCAAAAGCTAACTCTGCCTTAGGTCGTTTAGGTTAGGATTCACTTCTGTCTCTCAGACCGGAAATAGACACCTCGCGAAGCGGGGTGGCGTCGACCTGCTGGAGATGTTCAGTCCGCACAGAATGTACAGCCCAATAATACGAAGCCACAGGGACTAGGATTAATGGATGCCAATTATTGGGCCGTACATTATCAGCTCGTACAAAATTGGCTTCCAATGGCGACCTCTACACGGTTATTAAATACTGACAATCCACCCATATCACAATATGGATCACATGCATATTGACGTGTATCACAGGACTGTCAATATACTGCAGAATTATCCGGAAATTTTGAAATCCGCCCACATATAATAAATAATTAAGAGACATGTCTTAATAATATTGTTCAACTAAACGCTTTGAATTCAAATTACAACTCCAGAGGGCCTACCGCGAACGGCATTCGAAGTTTCCCTCTCTGTCGCACTTACGTACGAACTCGTAAATATGACAGAGAGGGGAAACTTCGAATGCCTTTCTAGTCCGGGCAATGAACTGACAACTTGTATGGAAAACATGTCAAATTTGGAAATAATTTATAATAGCTGATTTTTCTTTGTAATGGATAAATTATCAATTAAATAGTTACCTAGCCACAAAATCCAACAAAATTTCAGACATCAAAAAAATTATAACTTAACTAGCTTTTGAAATGTCAGAAAAAATATTAATAAATGGTTTTATCTTTATTTTGGGTTTATTTTGGGGCCATTTGCTATATAATATTCAAGATAAATAATGAAAATAAAACAATTCATGCTTTATTTAAATCTATTTAAATACTTCTGGATGGCAAGTTTGTTGCATTCTTAAATAAAGCATCTTAGAATAATGTTTTAAAATGATATGAAGAAAAAAAACGCTATTATAAATTAATGTTTTTCAAAACCGTTTTTTGCCTGGAGTATTCGCGGTAGGCCCTTATATTGTAGAAGGCACCTTCGACGTTTATTTTATTTATGTCGACGCGACAGGCAGTGTCGCTGTCAGCGGCTAAAATAAAAGGCTCACCCCACGTTCCGCTTGGTGGATGGTATGAGCGGTACGCAGCTATAAGATAAAGCGAGATGAGAATATGAAAGAACCAGAATTACCGTCTGGCCACCCTTAATACTGACGCGATAAATAATAAGCGTTTAATATTAATAAATTATTAATAAAAATAATTAATACTGCTTCCATACTGAATATTGCTGCAAATACTGACAAACCAGGATCACAGTAATTATTCACCGTGTATTGGCCACCAATTATTGCCCCGCACCAAGTTTGCTCAGAGTGGATAATGCACGGCCATGACAATGTACGGCCCGATAATACGCGTACGTTGGACGCGAATGATTGGGCTGTACATTATCATGGCCGTTCATTATCATGGCCGTACATTAACCGGCAGCTTTGAAAGGTCCTATTGTTTTATAAAACCTCAGACTCTTGCACAGACAGACCCGCAGTATTAAGCAAGACCATGTTTCATACAGTTGTCTCTGTCACTTCTTATGGACAGCTGACATGAGTTAGAATGAGACGAATATTAAGTTATTTTGAGGCTTTAATGAGCTGTCTCCAAATACTGTCAACCGAGGCGTTAAAAAAAGTAAACAAACCAACCGACCCGTCAAAGTCAATTAACGTCAAATCTAAGGTTATTGTGAGATTATTTGAAAAATATTTTGTATTTTGTGTGGCAAAAGTGTAAGATACAATTTATATGAAGTGGCAAAACTGGCAAAATATCTTGTGTAGTTCCATATTGCCGGACTTACTCCAGATTAACAAAGAAGACCGGAGAAACTACCAGTTTCTACGGTATGAATCTTTTGCTTATTTTTCAAATATTTCAAATACATTACGCGATATAATGGTCTGCGATTACTACAGATACTGCATACTATGAAATAAGTACTTTTTACATGGTTCCAAGTCGATCTTATTAGGATTTTTGGAAAAAATACAATTGTCGTAAACACGGCTAGTGTTGTAACTAAATTCAAATCTGTATGTCGACATTTTATCGACATGAATTATGTCTAGGCGTTTAGTTAGACAAAAAATTTTGATTTTACACGTAGTTAACTGTTAACTTCAGATTTCCGGAAAATAATCTTCGTCAAAAATGGATTGCCGCAGTAGGGCGCAATAATTGGACGCCGTAAACATACGACAGAATATGGTCGAAACATTTCAAATATGACTGTTTCGTTATTATTAAAAACAGAATTAAGACGTTTGTTGCCAGATGTGATACCTACAGTTTGAGACCCGCTTGAGGTAAGTTGGAAAAGTAAGTTTTATGACTGACATTTGTGATGTCCCTCCAGATGAATTAGTTTGATTTAAGTTTTGTATATTTAAATACTTTGTGGATAACTACATTGATTTTCTGTATATATCCATACTAATATGTATCATAAATGCGAAAGTAACTCCGTCTGTCTGTTTGTTTTTTACCTTTTCATGCTTAAACAGCTGAACAGATTAAGATGAAATTCGGTATAGAGGCAGTTTGAATCCTGAGATTTTATCCCAGAAATCATCCCCTACGAGGCTGATATAGGGCCGGAATACGTTTGAATGGAGCTACGATATAAACGAGTTCCACGCAGGCGGAAGGCAGTATGTGATAATTGAGACAATTAACTTGATGTACCTTGAATGTATAATGTGTAAAAATAAATAAGGCTTGTACAGTTTTAACTTATGTTCGAATTTGTATTTTTCGTTAAATTAAAGTAAAGCTGGACTAGTTACTTTATAACCATGATATAATGGTGCTACAAACAATTTACATATGGCAATAATGTGCACAAGTCACGCTCGAGTTAAAGCCTCTCTAAAAAAATAACAAACCCGCGGGATTGAGAACCTCCTCCTTTTTAGAAGTCGGTTACAAACATGTAAATTACTTCCACTAAAAATCCATAAAATGGTGAGGGTTAAAAAGTAAATTGTCTGAATTTGTAGTGAATATTCACAGTAAGTATCGATATCGATAACTTGTACGGAAATATCTTTTGCTACACTAAATCTCGAGCGAGCGAGAGAGCGAATTACATCGTGTGAGCGAGAAAGCGGAGACAATGACGTGTGAAGACCTGGCAGATAACGTAGTTCTATCCCTTTCTTACTCGTTGTTCAGTACGTAAGTTTAAAGAGATCGGATGTATAGAAAACGTTCAATTTATTAGGGCCTATCTGCCTTTCTCATTAATCTGTGGACTCTTGCCACGTAAATGCTATAACATGCAATAGAAAGAGACGGCTATGGTGGATCATCAGTATTTAATCACCGTGTATTGGCCACCAAAGACCCGAGATCAATAAAGGGATACAAATAATAATAATAATAAACCATTTATTTCAGACTTCTAAGGCCCAATCTATCTATCTATATTATTATTACGCGAGCCCGATTTTTGTACATGCCATCAGATCTACAGTTATGGTCCGATTTTGATAAATGATATGTCACTGGATTCGTCTCATGCTGCAGATTTGCAATAAGGTCTTCGTTTTTTAATTTTTTATCGGTAAGTTACTAAAATATAAATTTAAAGAAACTACTGTGCGTTGACCACGTGACTTTGGCTGCGTGACGTCACGTGGCGTAACTTCTGTTTTGACTCGAGATGACAATGTAAAATTATAAACAAGAATTAAACTCAAACCTGTACTAAGTTCTTCAGCATGAAAAATTATAAATGTTGAGTCGGCCACATTTGGATACAACACTAAAGAAAAATAAGAAAAATAGAAAGTTAACGGCCTTTTGTAAATATTGTTTATTTACATAAACTGACAGACGTATTGGGTCAAATGTGGTTTTTTTTTATTGACAGAGACGTCAGTATTACTTGCCATGTTCTTTTATACTTCAGAAAAGTTTATATACAAACTTATTTTCCCATATTCGAGATGTTGGGAGAAGAATGAGGATTAATTAAATCCATTCATTGTCGTGGACCTCATAGACGGCTTTGTTAACCTTACTTAGTACAATGCCGTATAGGCGCCGATAGGTTCCGCCTAATTTCCAGTATAAAGATGTAGAAAACGAAACTAGATTACAAATATTTCTTTTCGGATGGCCGGGGACTCCCATTGGTGACTTTGTTGACCTGACTTGAATACCATCTTCATCATTTCAGGTTCAGATAATTATATTTTGACTACAGATTATATACATTTCGTAATTAAATGAGCAATACTTGTACATATATTATATATATTTGCAATCACGTTCTCGGAAACGGCTCTAACGATTTCGATTAAATTTGGAATACAGGGGTTTATGGGGGCGAGATATCGATCTAGATAGGTCTCATGTCCGGGAAAATTCGTTTTCTCCGTATTTTCTCCATTTTCACCCGAGCAGAGCTCGGTCGCCAAGGGACTAAATTGTAATTTGTCAAAACGATATGTCTTAATACTGGAAAACATAAATTAGTAGATATTAACCGTGAAATGGGGTTAATTTCATCAATTTCAGAATTAAAACGTCTGTAGGTAGGTACCTCCCTTCTTCCCTGAAGCGTTCATAGCCCGGCGGCGCCTGCGTATCGGAAACGATAACGCAGGTCAAGCAAAGACGGCAGGGGTCAGTCTTTGGATGGGTGACCGCCTGTTTGAGTGGTTACTATAAATGAGCGCTTCCGTGCTTTGGAAGGCACGCTAAGCAGTTGATCCCGGTTGCTGTCTATGACAGTAGTCGTTAAGCCGAGTTAGAGGCCTTCGGGCGGCTTAAGAACCTCTAACAGTCGAGTTGCCCACTCACTTGACAAAGGGGGGACAACTGTCACTCGCGTCCGCAGGAGCTACCTACCACAACCCTGCACGTGTCCCCTGGGTGGTACTAAAGAGTGACAAACCCAAAAGGCCAGAAATAATATATGCCATACGATTAAATAAGGTACCTCCCTAAACGTTAATCCAAAAAAATAAGGAAAAAAATACAAATATCGGTTTTTGGTCCTCTATCGATTGCACCGACAAAAAAAAGATTATTAAGAGGGCGCTCGTTTTTTGGTCAGGAATAAGCGAGAATGACGGATTTTTGACGTTGTAATTCTAAGAAACGGAGAGCTTTTTCTAGATCCTGATTACTTATTTGCATAGGTAAACTCCTAATATTGGTCCTAGCCGCCTCCAATTTACGAATTACTGAATACTTTAACCAAAAATACCCGATTACCGACAGTAGTTTTCTGAAGAGAGCGCAGAGTCATAAGTTTGAGCCCCTAATACTCCATGATGTTATATGAGAACCTACTTGTTTTATTCTATTTTCACTAGCGTTATATGTTGCCATTGCTCCTAGCCGCCTCGAATTTTCCTTATTCTGCACGTATATATATGTAAACTGTTCTCAATTACACCATATTTGTCAACAAAATCTTACTGAAAACTCAAGGATTTTCTCATTATTGTTGAATTATTTGTGTATTGAATCTTACACAACATTAAAGTTCATGCTTGTTCCAACAAGATCCAGTCCAAAAAATATAAATTTAGTCAACATTTATATTTATAAATAATTATTCAAAACTAGTATAAATTTACCGTCGCGCGGGAATATATCTCAGTACCGGCTGAATAGCCCTCCGAGACAGACGTGTACTGTGTTTATTTGTGGCTATTCACGAAGCTAACCGGCGACTCTTCAGATAAAATAATATTATTTTGATCTCCGACTAGGCATAGTTGTTACCAACCTCGGGGTCAAACTATACTGGGGATACATTCGTGAGGCTAATCGAGACAAGTTATGAATTGCATAGCTGCCAGATAAGACGTAGTGTAGCGAAAAGGCTCAAACCCACAGTATACGTAACATTTAAAATTGAACCTTCTACCTAAAACAAAAGTCATACATTTCAATGGTGATGTCTTGTGGGTTGGATCCTTTTGTCTAAACTACGCGTTCTATAGTCAATTATTATTGTACGAGTGATCGTGATACTTGATAGATTTAATTTATTTACTTGTTACTATCAGTCCACCTTGTGGAGGGTCCGCTGCAGTTTCCGGTACGTAGTCGCCTCTCGAGAACCTCCCCGCCCCAACGGCCATTATGATTAGTTAGTATGTATGTATGTATGTTAGTTTGGGCGAAATCTTCAAATTAGGTACAATTATCTTCTTATATTAAGTATCTTCGGTGACAATGCCATAATATCATAGAGCTGGTCTGATGATGGAGTCGGAAGGTGGCCATAGCAACTCCTAAACTCAACAAGATAAAGCCATCGAATTTTGGCTCATTTATTTGGTCATGGCACGGCAAGACTTGGATGCTGGATGATTTCCAGAGTCTGATGATGGAGCTGGAAGGTGGTCATGGAACTCCTAAACTAAACTAGATAAACCCATCTAGTTTGGGCTCATCTGTTTTGTCTTGGTAAGCACTTTGGTGATGGATGATTTCCAGGATCTGATGATGGAAGGTGGTCATGGGAACTCCTAAACTAAAATAGATAGACCTATCTTGTTTGGGTTTGTGTGATTTGTCTGTACAAGTACCCACGAACCAGCGACATAATATGCAGGGTTATTGAAAATAACAAGATGAATAAAAAACTTTTTAAAAAACAAGCTTATATGGCGTTTGTTAAGTACAGCACGATCCTACCTTGCATTTAGTTATTATTTTCGTTTATATATAATAATAACACACACCGGGGGTTTACACTGAAAAGGGAGATTTTTACGTGGTTTTATTACATTTCCGAGTCATCATCATCATCATCATCATATCAGCCGAAAGACGTCCACTGCTGGACATAGGCCTCCCCCAAAGAGTGCCACGATGGCCGTTCCTGCGCCACCCGCATCCAGCGGACTCCCGCGACCTTTACCAGGTCATCAGTCCACCTTGCGGGGGGCCTACCCACGCTGCGCCTTCCGGTACGTGGTTGCCCTCAAGAACCTTTCCACCCCAACGGCCATCGGTTCTACGTGCAATGTGCCCCGCCCACTGCCACTTAAGTTTAGCAATTCGGAGGGATATATCGGTTACCTTGGTTCTGCTGCGGATAGCCTCATTTCTGATGCGATCGCGCAGAGAAACTCCCAGCATAGCCCTCTCCATTGCCCTTTGAGTGACTTTGAGCCTTCTTATGAGGCCTATAGTAAGCGACCACGTTTCCGTGCCATATGTCATCACTGGCAACACACACTGGTCAAAGACTCTCGTCTTGAGACACTGCGGAATATTGGACGAAAAGATGTGCCGTAGCTTCCCGAATGCTGCCCAGCCGAGTCGGATTCGACGATTGACCTTCCCTTCGACATTTCCGAGTATCACTCTTTATTTCGAAATGAATGCTAAAAAAACCGGCCAAGTGCGAGTCGGACTCGCGCACGAAGGGTTCCGTACCATTATCTATATCTAAAAACGGCAAAATATCTATATCTAAAATCACGTTTGTTGTATAGGAGCCCCCTGTAGCCTAGTTAGTAACTTGGAAGTGACTCTGCCTACGAAGCTGGAGGTCCCGGGTTCGAATCCCGGTAAGGGCATTTATTTGTGTGATGACCACAAATATTTGTTCCTGAGTCATGGATGTTTTCTATGTATTTAAGTATTTATTTATCTATATAAGTATGTTTATCGTCGTCTAGTACCCATAGTACAAGCTTTGCTTAGTTTGGGGCAAGGTCGATTTGTGTAAGATTGTAAAAGAAAAAGAAACAAATAAAAACTAAAATAAAAATAAAAAGATGTATTCTGTTTTTTAGTATTTTTTGTTATAAATAGCGACAACAGAAATACATCATCTATGAAAATCTCTAATGAGATACAGCCTGGTGACAGAAGGACAGACAGACATTCAGACAGACAGACGGACAGCGGAGTCTTAGTAATAGGGTCCCGTTTTACTCTTTGAGTACGGAATCCTAATAAGTGACATAGGTTTTAGGCTCAGAACATAAAAAAAGGGAGAAGTGCCGTACTGCTTAATTTCAACCAAAACCGATGTCCCCAGTTTTCTCCCACCGCAGCGCCCACAGGCACACACATTGAACCGTGTAAAAACAAAGACTCGGGCGTTGCCAGTGAGTCTACGGCAACATGCAAACAAGGGCTGTGATTGGCTTAAACGCACTACACTAGGGGGGCGACAAACGTTAAAATTATGTTTTATCGACATTGATATTAAAATTAATATTATGTTATGATATTGATGGGTAACAACTTCAACAACATGGTAAGTTTATGTGGTGGTATTTAAACTTCTAGCTACAAGTTTAAATAACACGTGTTGTTAACTTACCATAAATCGCAAAAGTAAAAAATATTGACGAATACCTACAGAGTAACATAAAAGGCTTTTTATAAGTTCGTGTTCACATACATTTAAAACTCTGGTCACATCGATATTTTTGACCTGTAGGTACCAGGCCGATCCGACTCGCATTTTGGCGCGAAATAATATGTCCATTACTCATATTACGAGATTTAAGGCTAAGGGCGAGTATCCACCAAAGATGTGCGAAGATGTGTTACCATACATTTTACACCTAGGTTTCAAGCAAGCGAGGTGTCAAATATTCGAAAAGTGTACGGCTCTTATTAAGTGGTTGGAAACATTTTTCTTGAAAGTGTTACGAACACATTAACTCTTCTCTGTACAGGAAACCAGTTAGGACCTCTGCCAGTAGCATCTATCCATTTTTTTAGAACCTAATCGGATTCTTTGGAAAACTGTAATAAGAAACCGTGATTTCTTCTTCAATTATCACATTTGAAATGAAAGTAAAAAATACTCATTTAAAAAAAAAATATTGGTAATAATATCACATTTTAAGTTGTTCTGAAGCCATTTGCAACTAAATTATATACTTGTATATACAATTTTAATATGTCTATTTACCGTTCATACTGCAACTTAGTGAAAATCTTATTAGTAGGTACCGTAAACATTTTGTGCCTTTTAATCTTATTAGTTACCTTTAAGATAGGCACCCAACCAAAACAAGTAATTAAATAAAATAAAACAGCGAAAGTAGTCGAAATAAAATAACTAGTATGATATCGTACTTCTATTTTATCGATTACGCGTAAATTGTAACTGCACTTTGGCACCGCTCTAGTTTGCGACGCCAAGCAGCGGCCGTACCACTAAAAAATTCAAGCATCGTCCATATCCATAGTGGTTTAATACATTGCGCCGTGGTTTACTGTATTGAACGATCAATGTACAACGCATAGAACAAAAATATGCTTTTTCGTTCGATATGTTAGTTCGATCCCGAGAAATGATGCGGCGTTGCGTTTATTTATTAAAATATTAGTTTTGACTGACTTAAGTGAAAATACTAATACTCACATGTGGTGCGTGACTCCACCATTCATGTAGGTTTTAGTTTCATTCCTATTTTTGCATGTAACCACGCTACAATTCGGCATTTTGAGTAAACGTGGAATAACATTTCAGATTCACGGCAAATTGCGACTAACATGCGGTGGGCAGTGACATGCCCATTTGGCCATGTCGCACCGACACGCGCCAAGCCCTCGTTTCATATCTATTCCTTTTTATCATCTGAGGTTTTAGGCTTTTGAATAAAATCACGCATTAATTAATTGCATTCTAGATAAAAAGCTGTGTTTGTATAATTTATAATTTTCAGTTCCTTTGGTAAGAAACGGACATAGCAATTTCTATGAAGGGCAGTTTTTTTTTACTGTCCATAACAAAAAAAAATTTCTTCAAGAAATGAATACGTAAGTACCCAGTAATTTCCTAGTAGTAGGTCTACTTGTATAATTTCATTACATTACTATATATAAATAAGACTCAGATATCATGCAAACTATTAATATCCGTAAAACAAATTATTATTCTTATTACTGACAACTTTAAAACTCGTTAGTTTATTTTATACTAAAAAAACGAAACTAAATATACTTTGTCATATCATAGTATTTTAATACAAATAGAAAACTTGTGCTCAAAAATCAAATACTTACTTTATTCAAGTTATCTAACTTCGCTAACATGATGTTCTAGAACATCATGTTAGCGAAGTAATACTTACCACTTTTTAGTGCAAGTATCAATATCGGTCACGGAGTGAATTCCAACGGTGCGCTATACAGCTATTTGCATCGGCAAGCTCCGCGGTTAGTTCTATCCCGATCGCACTTACATATAGCTAGAAAGGGACGGCACCCGCGGCTGGTGCGATCTCGCTGTGCATGTGGGGGTTAGGTACGTTTGTGTGGGTGGTAGTAGTATTTACACACACAAACGCACTACGCGTGTCAAAATACCGAATTCTGAGCGAGCGCTTTTTTGAAGAGCACTCTTAATGTATCTCTTAGAAAAAAAATATTAAGTCTGTGATCAACTTTATGCTCACATCGGGGTTACTTTAAAACCCCCCTTACCCCCTTACCCCCTGACAGCAATAAGGAAAAAAACCGGCCAAGAGCGAGTCGGACTCGCGCACGAAGGGTTCCGTACCATTATCTATAAAAAAAACTATTTTATTCTGTGTTTTTAGTATTTGTTGTTATAGCGGCAACAGAAATACATCAAAATCTAAGTCCCGGCCCCCTTTGCTACAGTCCAACCGCACCGTTTTCAAAATATTTCAAATCGAAATTTAATCACTAACTTAAGTTAAACCAGTGTAAAATCTTCTTAATTGTGCAATTGCTTATTACCTTGTACGTAATAAGCAATTGCACTAATATAGACTTACTCACTCCTACTGTCTACTGCGATGATTCTGAACTCGGGAGAAATAGTTAAAACTCAGGAGCAACACTTTTATAACTTTTATTCTCACCAACTTACTCACTACTACTGTCTACTGCGATGATTCTGAACTCGGGAGAAATAGTTAAAACTCAGGAGCAACACTTTTATAACTTTTATTCTCACCAACTTACTCACTACTACTGCAGTCTACTGCGATGATTCTGAACTCGGGAGAAATAGTTAAAACTCAGGAGCAACACTTTTATAACTTTTATTCTCACCAACTTACTCACTACTACTGCAGTCTACTGCGATGATTCTGAACTCGGAGAAATAGTTAAAACTCAGGAGCAACACTTTTATAACTTTTATTCTCACCAACTTACTCACTCCTACTGTCTACTGCGATGATTCTGAACTCGGGAGAAATAGTTAAAACTCAGGAGCAACACTTTTATAACTTTTATTCTCACCAACTTACTCACTCCTACTGCCTACTGCGATGATTCTAAACTCGGGAGAAATAGTTAAAACTCAGGAGCAACACTTTTATAACTTTTATTCTCACCAACTTACTCACTACTACTGCAGTCTACTGCGATGATTTTGAACTCGGGAGAAATAGTTAAAACTCAGGAGCAACACTTTTATAACTTTTATTCTCACCAACTTACTCACTACTACTGTCTACTGCGATGATTCTGAACTCGGGAGAAATAGTTAAAACTCAGGAGCAACACTTTTATAACTTTTATTCTCACCAACTTACTCACTCCTACTGCCTACTGCGATGATTCTGAACTCGGGAGAAATAGTTAAAACTCAGGAGCAACACTTTTATAACTTTTATTCTCACCAACTTCAATACATAGTATAAAACAAAGTCGCTCCTCGCTGTCTGTCTGTCTGTCCCTATGTATGCTTAGATCTTTAAAACTACGCAACGGATTTTGATGCGGTTTTTTTTAATAGATAGAGTGATCCAAGAGGGAGGTTTATATGTATAATACAATACAATACATTCATGCATTATACGTATAAACCCGTGCGAAGCCGGGGCGGGTCGCTAGTATTTTATAAAGTACAGCTTGTTTCACGGTCAGACAAAAGAATGTCGCAACTGGCCTCGTCCCGAAACTCCTAGCCGTTAAAATCCCCTCTAATTTCAAATCCTCCCCGACCGGTCAACAACTTAAAAACGTGGACCAATCATCGAACAGTATTTCCGCGCCATTTAACATAGACAATTTGCTATTATTTTATAAACAAGATTTAAAAACATTGAAGTTAAAACAGCTACAGGCTACAGACGAACCCTAACAATACCAGTGAGCTAAATTTATTAATGAGCTGTCAATGCTGTCACGCACAACGTTTTTTAAGGTACCTACTGACGTAGTTGACACCAAATTGACGCTAACTCTTCCTTAACTCTAAAATACCTTTTACAATAAATCGTCTGCAAGTAAATGTTAAATTACTTACTTTGTATGAAACCAGTTTTTTTTTCGAATAGGTACCTATCGTTAAACCGATATACAGGATAACTTATATAAATGTACCAAGCACTGTGTCGAAGTTAAAGCAAATGAATAAACACCCTGTATAACTACGAATTACAGGGTCAGAGGGCCTACCGCGAAAGGCATTCGAAGTACGTAAGTGCGACAGAGAGGGAAAACTTCGAATGCCGTTCGCGGTAGGCCCTCAGGCTTTCTATAGAAAATCTATTGTTAAGGACCTTGGGATCCTCTTCGATGGTCAGTTTAGCCACAGATTATATAATGGTTTAGCTTCCGTTCTCACTATGAATACATAATAATTGGTAGGGTAAGGCAGTTACCCACTGAGTGAAAATATTTACACCAATACAAAGCGACTTATTGAAAAGTAGGCAAAGAAAGATGCTGAGTTCCTCACCACATTCCTTGACAAACGAGGCCCTTTATTGGGGACTGGAGACTTAATTTTGGCCAGTATCCAAACGACTGACCACTGACTTATGGAGGTAAGTGTTAAAGAGGTTCCAGTTCCATACCATAGCTAATATTGAAGATTCCATTATTTGCATGTCATCGAACGTTATGTACAGTTGCGATCACTTACATATAGGTACACTATAGTCTTCACAAAAAGAGAATCTGCGTGAGAAATTTAAGTACAACTTGTCGCTACCTAAGGCCAGTAAATTCCCTATACTTTAAAAGCGCGTTCATTACTGCGATACGTGTCTTTAATGCCTTACCTAATAGTACCTATTAAGATGTTAGAGAGTAATAAATTCAAATCTACAAATCTACGTTGAAAAAAATTCTCATGGACAATGTATTTTACAGTTTAAACGAATTTTTTTGAGTACCAGCAACGCATAGGTAAATTGGAATAGTTAGGTATATATCCAGTCGTTGCACATTATTTTTAACTTTTAATTTTAAGTCTTAATATTGTACGCACGGAATGAGCAACTGTTGATACTTTTTTATATTTATATATTTTTTCTACTCTTGTACCGTTATCTGTCATTTATATAGGCTGTTGCTCAAATACAATGACACCACTAATAAGTCGTCGAAAAACTCTATGCTCTATGGCCCAAAAACGCACTGTTTAGCGTACTTTTTTGGTTCATAAATTTTTCATATAAGCACTGTTTAACTAATTTTAAATCTGCCGCTATGCCCGCTATATTGCAGTGGTGCCAACTTCATAAACTAATATTTCGAAATAAAAGTATTTATTAGCGACTAAACATTTGTATATTATAAATGATTTACTACAATAATAATAAATCATCATCTATTGTGTGTTAAATTACCTACATGTTTTATAAATTCTTTGTATTATTTATGAATATATCGGTCCGGGTCCGGATTCGGTTTGGTTTGGATGGCAAGTGCAAACAAATTAAAAACAAAACAAACCATAAACAAGAAGTGTCACATTTCCGATTTCCCACCAAAATATATACAGTTCAAAATGAAAAGATGAAAGATGATAAACTATTAGACCTAGACTATTAAGATTTTATTCGTGTTTGTGAAGACAAAAGTGTACGTTCTTTTTAAAATGGTCGAAGAAATCAATAACTGCACTCCTGAAGAAATTGCGTGAAAAACTTGCTGCCTGAAAAGGCTAACTATTTTGTAGTCTGCTATTTGTTTAAAATGTGTCGTAGAAAAAGTCATCTTGTATGCAACGGTGTTTAACTGGTCTAAAAACGCTCGTGGCGTCTTTAATTGCGATGCTCGCCAAGGCTCGCATCGCAACCCTCGCCTCTCGCGTTTTAAGACCCTTCTTATACAACAGTTGCATAAAATACTATTATATAATTTTACCGTCTCTGTAGAAAGTCAAAGTCGATAAAACAGAAAACCTAAATGTTTGAAACAATAATGTACTTAGATAATTTCGCAGAAGTTTTTATATTTCCCTTTCCATCCATGCCAAAGCCATTATTGTAGATGGGAAATCGGAAAAGGGCAATTAGGTACATACTACCTAAATATTTTTGTTTTCTTTTCACTACGGGCTACCAAAAAAACATATTTTTGCCGTAAAGCAGCTATCAAACATCAAACGGTGCCTCATTTAAGATATGCTTGGACATTAATCACTCGTTTAATACAAGCAGTAGTTGAGTGGCCGAAATGATTAGCTATAGGCCCCATGCGGGGCTACATGGCCAATACATTAGCCCGACTGAGTCGCCCTTGTTGCATTAAACCACCCACTCTCTATTCGACGACTTTCTTCCTGACTATAACATCTTACTGCGAGTCGCTAATATTTTTATAGCATCCCAGGCTTTTGTAAGCGTTGGCGTTGCCTATGTATTTACATGTGATGCATTTCGACAGAGTGACCTCACATCAAACCTTCTCTTTAAAGTACTCGTAAGCTTACATATCAAAGAGGAGGTCTATATTTATCCGTTGATTGCGATTCCAATTAAATTTATAAAATTAGACTGTTTGAAGAACGGACGGACAGACCGGCGTATACCTAATGACTCCTTATGGGTACAAAATCTCCACTTATGGACAGTATATCGCAATTTTGGTGAAGCGGAACTGATGATGAAGACTACATATGACTTATGGAACTCCTCAAAGATGTAAACTACGTCAAAGATTCTGACGTGATTCCGTTGAAGTAGCAACTAATGAAGTGTTAATTCTGAGATCCTCGAGGAATCGACGGAACTCCTCAAATATTATCAGCCCACATATAGTGACTTGGGTTTTTTCTGTAATTAAGTGTTCTCATAATAAGGTGTCAAAGCGGACCCACGGCTCCTTTACGCCTTGGCCACGACTTTGGTCTTAAGCGATCTGCGTTTTATTTGTTCATTAGGTACGCGGTTGGGATCACGCGCAATGAACAGATAAAACGCTGGTCGCAGGTCGCTTAATACCAAAGTCGTGGCCAAGCCGGCCAAGGCGTTAGGGGCACGACCGGGAATAACGCTAGGAGGATGATGATGAATCGTCGCATTTGCTCTCAGAAAGCAGTTCATGTGGTAAAATGTACCTAAGTGGCTTGGCGAAGTACTGAATTGAAGTCGGTTTAAAGTTTGTTTTTAAAGTAAATTATAATATTATAAATGCGAAAATAACTCTGTCTGTCTGTTACCTTTCCACGCTTAAACTGCTGAACCGATTGAGATGAAATTTGATGCTTTGAATTCCGGGGAAGGACAAAGCGACGATATAAACGAGTTCCGCGCGGACGAAGTCGCGGGCAAAAGTTAGTTTATAATAAAAGTCGAGCGAATGTTGAGACACTGCTTACGGACCGGAGATTGCTCGAGTCTGAATATAGGCATGGAAGTAGATATACTTAAAACATACGTAGAAGAAACATTTTGAGGTTTGAATTCATATTGATATTAGAAATGCGAAAGTAACACTAGGTATCTGTTTGTCTGTGTAAGTGTATTACCTGTTCACGCTTAAGCCACACAACTAATGACGATAAAATTTGGTGTGGGGCTGTCGGGATAGTTTTTTTCCCGGGGAAAGACATAGTTAGGACAGTTTTTTTCCCTTAAGCAATCTCCTAAGGGGGTGAAAAGGAGGCGGAAGTTTGTACGCAGAAGTTCCACGCAGATAAAGCCGCGGGCAAAAGCTATATAGTATCCAATGTTTTATATTTTCCTTGCAATAATTCTATAGGTACTGCGTGTGTAATTTATACCAAATATTTTCTAAACAGCCTAACCCCGTGGCCACCACTTTGGTCTTAAGCGACCTGCGACCAGCGTTTTATCTGTTCATTGCGCGTGATCCCAACTAAACTCTAAAACCTAATTAGATTCCAACATACGTCAAAAAAGTGTTGCCATTAAAATGACATATTAGTGGATCGGTAAATTTTCACTTCTGTAAATGTTATAGGTAGCTGTTTATTTTATTTATAATATTAACGGCAACATTTAATTTTCCTTCTTCAATAAACAATCTTATTTAAATACTCGTCGCAATAAAAGATATTTAGTTAAATTGTTTTATAGGAGAAAAGTTTAAATTACAATGGCAATAACTCAGGCTTTAATAACATTTGGTACCAATTAATATTCTCATTATGTGCGATTACATTTTTAGGAACAATTTGCCCGTCCGTTGTGGCCTAGTGGTTCGGACGTTGGATTTGCAATCCAGAGGTCTCTGGTTGAAATCCTGGCTCATACCAATGATTTTTTTTGGGCTTTATGTACGAAGTGTCATTTGATATTCTCAACTAGCTTTTCGGTGAAGGAAAACATCGTGAAGAAACCTGCATAGGTACATCTGAGAAAAAAATTAAAGGTGTATGTAAAGCTGAAGTCCCTAACCCGCATTAATATTATTTATTATTGCAGGTCCCCAGTCAGTTTAAAAAAAAACTTACTAATATTATAAATGTGTAAGCTTGTATGTATAATACTCAATCACACAAAAACTTTTTAACTGGTTAGGTTAACTAATGCACCGGCTAAAGCTAGCATTTATCTTCGTCAACCTTACCAAACCAAGACCTGTTAGGCGATGAATGCACAGACAACATTGATTAAAATCAGGATGACCCTTATCATATTGTGGAAATAACTTTATTGTTTTATTTTAACATAATTATTGTACCAAAAGGTTGGTTTTCCCTGAAACGTCACAATGATGATGACATGTGTAACTGTGACATTCCGCCATCTTTGGTAGTTTTTTTGACGTATATTGGAATCTAATTAGGTTTTAGAGTTTACGACCGCGCAATGAACAGATAAAACGCTGGTCGCAGGTCGCTTAAGACCAAAGTCGTGGCCAAGGCGTTAGATTTGAGTGGTCTAAGTAGTTTTGGTAAATATACACACAATGCGGCATATCAGTGCGGTACTTTTACAATTTTTGAATTTGCTCAATCAGCACTGTACGTCTAGCACAACTTGCTGCTAAGTCGAGTCGCGCGCGACTCAGCGACTCCTGTCTCACTCGTATTGTGCAAATTAGAAAGAGGAGGCTAGATTATTTCGACTCGCGTCGCGCTTGTTGTGTCAGTTGTGCTAGCCCCGCTGTGTCGCAAATATTGCTGCAAAAGATAACATAATAATTATGGCAATAAAATAGCATCTAAAACATGGTGGGTGATTTGTGCTAAATTAATTATTAAGTCTAAAGTCGAAAAAAAAACTTTTTTTAAAACTTGTTCAAGAATGTTCATTAGGGATTATACTACTGCCCTTTAAATATATGTTATGTACCTAAACAAGTATAATTATGATGATAATGTCAAGACATCATCAATGTGTTGATACCTTATCCTTCTAAAATTATAAGCCTAAAATTAAAATAGCTAAGTAACATTGATATACCTAAGTTGTCAAACTTTCCTAAGACGAACAAATTGAATAGGTACCTATGTCTTGAAATTCACACCCCGTGCCGTGCCTTCGATTGTTAATAGTATTTTATGCAACAGTTGTATAAGAGAGGTTAAAAAAGGCGAGTGGCGTGGGTTACGATGTGAGTCGAAGGCGAATATCGTAAAAAAAGACGCCACGAGCGTTTTTTGACTACATATACTAGTTATACAACGTTGCATACAATACTTTTTCTACGACTAGCTACCATGAAATGAAATGCAAAATTAAACAAAGAAAATTTTTGTTTATGAAAATGCAGATGTAGATTTTGAATACTATTGCGAGATATTGTTATGGTTGGAATGCTGGTCGATGCTGCGGTATTAATATGTACCTATATCAGAGTTTTGCTGGATTATTTGTGATAAAGTTGGACTTGAAATTGGCTGCGTGTCTGTTAAAGTAGTTGGAGAGATATTGCATTGGGGTTCAGTTTGAGGCGTAAAAGTTGGGCTGACGCAAGTATTTCTTCTGGTGTAGAAGCAATATTTTCATCTTCATCCATTTTTATTACTTTTGAGAAACATTATAGCAAACACAACGCCCGCAAAGTCAAATAACAATTTATAAAATGAGCGGAAATTAGGGAAACATGAAAATGAGCCTAATGTGTGTCTATGGTAAACTTTGTTTTTAATTGATGTCAACTTGCCAGTGCTGCCATATTAAGAATAAGGTTTTTCCTAAGTTGGCAGTAATGCCTTTAGTTCAAAAATCATTCAGTGGTTTGTTAAGTTGGTAGTACCTAATGTATTTTGTTGTTAAATTAGTGTTGATCACGACAAGGTACGCCCACACCAATGCTTAAAAAACAGACCAAGTGCGAGTCGGACTCGCGCACGAAGGGTTCTGTACCATCTATAAAAACGGCCAAAAAATCACGTTTGTTGTATGGGAGCCTGCTGTAGCCTAGTTGGTAGTGACCCTGCCTACGAAGCCTCCCGGGTTCGAATCCTAGTAAGGGGCTGGTATTTGTGTGATAAGCACAAATATTTGTTCCTGAGTCATGGATGTTTTCTATGTATTTAAGTATTTATTTATGTATATAAGTTTGTTTATCGTCGTCTTGTACCCATAGTACAAGCTTTGCTTAGTTTGGAACTAAGCCGATTTGTGTACCTAAGATTGTAAAATAAAAAATAATAAAAAAAAACATATTTATTCTGTTTTTTAGTATTTGTTCTTATAGCGGCAACAGAAATACATCATCTGTGAAAATTTCTACTGTCAAACTATCACGGTTGTTGAGATACAGCCTGGTGACAGACGGACAGACAGACAGACTGTGTCGTCCTCGTACGGACGGACGGACAGCGGAGTCTTAGTAATAGGGTCCCGTTTTACTCTTTGAGTACGGAACCCTAAAAACGGTGACGGTACGGAATCGCAGTGACGCATCGTATGCGTATCGTTTTTGACGCACGCTCCCCACACCGCTGCTTAGAAAACGTTGACGCTACGGAATCGCAGTGACGCATCGTATGCGTACCGTTTTTGACGCAAGCACTCCACACTGCCACTTCTCTGTAAAAAAACTATTTTATTCTGTGTTTTTAGTATTTGTTGTTATAGCGGCAACAGAAATACATCATCTGTGAAAATTTCAGCTGGAACTATCACGGTATCAGTGAGATACAGCCTGGTGACAGACAGACGGACGGACGGACGGACAGCGAAGTCTTAGTAATAGGGTCCCGTTTTACTCTTTGAGTACGGAACCCTAAAAACGGTCACGATACGGAATCACAGTGACGTGTCGTAAAACGCAACTGTCTCGTAAATGGCTGCATTTACGTAATTATTTTAATTTTGCATTATTCTGTTTTATCTCTATTGCATGCTTAGATTGTTAGAAAAGCTATCGCTCTTCTTTTAACCCTTTGAAAGCTTTCTCTTTCGCATCAAAATGTGACATAAACGCAAACATCTGACACATGACATAGACGCTGGTCTTTCACTGGTTGAGATATAGGCGTTGAGATAAAACAGAATAATGCAAAATTAAATAATTACGTACTTTTTCCTACTAACTACCTAGTACCTACACTTTATAGTCTACCGGTCATATAATATCATAAGTTTACACTCGCTTATTAATTAACAACTGTAAAGCAGCGGTGTGTGTAGCATGCGTCAAAAACGGTGCGGATACGATGCGTCACTGCGATTCCGTACCGTCGCCGTATTTTAAGCAGCGGTGTGGTCGCACCTTAACACTACCTACGCATGATACCTACGCTTCTAAACAGAAGCGTAGGTATCATGGCTGCTAAGCGTATCGTTTTGGCGACAAAACAGCACGGCGTGCCGTAAGTACCAAAGAGAATATAAATAAGAGACTTCGAGAGGATTTCGAACAAGGTTTTGGATGACAGTGACATTGTCATTTGATTTTGACATGACAACTCATTCGAACTTTAGCTAGTTTGAAATACCACAATACCAATAAAAATAAACGCTAGTACGGAAGTAGACTTACCAACCTAACGAACGAGGACGATAGTAGGGTTGTAGTACTTAACGTTATCGATATCGATAATATTAGAACCCAACGTTATCGATATCGATAAATTATGATTAGGAACGTCGTTGGGCCCACTGCATGAACAGAAAATTGCTTTACAAAATCTAAAACTAATCCGATTTAGGTATGAAATAATAAAAGGAGAACAAATATTTCATACAGTTTATTTCACACTTATTTCCAAATCACAGTATATTTACCAAAATTCACCAATCTGTACACATATCTTTGCGGGTCGCAATGAATTCTTCTCGAACTAAGAAACCTCGCGCTTGTAGGTTTTATCCAAGTACCAACCGTTGTTTATCATAAGTAAATCAATATTGGCGCTTGATATTTAGTTATTAATACTTACGTGTTTTATTTCAAGATAATTATTAATTTTATTTCGTCAAAAGCATTGTTTGTTTGACACAAACATGTTTTCTCGTGAAGTTATAATATCCATGGTAACCGGCCAAAGTCACCATGACAAAATGACAGACAGAGAAAGAACGGAAGTAGGAGATAGCATGAGTCCGCCATAGCAATAGCACAGATAGAAAACTTGTCACTTGTCAGAACTTGTCAGATTTGATCTGAATTTGAGCAGTTGGACGTCATTCATATTTTTGTTCCTAGTTGCGCTACACTGGTAAGTACTGTTATGGGGAATAGATTATAGACTTTTCTGCAAACGTATTTTGTATGTCTTTATATTAGTGTTCGTGACTATGTGACAGACAGGAGTAGATTTTTTTTACTACGATATGGTGTGAAACCGTTGTCACATTTATGACGTTATTTTCCATAGAATACATCTGTCTTTCTTAAATCTATCATGATAACGGCTATTGAAAAACATGTCAGTTCACACGAGTCGTATAATACTTTCAGCTTTATTTCCCGATAGCGGGCCTTTGTGGGTTTAGAGAGCTTTAGGTCCGACCGGGGGCGATCTACTCGAGTTATATCTACGCAATAATAACTAATGCTACTTACTATAAAAATGATGTAACAATAAGTAGAGTAGGTACTCTCTACATCGATGACGTTTGGAGTTAGGAAGTCCTGCCAATCCTGCCATGCACACAGTTTAATTACGTTTGGAATAACACAGATGGATATCACAGGGTGAACTTTAAAGAAAAAAAAACCGGTCAAGTACGAGTCTGACTCGCGCACCGAGGGTTCCGTACAAACTTTCATACACCATACCCGTCATGTCAGAGTAGGTATGTTTATTTATCAGCGATTGCTTTTTATCACGCGCACCGATTTCGATTATTTATTTTTTATTAGAAAGAAGGGACTTTAAAGATAATCTGATTGGAATTTGAAGTTATAAAGTTATATACAAAAGTAAGTAAATTACAAATTTAACTAAGAAATTATTTTTGAAAAAAAAATACGCTAGTTAGAGATATCGTTTTATTTTTCCTGTATTATTTATGTTACTATATGTAATTATTTCTGAATTTTCGCTTGGTTAACTTTGGAGATAAGGCCTCCCCCCTTGGTATTTTTTCTACATTTTCCTTAAGAGGGCGCTCGTTTTTTGGTCAGGAATAAGCGAGAATGACGGATTTTTGACGTTGTAATTCTAAGAAACGGAGAGCTTTTTCTAGATCCTGATTACTTATTTGCATAGGTAAACTCCTAATATTGGTCCTAGCCGCCTCCAATTTACGAATTACTGAATACTTTAACCAAAAATACCCGATTACCGACAGTAGTTTTCTGAAGAGAGCGCAGAGTCATAAGTTTGAGCCCCTAATACTCCATGATGTTATATGAGAACCTACTTGTTTTATTCTATTTTCACTAGCGTTATATGTTGCCATTGCTCCTAGCCGCCTCGAATTTTCCTTATTCTGCACGTATATATATGTAAACTGTTCTCAATTACACCATATTTGTCAACAAAATCTTACTGAAAACTCAAGGATTTTCTCATTATTGTTGAATTATTTGTGTATTGAATCTTACACAACATTAAAGTTCATGCTTGTACCAACAAGATCCAGTCCAAAAAATATAACTTTAGTCAAAATTTATATTTATAAATAATTATTCAAAACTAGTATAAATTTACCGTCGCGCGGGAATATATCTCAGTACCGGCTGAATAGCCCTCCGAGACAGACGTGTACTGTGTTTATTTGTGGCTATTCACGAAGCTAACCGGCGACTCTTCAGATAAAATAATATTATTTTGATCTCCGACTAGGCATAGTTGTTACCAACCTCGGGGTCAAACTATACTGGGGATACATTCGTGAGGCTAATCGAGACAAGTTATGAATTGCATAGCTGCCAGATAAGACGTAGTGTAGCGAAAAGGCTCAAACCCACAGTATACGTAACATTTAAAATTGAACCTTCTACCTAAAACAAAAGTCATACATTTCAATGGTGATGTCTTGTGGGTTGGATCCTTTTGTCTAAACTACGCGTTCTATAGTCAATTATTATTGTACGAGTGATCGTGATACTTGATAGATTTAATTTATTTACTTGTTACTATCAGTCCACCTTGTGGAGGGTCCGCTGCAGTTTCCGGTACGTAGTCGCCTCTCGAGAACCTCCCCGCCCCAACGGCCATTATGATTAGTTAGTATGTATGTATGTATGTTAGTTTGGGCGAAATCTTCAAATTAGGTACAATTATCTTCTTATATTAAGTATCTTCGGTGACAATGCCATAATATCATAGAGCTGGTCTGATGATGGAGTCGGAAGGTGGCCATAGCAACTCCTAAACTCAACAAGATAAAGCCATCGAATTTTGGCTCATTTATTTGGTCATGGCACGGCAAGACTTGGATGCTGGATGATTTCCAGAGTCTGATGATGGAGCTGGAAGGTGGTCATGGAACTCCTAAACTAAACTAGATAAACCCATCTAGTTTGGGCTCATCTGTTTTGTCTTGGTAAGCACTTTGGTGATGGATGATTTCCAGGATCTGATGATGGAAGGTGGTCATGGGAACTCCTAAACTAAAATAGATAGACCTATCTTGTTTGGGTTTGTGTGATTTGTCTGTACAAGTACCCACGAACCAGCGACATAATATGCAGGGTTATTGAAAATAACAAGATGAATAAAAAACTTTTTAAAAAACAAGCTTATATGGCGTTTGTTAAGTACAGCACGATCCTACCTTGCATTTAGTTATTATTTTCGTTTATATATAATAATAACACACACCGGGGGTTTACACTGAAAAGGGAGATTTTTACGTGGTTTTATTACATTTCCGAGTCATCATCATCATCATCATCATATCAGCCGAAAGACGTCCACTGCTGGACATAGGCCTCCCCCAAAGAGTGCCACGATGGCCGTTCCTGCGCCACCCGCATCCAGCGGACTCCCGCGACCTTTACCAGGTCATCAGTCCACCTTGCGGGGGGCCTACCCACGCTGCGCCTTCCGGTACGTGGTTGCCCTCAAGAACCTTTCCACCCCAACGGCCATCGGTTCTACGTGCAATGTGCCCCGCCCACTGCCACTTAAGTTTAGCAATTCGGAGGGATATATCGGTTACCTTGGTTCTGCTGCGGATAGCCTCATTTCTGATGCGATCGCGCAGAGAAACTCCCAGCATAGCCCTCTCCATTGCCCTTTGAGTGACTTTGAGCCTTCTTATGAGGCCTATAGTAAGCGACCACGTTTCCGTGCCATATGTCATCACTGGCAACACACACTGGTCAAAGACTCTCGTCTTGAGACACTGCGGAATATTGGACGAAAAGATGTGCCGTAGCTTCCCGAATGCTGCCCAGCCGAGTCGGATTCGACGATTGACCTTCCCTTCGACATTTCCGAGTATCACTCTTTATTTCGAAATGAATGCTAAAAAAACCGGCCAAGTGCGAGTCGGACTCGCGCACGAAGGGTTCCGTACCATTATCTATATCTAAAAACGGCAAAATATCTATATCTAAAATCACGTTTGTTGTATAGGAGCCCCCTGTAGCCTAGTTAGTAACTTGGAAGTGACTCTGCCTACGAAGCTGGAGGTCCCGGGTTCGAATCCCGGTAAGGGCATTTATTTGTGTGATGACCACAAATATTTGTTCCTGAGTCATGGATGTTTTCTATGTATTTAAGTATTTATTTATCTATATAAGTATGTTTATCGTCGTCTAGTACCCATAGTACAAGCTTTGCTTAGTTTGGGGCAAGGTCGATTTGTGTAAGATTGTAAAAGAACAAGAAACAAATAAAAACTAAAATAAAAATAAAAAGATGTATTCTGTTTTTTAGTATTTTTTGTTATAAATAGCGACAACAGAAATACATCATCTATGAAAATCTCTAATGAGATACAGCCTGGTGACAGAAGGACAGACAGACATTCAGACAGACAGACGGACAGCGGAGTCTTAGTAATAGGGTCCCGTTTTACTCTTTGAGTACGGAATCCTAATAAGTGACATAGGTTTTAGGCTCAGAACATAAAAAAAGGGAGAAGTGCCGTACTGCTTAATTTCAACCAAAACCGATGTCCCCAGTTTTCTCCCACCGCAGCGCCCACAGGCACACACATTGAACCGTGTAAAAACAAAGACTCGGGCGTTGCCAGTGAGTCTACGGCAACATGCAAACAAGGGCTGTGATTGGCTTAAACGCACTACACTAGGGGGGCGACAAACGTTAAAATTATGTTTTATCGACATTGATATTAAAATTAATATTATGTTATGATATTGATGGGTAACAACTTCAACAACATGGTAAGTTTATGTGGTGGTATTTAAACTTCTAGCTACAAGTTTAAATAACACGTGTTGTTAACTTACCATAAATCGCAAAAGTAAAAAATATTGACGAATACCTACAGAGTAACATAAACGGCTTTTTATAAGTTCGTGTTCACATACATTTAAAACTCTGGTCACATCGATATTTTTGACCTGTAGGTACCAGGCCGATCCGACTCGCATTTTGGCGCGAAATAATATGTCCATTACTCATATTACGAGATTTAAGGCTAAGGGCGAGTATCCACCAAAGATGTGCGAAGATGTGTTACCATACATTTTACACCTAGGTTTCAAGCAAGCGAGGTGTCAAATATTCGAAAAGTGTACGGCTCTTATTAAGTGGTTGGAAACATTTTTCTTGAAAGTGTTACGAACACATTAACTCTTCTCTGTACAGGAAACCAGTTAGGACCTCTGCCAGTAGCATCTATCCATTTTTTTAGAACCTAATCGGATTCTTTGGAAAACTGTAATAAGAAACCGTGATTTCTTCTTCAATTATCACATTTGAAATGAAAGTAAAAAATACTCATTTAAAAAAAAAATATTGGTAATAATATCACATTTTAAGTTGTTCTGAAGCCATTTGCAACTAAATTATATACTTGTATATACAATTTTAATATGTCTATTTACCGTTCATACTGCAACTTAGTGAAAATCTTATTAGTAGGTACCGTAAACATTTTGTGCCTTTTAATCTTATTAGTTACCTTTAAGATAGGCACCCAACCAAAACAAGTAATTAAATAAAATAAAACAGCGAAAGTAGTCGAAATAAAATAACTAGTATGATATCGTACTTCTATTTTATCGATTACGCGTAAATTGTAACTGCACTTTGGCACCGCTCTAGTTTGCGACGCCAAGCAGCGGCCGTACCACTAAAAAATTCAAGCATCGTCCATATCCATAGTGGTTTAATACATTGCGCCGTGGTTTACTGTATTGAACGATCAATGTACAACGCATAGAACAAAAATATGCTTTTTCGTTCGATATGTTAGTTCGATCCCGAGAAATGATGCGGCGTTGCGTTTATTTATTAAAATATTAGTTTTGACTGACTTAAGTGAAAATACTAATACTCACATGTGGTGCGTGACTCCACCATTCATGTAGGTTTTAGTTTCATTCCTATTTTTGCATGTAACCACGCTACAATTCGGCATTTTGAGTAAACGTGGAATAACATTTCAGATTCACGGCAAATTGCGACTAACATGCGGTGGGCAGTGACATGCCCATTTGGCCATGTCGCACCGACACGCGCCAAGCCCTCGTTTCATATCTATTCCTTTTTATCATCTGAGGTTTTAGGCTTTTGAATAAAATCACGCATTAATTAATTGCATTCTAGATAAAAAGCTGTGTTTGTATAATTTATAATTTTCAGTTCCTTTGGTAAGAAACGGACATAGCAATTTCTATGAAGGGCAGTTTTTTTTTACTGTCCATAACAAAAAAAAATTTCTTCAAGAAATGAATACGTAAGTACCCAGTAATTTCCTAGTAGTAGGTCTACTTGTATAATTTCATTACATTACTATATATAAATAAGACTCAGATATCATGCAAACTATTAATATCCGTAAAACAAATTATTATTCTTATTACTGACAACTTTAAAACTCGTTAGTTTATTTTATACTAAAAAAACGAAACTAAATATACTTTGTCATATCATAGTATTTTAATACAAATAGAAAACTTGTGCTCAAAAATCAAATACTTACTTTATTCAAGTTATCTAACTTCGCTAACATGATGTTCTAGAACATCATGTTAGCGAAGTAATACTTACCACTTTTTAGTGCAAGTATCAATATCGGTCACGGAGTGAATTCCAACGGTGCGCTATACAGCTATTTGCATCGGCAAGCTCCGCGGTTAGTTCTATCCCGATCGCACTTACATATAGCTAGAAAGGGACGGCACCCGCGGCTGGTGCGATCTCGCTGTGCATGTGGGGGTTAGGTACGTTTGTGTGGGTGGTAGTAGTATTTACACACACAAACGCACTACGCGTGTCAAAATACCGAATTCTGAGCGAGCGCTTTTTTGAAGAGCACTCTTAATAAATCTATAATAAAAATAAGGTTTTAGAAAGTGCAACTCAAGCCCTCTCATATGATACCCTATTTGATCTATTTACTAGACTTTGATTATTTAAACCCCTCATATTCGTCATTTACACAAAAAATCTAAATGTATATTAATTTTTTTTATTTTCCATTCACGTGTCTTAACCCTCTCAACAGTTGTTCTAAATTTCAAATTAATAGCACAAGTAGTTCCTGAGATATTTAACATTGTGACAGACGGACGGACGGAGTCGCACCATAAGGGTTCCTTTTTTACCTTTTTGGTACGGAACCCTGAAATCACTAACCACCATTGTGTCACACATCATCATTCTCCTTGCGTTTTTCCAGTTATCTATACCATAAAGGAGCCTGGGATCCGCTTTGGAACATAATCCCAAGAATCGGCGTAGGCACTAGTTTTATGCAAGCACCTGCCATCTGATTTCCAACCCAGAAGGAAAATTAGACCTTGTTGGGATTCGACCGGTTTCCTTACGATGTTTTTCTGCAGCGAAAAGTTACTCTTAAACATCGAATCATATTTCGTACAGTCAAGGGCACCAAATATGTATTCACTCAAAGTTTCATAAATATGTAGACTCAAAAAAAAACAATAAAAAACAAAAATATTTATTGGTATCATACTAAAGTAGGTATTAAGTACATTCGTGGCTGGCGTCTCCCGGTAAGTAGGTACTACAAACACATTACAATTCAGTACAATACTTGTGTTGGGAGGCTCCGCTCTTCGTCCACATGGACCATTAGTTGCTGGTGTTGGCTTCATTAGACGGCGATTTGTGATTAAGAGATTTCCTTTTGCAGAGTTGGTCCTTGCGACTCAAAGATGGATTTAAGAAGGGGAGCCATCAAAATTTCAGATGTAAATTTTGGGAGGGGGGGTGGCTTACCCCGAATTACCTGGCTATATTTATTAAGCTATAAGGGCAAGCTTGGTATCATTTTCGTATAAATCAAGGACGCCGAATTCATTCCGGATATTTAATTTTAACTTTTTTGAACTAAAAATTAAAATACAATTCAGTACAATACTTGTGTTGGGAGGCTCCGCTCTTCGTCCACATGGACCATTAGTTGCTGGTGTTGGCTTCATTAGACGGCGATTTGTGATTAAGAGATTTCCTTTTGCAGAGTTGGTCCTTGCGACTCAAAGATGGATTTAAGAAGGGGAGCCATCAAAATTTCAGATGTAAATTTTGGGAGGGGGGGTGGCTTACCCCGAATTACCTGGCTATATTTATTAAGCTATAAGGGCAAGCTTGGTATCATTTTCGTATAAATCAAGGACGCCGAATTCATTCCGGATATTTAATTTTAACTTTTTTGAACTAAAAATTAAAAAAAAATTAAAAATTTACATTATCTTGTTTTCTTAAAATTTACAACGTGGCAATGCTGCCAGCCTTCTGGGGCAATTTTTTTACCTTTAGTTTTAGTTATTTGTAAGTTATTTTATTTTATAAGTAGTTTAGTTTTAGATATAGTTAAAATAAGTTTTGTGTTATTTTTTCTATACCAGATGTAAATAAACTTACAATTATAAAAAAAAAAAGTAAATACTTATATATAAGATTAAGATATGGATGTAAAAACACAACTTTTTTATTTAAATTTTAAGAAAAAAATAATAGACATATTTGGATAGCCCTATAGTTAAACATTGTGAAAATTACCCATATAATTTTTTAGTCTGAGTATTGTGCGTGTAAAAAAATAATTGCTTTCCACGGAACCAAAATCACAATAAATGCATTTAGCTATTATGGCAAGTTTGGTATCATTTTCGTATAAACCAAGGATGCAAAATTTATTCCTGATATTTAATTAGCATTTTTTTAACGAAAAAAGCTAAAAACTTGTCTAAACTAACTCAGTTGTCCGTCAAAATTTGCAATCGATTTTTCAGTCACTTGCCGTTATCCGATTGAGTGGACATTTTGGGTTTTAGTATAGTCTGGATGACAATTCAATATTATGGTACCATCGAGCTGATCTGATGATCATTTAATTGATAATGTGGCAAGATTTTATTATTATGTATGTTTGCCACCCAAGATAATTAAATGTTTATCAATGTTTATTATTCAGTGTACTTATCTAAATGTTGTTGTAGCCTAATTCAACATAATAATCGAGTAAGTATAGTCTGGATGACAATTCAATATTATGGTACCATCGAGCTGATCTGATGATGGAGACAGAAGTTTTTTTTTTGAGTTTGGGCTTGTTAGAATCGTCTCAATGAGTGGTTGATGTGGGTATACAGAAAAGTACAGACGTCAATAAAAGCTTGTACCAAAAAAAAATTCGACAGAAACGTATTTTCTTTTATCTCAAGTTTTTAATATGAAATGGTGTAAATATTAAAACGGTCTGGGGGTTCAGGGGATTCACTCTGCCAAAGGACACCGCTTAATCATCAAACGCCGTATATTGCACTTTTATGTCGTGAACAGACGCCACTACATGGTTATAATATAATATAGTGTACCTAGTACATACGATTTTAATTACATTCATTGATTCGTTTAAATTTAACATTTTACATTTTGCGTGTGCGTGTGCGTGTACGTGTGTGTGTGTGTGTGTGTATGTGTGTGTGTGTGTGTGTGTGTGTGTGTGTGTGTGTGTGTGTGCAACCAACCACTACAACCTTATTGTTGCAGAAATAAGGTATGTGTACTTTTTGAGACTTTGTAGTGTATATGTCACCGTTAGATTGTGAAAACCGTCGGTTTATAATCTTACCCGTCATATTGTAAACTGACGGAATATTGTGAACTGCCAAAATAATACATAATTTTACGCATTCATTTTCGTTAATTTAAAAACTAACAATGTCATCGTCAAACTGTGAACTGAATCAAGTTTGACTGATTCGGAACGCAACCTGTGCGCTGTTTGGTTGAGCGAATTATTCCACTTGCATCAGTTTCCAGTTACGTCAGAACATGATTGTTTTTTTTTTTGTTTTTCAGACATTTTATTCCATTTATTTTGGCATCCAGCAGTGTCGACGGAGCCAAGCTGCGCGGGGCTCCTATATCTGGGCGCTTTGCCCTTCGGGCAACTGAAGATATCTAACTAACCTAACCTGCCTGGTCTTTGTGTACGTTCCGTAGCAAGCCGATTTGATCTCAGTTCACATTTGACGATTCGACATTGAAAGTTTATAAACCAACGAAAAATATTGCGTTAAATTGTGAACGGTTTTGACAGTTCCCGATTTTTCTTCAGTTTATAATATCGCGAGTTAGATTATAAACTGACGGTGTTCACAATCTAACGGTGACATAACAATATCGATGGTGCCCTGACTTGTACATGCCCGATAATATTTTAAAGAGAAAATGAACAACGCGAGTTAAGTCTCCGTTGGAAAAATAGTACATTGTTGCCCAGGTATAGAAAGTAAGCAATAGATGGACGAGTTAGTTCGCGGGCCGAGCCGCAAGTGAGGCCCGCGAAGATGAGAGTCCATCTATTGCACTTTCTACCTAGGCATTTACTATGTGCTTTTCACGCCTAATTTAAGGAAATAAAACAGGTTGAGTACACAGTATAATACACAGTTTAATTAAAAGTAATATTGGAACTTTACAAGGAAATGTTTTTTCCCGGAACATTTATATATATTTTTTCGAGAGTTCATCAAAATACGTCAGCATTACACTTTCAGAGAAAGAGTTTGTTTTTTATTTATTTGCCATGTCTTGAAATTTTCATACACTTTCTTATATTTATTTCGGGATTTAATGGGCAATAAATTTCGAATCACTGACTTTGCAGTGTTTTGAATTTCCGGTGGTGTAAGATCCATGTCCGTACTCGTGTCACTCATTGTTATTTATTTTTATTTCAAATCGTACAGAATTATGATACACAACTAGCTGTTGCCCGCGACTTCGTCCACGTATTACCATGTCATCGTCTAAATGTATGTTTAAGGAATGAATTAAAAAAAAAACATTGAAATTACCTAGTCTTTTAGTAAACACTTAAACAGTCTAAAACCGAAGTTACAAATAACTTACTTCCAAAACTTCGAACCCCTTATTCTTAGCCGATGAATTAAAAAAACGCTGAAATAAGTTTTGTAGTAGTTTAGCAAACAGTCTAAAACCGAAGTTACAAATCCCTTACTTTAAAAATGTCTTGCTCTCCATACAAACTTTGAACACCCTTATAATCCCCTTTAGGGGATGAATTTCAAAAAAGCTAAAACAAGTTTTGTAGTCTAAACAGGCTAACATCGAAGTTACAAATCTCATACATCTTGCTCTCCATACAAACTTTGAACGCTTTTCAGGGAAAAAATAAAAATAAAACATTAATTTTTTTTATTGTAATATGCTAGTATTTTTTCTACAAACTATTAAGTATCTAGCTAAAAAAAGTGTTTCCCATACGAACTTTACACCCCTTTATAACCCCTTAAGGGGTGAAATTTTCCAAAACTCTGGCAGTACTTTTTTGTATTTTAATATTTAGGCAAGTACTTAACCTTTCTACAGAGTTTTAAGTTTTTACCTTAGTAAAAAGTTCGAAAATTATTCAGAAATCGACATCAAGCCGTAAACGGATGATAGACCAAAGTCATATCATAGAAATACAAAAAAAAAACAACTCTTGTTGGCTTTTTTTAATTTATTCATTAATTGGTCAATCGTCGTAAATTTTTAATTTTTAAAGTGACCATAATTTTAAAAGAACATGAGTTGGATTTTTTTTGTATTTTTCTGATAACTGTTATGACTCATGATCATCCGTTTTCGGCTTGACGTTGATTTCTGGGACACCCTGTATATTTAGATTCTAATAAATAATCCTTCTACACAATTACAAGTGTCTAGCTCAAAAAAAAAAGTTTCCTCCATACAAATTTTCACCCCTTTTGATCACCCTTAGGGGTGGAATTTTTAAAAACGCTGAAAGTTCTTTATTTGTAAGTATTGTAATAAGTAATCTTTCAACAAAGGTCGCTCGCTAATAAAAAATATTTACAAACGTTGCACCCCCTTATATACATATACACCCCTAAATTGTGGAATTTTCTAAAACGCTGAAAGTATTTTATTTTATTATGTAATCTTTCTAAAAAGTTTTGAGATTCTAGCTCAAAAAATCCCCTTTACCAACTTTGCACCCCTTTTTCATACCCTTAGACGTGGAATTTTCCAAAACGCTGAAAATGCTTTCATTGTATTGTAATAAGTAATATTTCTACAAACTTTTAAGCTTCTATCTCAAAAAGGAGTTTCGGTCATACAAACTTTGCAACCCTTTTTAACCCCCTTGGGGGCAGAATTTTCCAAAACACTGAAAGTACTTTATTTGAATTCTAATAAGTAATATTTCTACAAAGTATTAAGTCTCTTGCTAAAATAGTAAAGTTTCCACCATACAAAATTTGCACCCCTTGTTAACCCCTTAGGGGCAGAATTTTCCTAAACGTTGAGAGTACTTTATTTGTATTCTAATAAGTAATCGTTGTACAAAATTTTAAGTCTCTAGCTCAAAAAATAAAGTTTCCCTTATGCAAACTTTGCACCCCTATTTAACCCCTTTAGGGGTATAATTTCCAAAAATCCCTTCTTATCCATTGCCTACGTTGTAAAAGGTAGTTCTGGTGTAAATTTCAACTCTCTAGCCCCAGTAATTTCGGCTGTGCGTTGATGAGTGAGTGAGTGAGTCAGTCATATGTATAGATAGATAGAAGATGACAAAACTCCCATTGAAATATCTCAAACATTATGAAGCTACAACCATTTTAATGTCGCTTGTTAGAGTGAGAAAACGATCGGGGACTGTGACGTCAAGATCCTCGAGCGTCATAGTAAAAAACAATCGTTTCATATGAAGGTGCATTTTGCGGAAAAGGGACAGAACATACCCCCTCTTAAAACGTATTACTTGGTCATTACGTATATATTTTTTATTATTATTATTTTGTGGGCCTTAATATGCCGCTTCGACCAGCAAGTGATCTATTGTGGCAGCCCTTGTTTTAGAGTTCACCGTTAAGTCCCGTTGCCTCCAGGAAATTCCAGATTCTTTGGGCGGTGATATGTTGTACTTCTTGTGGGTGCATTATGTGCCGCCCTAGGTAGGTACTTCTTTTATGCATGAGTGGTCCGCAGGAGCAGAGAATGTGCATTGCAGTCTCCTCTGTCTCCTGGCAGAACCTGCAAGTTGTGTCCTGCTTCATACCCATTTGAAACAGGTATTAGGTACATTACGTATATAACCTCTTGCGTTGTTTTTTTCTCCATTTGACTATATTTATTTTAAATTCTTTTTCGAGAAAATACCATATTTCCGATTCCTATTCTATAACCACGAACTTCGCAATTCGAAAATATTCGGGTATCTCTATCGCACTAACCATACTCGAGTGACAGGGATGCAAATATACGAACATTGAGTATTGGTTTTCGTGGTAGTGCCGCAGGTACTGTGGCAGAATGCGCAGAGCGCGTGCCATTGCCATTAAAAAAAACTAATTCGTGTTAATTATATTGTTCAAATTTGTTGATACATTTATTGAAATTATGCCATAATACGACATTTGCGCATATAAGTTCTCATATCAGAATCGAATATTTTTTTATGATATATATTTTAGCATTTGTCTCGTAAAGGTCTATCGTAGACGGGATTTAAATTATTAATGAGTGAAAGGCAAAGCACATCCGCCATTTTTGACGTTTCTTAAGCCTGCATCACACTGGCGCGGCCTGCGTTGGCGGACCATAGTAAATTTGACAGCTAATGACACGTTTTCTATTGTCCGCCGCGGCCAGGCCGCGCCAGTCTGTGAGAGGCCTTATAGCTGACAGTTGGAGCAGCGTTTGATCTCAATAAAAATAAATGATAAATTAAATGAAGTCGTATATTTCGGAAAATTAATTAACTGTCGCAGTCGGATAAAAACTATCCTAAGTTACAGCTAGAATAATTATGTACCTACAAAAAATGTTTCATATTTTTCCGTTCACGGGATGCTGAGAACATTCGTGACAACCCAAAGCTTAGTTTCAAACTGGCTGATTCTAGAGATTAATTATAAGTGGTGATTATCTGAATGTTTGTTTCTAAAGAACAAACAGAATAATTATTCCTTCCCGCCTTTTAAATTTTTTTATTTATACTTTTTTTAAGCATGCAAAGGCGTTTTTCACATAATTAAATAAAAAACGCTTACAATCGTAAAAGTACACATTCATTGAGCGAATTTGACGTTTTAATTTTTTAATTAAACGCACAAATGTAATGTTGCTCTAATAAGTTTGTTATTTTCTGAGCGCGTTACTAATGTCAAAAATAATCGACCAATAGCAGAGTAGAAAGTGAAAAAGGCCCCTAAACACTACATTTTACTTTGCAAATCTACATTGTTTGACTGTTTTTGAATTGTACTACTAAGAACTACTTTCTACTCTCTTTTCAATCCATCTTTGTCCATATTTCCGAGCAGTGGCGTGAAAAATACTTTAGGATTGTACAGTAGACGGCAAACTTCGTGCGCAAATGACCTTGCCTGCGCAAAGGCGAATTGTACGTGCAAGCTGCCCCCCCCACTTCCCCTCATTTGCGCACGAAGTTTGCCGTCTACTGTAGTGTAGGTACCTTAAAGCCATAGGTAAGCAATACCCGAAAAGAGCAGACGCTATTAATGGTAACACATATGATAATAGAAAAAACTTAGGTAAGGAGTCGGAGGAGAGGTCCCTGGATGCACTGATATGTATTTTGTATGAATAAGAAGTTTTTGATATTAGTACTAAAACACAAACTACTAACTGCTGTCTATTTTATTAGCTTGCACTGGAATACTTTTATTTGCTCATATCGTCCACCAGCACAGGAACTTTATGTATGTTTCATACATTTTATGTACGTTTCGAAAGTTATATCATTAATGCATTAAGTTTATATTAAGTTCTTCGAAGTTGAGCAGTACACAGATTTATACTGGCAGTACTGGCAGAAGTGCATGTGTGTCACTTGCGTCGCCCAATCTTAACCCCCTGGTCTTAAGCGACCTGCGACCAGCGTTTTATCTGTTCATTGCGCGTGATCCCAACTAACCACAGTGCGTTGCGCGTCTCTACCGCGCAATGAACAGATAAAACGCTGGTCGCAGGTCGCTTAAGACCAAAGTCGTGGCCAAGGCGTTAGGGGTGTTGGTCATATTCATTTAGTATAATCCTAATTTACGCCGGTACTTTCCTTAAGGTTATTAGCCGAACTCGTAACTCATCGTGGATATACAGGCCTTATTCACGAAGCTTACTGAACAAACATCTCAATCTGCCAGTTTAAGTCTGATCTTCCATTACGCTTAGTTGTTACGAATCTCAAGATCTGTAATCATGGGACGAGTACAGGTTGTAAAAAAATATTTTGTATATTGTTAGGCTCCCACGTGAGCGCGTGTGGATATTATAATGCCATCCGTTATAACCACAATAATAGGGAACACCAAAAGAATCACGTAGGAGGCGGTTATCGGGGGTTTTAACGAAAAATATTATTTTTGACAGGTCTTGAGTTCTTGAGAGTAATATTTTATGAATTTTCTATAAACATGATAAATGTTAGTGAGAGGCCGATTTCATACGTATAAAGTGGAAGTATTTAAAAAAACCTGGCCAAGTGCGTGTAGGGTTCCGTAGTTGCCCGCCCCGTCCGCCACCACTAAATATTGCGGTTGCGTCGCCGACTCGCCCTTGACCCGTCATTATTTTTAGAGATGTACCGACTAGTCGCCGACTAGGGCGACTAGTCAGGGAAGTCGAGCCACATTTATAGTCGGCTACTAGTCGGCAAAAGGTACCGAATATTCGACACTTAATATAACTAAAAAATAAACTAGATAGGTACTAATATTTACTTCAAGTTTCATATTTCAAGTAAATATTTTACTTAATCATCATATAGAAATAAGAACTTTTTATTTCCATCATATAAAATAATTTAGAGATGTAGGTACCGACTAGTCGGGAAAGCCGACTATCCAGCCACATTTATAGTCGGCGAATAGTCGGCGACTAGTCGGTTGCCTCAGCGCCGATTAGTTGGTTAGTCGGCAAGTCGGTAAAATCCATAGTCTATTATGATTATAATATTTAGATTTGGCATAGTCTATTTTTATATTTATTATCCTTTACGTCCATGATCTCTATTTCATATCAGCTTCGCCCGCAAAAATTACTCTCCGCATAGGTATATTCCATGAGCTATATTAGATGAGTCCCACGTTTTTACAATAACGTTATATGTATCCGGTCGATATTGATCCTTTTCACAAATCATTGTGTTATTTAGATTTGGCATAGGCACTAGTTTTACGAAAGCGACTGCCATCTGACCTTCCAACCCAGAGCGAGAACTAGACCTTATTGGAATTAGACCGGTTTTCTCACGATGTTTTCCTTCACCGAAAAGCCAATGTTAAATATCTAATAATTTTTTGTCCATAAGTTTTTTTAAATAACCCAGTGGTACGTGCTGAGGTTCGAACCCACGACCTCCAGATTGAAAGTCGCGTGCCTTACCGCTCGGCTACAGTGCCTTACTGACTGTACCGTAAAATGGGGTGAGTTGGGTCAAAATTGACATACAAACCTCGATAAAAATGTATTGTTACATGTGGCACGTTGATTTTTACGAGCTTTATATTAACTTGCTCTGTTTGTATGTGTGTAAATATTATGTAAGTATGTAAGTAAGTTGTCCGTCAAAATTTGCAATCCATTTTTCAGTCACTTCTCACTAACCGATTGGGCTGAAATTTTGCATGCATAATTTATATCGCATGACAATTAAATATTATGATGACTTGGAGCTGATCTGATGCTGGAGCTGGAAGGTGGCCATAGGAACTTCGCAATAAAACGACACAACCCCATCGAGTTTGGGCTCGTTAGAATCATCTCAATGAGTAGTTGATGATGGTATGCAGAAAAGTACAGTCGGCAATAAAAGCTTGTACCAAAAATGAAATTTTTGTCAGAAACTTATTATACACTAGCTGTTGCCCGCGACTTCATCCGCGTAGAACTTAATACTTAGAAAATATAATGCAAACAAACTTCTACCATCTTAAGGGATGATTTCCGAGGCAAAAACTATTATATATCCTTTGAAGGGTCTCAAATTATCTCTATACCAAATTTCATCTAGGTACATGGATTTTATCCAAACTCTCACCCCCTATTTCATACCCTTACGGAATGATTTTCGGGATAAAAACTATCTAATGTCATTCTTCGGGACTCAAACGACCTTTATACCAAATTTCATCTAAACGGGATTCATCCAAATTTTCACCCCCCATTTCACCCCCTTAGGGAGTGATTTCCGGAATTACAACTATCTAATGTCCTTTCCCAGGACTCAAGCTATCTCTATACCAAATTGTATTAAAATGGGTTCCATCCGAATTTTCACCCCTAATTTCACACCCTTAGGGGATGATTTCTGGGGTAAAAACTATCCCATGTCCTTTCCCAGGACTTAACCTATATCTATCTCAAAAAATTACGAAGCTACAACCGTTTTAATGTCGCTTGTTAGAGTGAGAAAACGATCAGGGACCGTGACGTCACGATCCTCGAGCGTCATAGTAAAAAACAATCGTTTCATTATAAAGGTGCGTTTTGCGGAAAAGAGACGCAACAAACCCCCTCTTAAAACTTTATACACTTATAACTTAGTGATTACCTATATAGCCTCTTGCGTTGTTTTTTTTTCGAGATAATACAACATTATGATTACTTTGTTTAGTGTCTACATCCCTATTTTCGATAAGATAAGATAAAATAAGATTTCTTTATTGTCAGAACTGTGTACATTTAGTTGTTTTGGGTAAAATAAAGTCCAACAGCTTGCCCATTTCGGACGTACAATATTAAACTTAAAGCTAGTCAAATATACTAAAACAATAACAACAATAGTATTTCCAAATAATTTTAACCATATTCACACATAAAATATTAATTTAGATCTATCCGACATCCGTATTTTCTTTTAAACCACGAACTTCGGAATTCGAAAATATTCGGGTATCTCTATCTCTATCGCACTAACAAATGACAGGAATGCAGAGGGCCTACCGCGAAAGGCATTCGAAGTTTCCCCTCTCTGTCATACTTACAAGTTCGTACATAAGTGCGACAGAGAGGGAAAACTTCGAATGCCGTTCGCGGTAGGCCCTCAGATATACGAACTTCGAGTTTCAGTTTTCGTGGTTTGGCTGAATACGCAAAGAGCGCGCGCGCGTGCCATTAAAAAAAACCAATTTATATTGTTCGAATTTGTTGTTACATTTGTACAAATTACGCCTTAATTCGACATTTGCGCATATAAGTTCGCATATCAAAATCGATTCATTTTGAATTTGCTTTTGGTACCTATGTGTCTCGTCAATGTATATCGTAGACGGGATTAAAATTATTAATAGGCGAAAGAAAGGCAAAACAATTCCGCCATTTTGTCCGTAGTATTTCTTATTACTGTGATTTTGACATTTCTTTTGTGGCGGCGATATACTTTAAGAATAATAAATGAAAAATTAAATGAAGTCGTATATTACGGAAAATAAATTAATTGTCGCAGTCGGATAAAAACTATCCTAAGTTGCAGCTGGAATAATAATGTACCTATATAAAATGTTTCATATTTTTCCGTCCATGGGATGCTGAGAACATTCGTACCACAGAAAGCTTAGTTTCAAACTGGCTGATTCTTTTTTAATTTAGAGATTTATTATAAGTGGAGATAAAGTATGTTACGGCCGTATGAATTTTAGGTTTTTGACGTGATGACGTGATAACGTCTTATAAATCGATGAACGCCGGCTGCGCGCACCGCTGGTTCTTGAGATTCCAAATTTGGCACGTTGGTTCCTTATAAGGTGCACTAAGAAAGGATTTTGGGCCAATCAACTTTTGGACCCACACTATTTTGTCCGGTAACGCAAGATACAGAACTGTAATGTTTGTTAAAGAAACTGCTCTAAACCAGGCACCCAATTGTGTATAATGATGGTTTACACCAGCAGTTACGATATGCCTCAGATTTTAATTGGATTGATAGACACAGGTTTGAAATAGATTGCTTTGAAAGTTCGTAAAAAGTAACACAAGAGGACAAGAGACAGAAAAAGTGTGGGTGAAAAAGTTGATTGACCCTTTTTCAAAATTCACTCTCTAAAGGGGTGAAATGGGGGTCCAAAGTTTGTATGGCAGCATAATGTTTTCTTATGATGTTATCACGTAAAATTATCGTCCGTAAACCGACTTTATAGACAACCAATTTTTTAATGATTATCTGTCGTTTAATTTCATAATTTTAACGATAAACACAAAAATCTGGGAAATCCCACCTCACCCCGTAGTGGAGTTAGAGAGGATAGCAATGGGGTGAGCTGGGAAAATGTATGGGGAAAAACTTTCGGATTGTGAATTTCGGATTAGCTTGCCTCGATCCGCGTTCCGTCCCACTCTCCGCTCATATTTATAGCTCCTCTTCCGCATGATCGCTCCCCACAACCCTGGTTCCACTTCAGGCCACATCCACAGATGACCTGGATGCGGGTGGCGCAGGACCGGTCATTTTGGCACTCTTCGGGGGAGGCCTATGCCCAGCAGTGGACGTCTTTCGGCTGATATGATGAGGCAGTCATTTGAAGATGATGTGACTAGACAAAATAACGATTTTCTGCCCAAGCTGAAGCATAGTCGCTCGCTCGTTCGATTATGTATGACAGATTATATAATAGTGTTGGGGACAGTAATTTTATTATTAAAACAAAAGAAAGAAGGCAAAAAATATGCCTAATGACGAAAATCCTATTTTATAATAATATACAAGAAAATTACCGTGACGTCACGGGCTCAAGCGTCATAGTAAATGACAATCGTTTCATGTGAAGGTGCGTTTTGAGGAAAACGGACCCAGAGTAAACCCCCTCTTAAAACTTTGGAAACTTATAACTTATAACTTTGTGATTATTTATTGTCTTGTGTTACTGTTTTCTCCATGTGACTATATTTTTATTCCTTTTTCGAGAAAATGTAACATTATTGATTATTTTATTTGGTGTCACCATCCCTATATTCCTTGCACAGCGCAGCGCAAATCGCAAGTGTTTCCAAGGACGCGCTGTATTGAAAGGAAAATGACTAATTTGTGTGTGAAGGAAGTCATTACATTGGACCCAAATGCGTAAACATCCGTGAAGGAGAAAAATAAATATCATTCCTCTTGGAAAACTAATATCTGACGCCGCTAAGGAAATATTGCTTTCACATAAGTAAACGCATTGTGGTGGACAAACGAAGTCTAACGTCTATTTACGAGTGTATAGTTATAGGTAAAAAAAAACTTAAGGAAGGACTCTCATGCATGTATGCTTTATCTAATCATGAACGGTCATGGGTTTAGTATGTACATTTTATACATATTTTGTTGTATTCCTTGGGGTCTCTGGGATAATTAGGTGGGGGTTGTGTATAGGTATATTGTAGTGTTAGGCTTAGGTGTATTTTAGTTTCTTGTATATTTACAGGGTGTGGCCTGTAATAGGAGCAAAAAATTAAACGGTAGATTATTAAGCTTGTGAATAATGATAACCAAATGGTTATATTTAAAAAACAATTTTTTTTTTCAAGAATTTTTTTTCTTCGAAATAAGTTTAATAGTTGTTCTGGAGTGCTATAAGTTACTTTTTATTTTAAAGTTACTAAAAATGAAAAGCAAATTTAAAAAATCACAAAAATATCCTTTGAAAACAAAAATGCAAAAACTATTATGACTCGTTACATGATGTTACCTCAAAATCCGCATTTTTTTTATATATATTTTTTTATATTTGCAGACAATCTTACACAAATCAACCTAGTCCTAAACTAAGCAAAGCTTGAACTATGGGTACTAGACGACGATAGAGATACTTCTATAGAGAAATAAATACTTAAATACATATAAAACATCCATGACTCAGGAACAAATATTCATGCTCATCACACAAATAAATGCCCTTACCGGGATTCGAACCACTTGCTTCGTAGGCAGGGTCACTACCAACTAAGCTAAAGCGGTCGTCGGTGATTGACTGCTGTGCTATTTATGATGCCGTGGTGCCAAGATACATTACTTGGAGGTCATAATCATAACTTTAGATCAAAAAATCTCCGAATCCAAAAAAAAAAATGATTGGGACACAAGGGGTTACTGCAAATGCTATAAGGAAGCGTCCTTTTGAATATTTGCTCCTATTACAGGCCACAGCCTGTATAAAGTTGGGATTTTTCAATTGGTGTGTACTGATATATTTATACTGCACCAGAAGTCAAGGTAATTTAGTAGAGGGCCCCTTCGGGGACAGACTTAAAAAATCATGATTAATAAATAAATAAAATAAAATATCTTTATTTTCAGACAACATGGTCCATAGATTGTTAGTAAACACAAGGAAAAAAAAAAATACTTAATGACCTATGTTAGTAGAGCAAAACATTATTTTGTTTACAATTTAAAAGCCAGACTTGGCAGCCTCAACGAGGTGCACACGTACTAGGAGCGTGCAGCCCATTGAACCTGCCGAGCAAGGCGCTGTCCTGCCTTCCCGCCACGACCTGCAGGAGACTGTTGGGGCTTCCCCTCACTCGGCGTAATAACGAGGCGACTTTGTTACGCATCAACGCAAAAAAATCGTCTGTGTGCGCATCTGCAAACATGCCTGACGCACTGCAGTGTCGAGGAAGCCCCACCATCGCCCGGAACAGGTTGTTGTATAATATACGAAGGGCATGATACGCTTTTTGGGTGTAGCTGGTCCATAGACTGCTGGTGTAAAATGTTTGGCAAACCGCCTTGAAAAGTGTGACTTTGACGTCAAGTGTGCAACCAGCAAATCTACGAACGAGCATGTTCCCTCTTACAGCCAATGCCCTTCGCTCTCTTTCTATGTCGGCATCATCTTTCAACTCCTCATCGACAATGTGCCCCAGGTATCTAAATTGCGAGACTCTCTGCAATGGTGAACCATTGAGGTAAACTGGAGGGACAGACGCAGGCGGTCTGTTTTTGCCTTTAAATACAAGGAGCTCACTCTTTTTCGAGTTGTATTTCAAAACATGCTTGCCTGCATAGGCCTCACAAATCGCTACTAGTTTACGCAAACCACCGATCGTGGGACCCAACAGCACCATGTCATCCGCGTAACTTATATTGTTAAAACAAACGCCATCGACATAGGTGCTGCTGAGTTCCACGATCAATTGGTTTACATAAATATTAAAGAGCCTCGGAGAGGTTAGGCCTCCCTGCCTCACACCGCATTCAAGTCTATACTGATCAGATAGTGCGTTTGCCCATTTTACATGGTTGGTCTGATGTTGATACCAGTATGAAAATATGCTGACAAGCTCGACAGGGACACCCGCCCTTTCAAGCTTTTCCCACAACACATCATATGACACAAGGTCGAAGGCCTTAGACAAGTCCAGGAAACAAGCGTACACGGGTGTCTTACGGTCCAGGTAGTATTTGACAGTGTGCTTTAGAGCCAGTATAGCACCTTCAGTGGACAGCCCCGCACGGAAGCCAAACTGGGCATCATGTAATTTTGTATGTACACTGAGGTGCTGGTCAAGCACACTGTCAAACACTTTCGCTATCACTGTAGCAAGTGAGATAGGCCTGTAATTACCCCCGTCCGCTATATCCCCTGTTCTGTTCTTCACAATGGGTACCAGCGTCTTCATTAATTCCTGGGGTAAGTACGAGTGACCTAAAACTTAACTTAAACTTAACTTAAAAACTACTTATAATGATATTTGTATGGTGAATTATAAGTGGGCAGGATTAATCAAACTTCTTGCCTAAGTATTTAAGTAACCAATGAGTTTGCAACCCGTATTAACAGAATAAAACATTACACATGTCGAATTTGTATTGTAATGTCTATTGCAATACTTCACTAAGACTACATACAAGTTTTTACCTTTACATATACCTTGTATGCATAATTTTCATCTTCAATCAACTTTTGAGTAAGTTTTATCCAAAAAATATCCGTAAAACTCCCGTAATGCTCTAAGTTTACTTCGTTATAGATTTAGGTCACTTGTAATTTATTATTTGTAAGGTTATTTTTTTAGGATGCCCGTACAAACTGTTCCAGTTTATTGTGAGTACTGCAAACGAACTTATTAATTTTTTGCCGCTTTTATTCAGAACAAAGCTGGTTAGTTTACCTTTGAGTTAATTACGGATTAATCCAGAACGCGAATTCAACGTCTTGAAATCGGATTGGAACCATAAGTATTGGCGCGCTTGCTCACTTCGACTCGCGTCACTTAAGCTTAAAAACCGCGAAGTACTCGTATTATGAACAGATTAGATTTTAAATAAGGCTTTAGTTGCATTATGAAGGCCAGGCCATTGTAATGGCTGAGCAAGGGTTAGCGAGGCCTAGGGGTCCGCGGGCAAGCCAAAGCGCGCAGCTTGCCGCCCGCCCGCCCTTATAAAGGCTCGGGCGCCGCGCTCCGTCCAAATAGTCAGCCGGGCTTACGCGCGCCGCTACTATTTAACGTACGTACAAGTACTTACCATAACTAGTATTAATAATTGTGTTACTATTGACGCTACGTTGTTGCCAGTTCCTTCTTAAATTATGAGCAGTAAGTAGGTACCTTTGCTTTTAAGTATTAAATACTTTCGACCAATATTTGTGTCATTTTCAGATTTTGCGTGTCAAGTGTTTTGCGTTTGTTTTGTGCCAGTAGGTACTTAAAAATGTATTTTGCAGAGGTCTCATTAAATACGTTTGTTTGCCATTGAAGACAAATAAAACAAAATATATTTTAGATAAAGTTTACCGACTCAAACAAAAGTCATCTGTGTAGTGTAAATGCTACTGTTTAGTTTATTTTTATTGTTAGCATTTTCATTTATCTGACAGTAACGTAATTAAATTAAAGCGTAATATTATTCAATGGGGAAGTGCATACATTTCGATCCTGAGGTTCCACATCCACTACAGTATTCGTATATTTTACATATACATAAACTTAAATGTCATAGGAGAAAATAATTGTAGGTGTGATTCGTATTAGTTACAAGTGAAAAAAACTCTCTAAAAATACTGTACAGTCGAGTTTTCCAATATCTATACAAACAACCTTTCAAAAATACATGTAAACAGTTAATTGTTACTGACATAAGACGTGTGTGTACTTAGATATTATTGAAAGGTTGTCTGTAAAGATATTAGAGAACTCGACTGTACCTTATACTTTCCCACTGTGCTTTCTCAACAAATACCAATATAACTATACCTTTACAATCCATGTTCATACAATACGTCAATAATTTTCACGACCGGTTAGCCTAGCTAGTGGGTAGTTAGCAGTGGCGCCGTGTGAACATTTTCGAAGGGCGATCTGGAACACAAAACGTTATTATAGAGTTTAGAATATATAACTATAGGTTTGCCTAAAACTGAATTTTAGGCAAGCCGGTGCGAATCGGCTTGTATGGGCGCTCCGCCACTGGTAGTTAGTGACGCTGCCTACGAAGCTGATGGTCTTGGGCTCGAGTCTAGGTAAGGGCGAATATTTGTGTCATGAGATATTTGTTTCTGAGTCTTGGATGTTTTCTATGTATTTAAGTATTTATATCCATTGAATATATCATCGTCTAGTACCCATATCACAAGCCTTATTGAGCTTACTAAATATGGGGCTAGTTCGATTTGTGTAAGATTGTTCCCTAAAATGTATATATTTATTATACATGTTCAAATACCACAAGCTTTTAATATACGGTGCCAAAAAAAAATCAGTTACCAACTCGCATACAATATATATTTTTTATATTTTGATACATTATCCTCCATTCCGTGACAGTCCGGCAATTAAATAAGAAATAATGGCGTAATTCCAATGAACGAAAATATTATAAGAAGGATTTTTCAAGATTTATTTTTAAAGGACCTGCTTACGTAATCCTGATTTTGTCAACACGGTCAAGACATAATTGGTTTGTGCGTAATGATAATGATATATTCTTCCCCATTATTAATTCATTTTTCTCGGGCATTTTTCGGTAACTTCTCGTCCTAGTCGTGTTCGAATTTTGGTCAAAACATTTCCTACCTACTTGGATATATAGCGCAGTTTACACATGCAATAAATTACATGCAAGTTTCATAACATTGCGGGTTACCTAGGTACTTATACTGAGTTGAATCTATCAAACCCCGCAATGTAGTTAAACTTTCATGCAATTTTTTGCATGTGTAATTCGCGCTTAAGATGAATGAATACGAAAAGGCGTTGTCGTGGGGTCGAACGAGACCCGACAAAAATCTAATAAAAAATCTGATACTTATAGCGTGACTGGGTTAAATGTGATGAGTAAAGTTTGTGAACTTTTGAGTTTAAGTTTGTATGTATGTACCTACCTAAGGAATAGCTCCCGAAACTCTTCATCCGATTAAATTATTTTAGCCACTGGTAGATATAGGTAGGATGTTTATAGGATTAGCATGTAGGTACATAGCATTATTTTATCTTGCGGCCCTTCCACACGTAATTTAGAACTAAACATCCAATTTTTGATGCTCCTAAGGGACCGAGTTTTATGGAACTTCGTTAATAAACATGAAGGGTCTCTGATCATAATTGGCACTGAATCTAAAAACACTTCATGTTTGATCTTTAGGTACAAGGAAACCGATATGTACAACTGCCTTTAGTGGTGTGATGTACATCACACATCACACCACTAAAGGCAGTTTTTCATTCATAACTATGATCACTCTAGGATATACATTCACGACTATGATCACTCTAGGATATAGATAGGTAATTAGTGTAGGTACATACAGGGCGAAACAAGAAATGTCAAGTCAGTCTCAACTCAGTAAGAAAAATCATTTTCACTTCTCATGCTCGCAAAGTTCGCCTTTGTGCTGGATGTATGCTGCACAAAATGCCACTTTTATGCTCTAGTGCACAAAGTAAAATTGTTTTAAAGACTAAGGTAATCGGGCCTAACAGCCACACACGCAATAAAACTTCGTAGAATAAACTTGTCATTTGATTTGATTTGCTTTAATAAATTTCACATTCGTGTTTTCCAATACTAAATTAATAAAACCAGATAAAATAGGTGTCAATTATTATTTTAAAATGTATTGAACCATTAAATGACTTGGCAGTATGAAGTACCTCAGTCTAATATCACTAGTGTCGAAAATTTAAAATAAATACTTACTTTAAAAAGTTAAGGGACAGGAATGAGCTATTATTTTATTTTATCTTGCAATTATTTGTTATTTTCTCGCAATCGAAGTGAAAGTCGCAGTGTGTATAACTCGGGCATAAATTAGCCATTTAACCCCTCGACTTAACTATCCACCCGAGCCACCGGCGAGTCGACGTCGACGAGAAACGTCTCAGGTTAAATGGCTCGTTTTATGCCCTTGTTGTACAATCTACTATTACAGGGACAGTATACCACTCGAATACACGACCAAGCTAAGAATGCACCTCGGGTCAAACAAGTTACACTGAGCGAGGTGCATTCTTAACTTGGTTGAGTTGTAAGTAATTAGGGTTCCGTAGCCAAATGGCAAAAAACGGAACCCTTATAGATTCGTCATGTCTGTCTGTCTGTCCGTCCGTATGTCACAGCCACTTTTTTCCGAAACTATAAGAGATATACTGTTGAAACTTGGTAAGTAGATGTATTCTGTGAACCGCATTAAGATTTTCACGCAAAAATCGAAAAAAACAGTAAATTTTGGGGGTCCCTATACTCAGAACTGAAACTCAAAAAAAAAATTTTCATCAAACCCACACGTGTGAGGTATCTATGGATAGGTCTTCAAAAATGATATTGAGGTTTCTTATATCATTTTTTTCTAAACTGAATAGTTTGCGCAAGAGACACTTCCAAAGTGGTAAAATGTGTTCCCCCCCTGTAACTTCTAAAATAAGAGAATGATAAAACTAAAAAAAATATATGATGTACATTACCATGTAAACTTCCACCGAAAATTGGTTTGAACGAGATCTAGTAAGTAGTTTTTTTTATATGTCATAAATCGTAAACAGCAATTTATTTTACGGAACCCTTCATGTGCGAGACCGACTCGCACTTGGCCGCTTTTTTTATACCGTTCCCAAGCAATGGTTGGTTAGAATTGACTGAAAACAGTTTTTACACAAATTAGTTAGTGACAGAACCACTATTGTTTAGCTAATCGTAGAGTTATTTTTTGTGTCAATTCAACCAAATAAGTGCAGAGTTTTTTCGAAGATTATCCTTCACAAGTTACAAATTATGTAGTAAGGTTTAGTCTTAGATTAAGTCCTTATTCCAGTTTGTCGAGCCGGAGACCTAGAAACAGATTTTTAGCAACAAAGTAGTTTTTTTCTGACATCCTTAACGCCGCTACCGTTGAGTTTGACCCACAATTGGTGATACTTATTTGACGATGCGTTACCCAATTTATTTTGAAATGACCGTGCCTGAGAACTGTAAAGTTGACGGTCCTGGGTTCAAATCTCAGTGAGGGTAAATCATAATTGTGTGGTGAGAGCGATCGTTTATACCTGATTCTTGGATGTTTCTTGGATATGGTACAACTGTGCTAGAAAATTGCGCAGCGATAAAAAAAATGAAATTAAAAGCAAAGAAAACTCTTCTGTTACTGACGAGTGCTAGGCTAACCGGTAGCGTAGTCACTAGGCCCTAGTGGGTAGTGCCTATGAAGCTGAAGATCCTGGGTTCGCATCCCGGTAAGGGCAAATATTTGTGTGATGAGCATATTTGTTTCTGAGTCTTGGATGTTTTCTATGTATTTAAGTATTTATATCTATTCAATTATTTATCACCGTCTAGTACCCATAACACAAGCCTTAATGAGCTTACTATGGGACTAGCTCGATTTGTTGTCCCTTAGTATTTATTTATTATGTTACGGTTAACTGGTCAAGGTAGGATCCGGCAGTGGTTAAATGCCAGAAGAAAACAACACTAAACATTGATCAAACACGTTAGAAAAAAATGAGAGGAAAGTAGGGAGGACAGTATTTCTTCAAATTAAACGCATTGGGGATACAACTGTATTATGTATATATATATATATGCGATTTATTAAGTTTAATATTTTCCTACGCGGGCTACGCGTAATTATAATAATAGTACGGTGGTCACGTCAGTTACTTCCCTGGGGTGTTTTGGTGCTGGGGTTAACAAGTATCGATGAGTCTTTTGTAATAATATAATCAAATCGAAGAGTTTAATGTCAGAATTTTGCAGTAGTTTAAGGCGAATACACCTAAGAAAAATGACGCTAAAGCCACATAGTGATCATCTGATTTAGAATTATTTATTTCCAGGTAAAAATTACAATATAGATTTTGCATACAATGTCAAAATTATAAGAATCCTTATCACGGTCTTCAATAATAAAAAAAAATAATATTCTGAGACACGTATTTCATTTAAATTTTAATTTAAAGTGTTTCGCGCGCTTTTTCTACATCGGTTGTGGGTCTGGCTGGTGGTCGGCTGTGGAAGCGAGTGCACATTTTTTATGTCGAAAAGATACTCTTATTTATCATACCTTAAAAAGATTCTTCCATCAGAACATACATCTTCCATCAGAACATACATCTTCCATCAGAACATAACCCCCGACGCAAACGAGGAGTTACTACTTTCACAAGTTTAACATGTGTATTCGTGTGTCTGTCTGTGGAATCGTAGCTCCCAAACTTTTTTATTCGAAGGCTTGTCTACTATAAAAAAGGAATTTATCTAGATTATAGAGTTCAATAAGGAAATCATTATTTACGTGCTTGGATCCCTTAGTACAAACTGAAAAGCAAAAATATTGCTTACATGCTATAGGTATGTATGTATGAAAAACTAGGCATTCATACATTTGCTAGAGCGCACCGGTAAACATAATGTACCGCATTAGAAGACTTTGAAGTTAGTTTGCGTTGCAACGAGGCATTACCGCTCAGTTTTGCTATTTCCTGGACAAACTATAGAGATTCTCGAATAAGTTAGGCCACATTTGGGGTCTGATTTAAATGCGATAGTTTTGTCATAGTTTAGTTTTGTTCTTAGATCAGTTTAGGAACGATAGTCTTCAATACTATAGTAATAATTAATACGGAAGTCTATTGTAATGTAACGGTGATTGCAATCAACAAAAAACATACCTATCCAGTAGGATACCCAAATAAGGACTTTGTTGTATTCAGGGATATTGTATATAATCGTATTCGCTAGAATCGTCCAGGGGATTGCGCCGGACACATCGTCTCCACTTGACAGATCTCGGATATGCTCGGAAATGTGCGCGTTATTGAAGCAAAAATAGTACCTACGTGAAGTTTCTCGTTACTGTCAGCGCAAAAAAGTTAAAAGTCATTAGTGTCATTACTGTACACTTTTAGCGGCCAGGAAAGTGTATGAAATTTCATTACTGTATACTTTTTTACCTTTTAACCATATGTTTTGACTAAGACAAATTATGTACTATACAAACAGCCAAATGCTCGTACGTTTAATTCAATTCAACAATTTGTCACAACAACTTGCTATTATAGTTAGACTGGTTAGTATGGCTGTCTCTTTCCAACTATTGCAAGTTGGTGTGACAAATTGCACCCTTTTGTAGTGTTCACAAAGTTTTCTCGCGTTTTCTTTTTTTTTATTATTGTCATAGACAAAACGCTTCCTTTGTTAACTCATCGAAGTGACGTTTTTAAAAATGTCCCTAATAGTTTTAATAGAAGACATAATAATATTGTCGAAATAAAATTCACAAGTAAAATGGTAAAATTAATAAATAAATTAAAATAAAGGTGGGTGTAATTCATGAATTAATTTATATTTGTTAAATATTATTATATTTATTTATTTATTTTAAAATTTGTGTTTGAAAAACATTTTAATTATTAATTTAGTCTAGATTTTATTTAATATTGATTTAATTGTATGATAATGTATCTCCTGTTTAAATTCACGGGACAAAGCCCGGTCCTTTGGAAGGCGTGCGTGGGGATATAGCTATCCAACACGTTGAGGCCCTTTGGAGACGAAGTTTAATGTGATGTACTGATGTAATACACCTGCTAGAACCCATTCACGGTTAAATCGATAGATACCCGTGAAGCGGTTCCAACAGGCGTTGGGGCTATTGTGGGTTATATGGATAGAGAACGGGTTCTATGGTGATGAGATTTGGGTGGATTATGAAACTGGGCTATTGCAAAAAGGTCCAGACACCTGCGATAACATTGTTGTACACAAAGTGATAATGTATTATTATTATGGGTCAAGGATACTCAAAATAAATGTTTTTTTACAAGGAATTTAAATGCGTTTAAATTTCAATGCCGTTTAATCTACACTTATAATAAATCTCTAAATTAAAAAAAGAATCAGCCAGTAGGTAACATTTCAAACTTTTTTTGTCACGAATGATCTCAGCTTCCCATGAACGGAAGAAAATGAAACATTTTTTATAGGTAGATTGTTATCCTGACTGCGACTTAGGCCCTTGTTCTTCGTACATTACTGAGTTACATTACTAGTAGGTAATGTACAAAGAAAAAATATTCTTCGTACAAAACTGGGTAATGTAGGAAGAAACTTTCGTTCTTTGCACATTACTAGTTCCGTTGGTATATGTTGCCTCCAGGCCCTAAGCTAAGTCTAAGAATTTCTTAGATACCAACCGCTGCAATGATGATTGTACGGCATAGCTAATTAAGATCAAATGCTGTTCTGTAAACTCTTGATTTATTTATTTAATTAAACTTTATTGCACTATACAACGGAAAGTAAAAATGGCGGACTTAATGCCATGAGGCATTCTCTACCAGTCAGGCATTTTAATTTGATTGAATTGATTGTGCAGTATTGCGAACTGAAAGTTGTATGTTCTGTCCCTTTTCCGCAAAACTCATATGAAACGAATGCTTTTTATGGTCGCACCACAATTGGGGGTGTATGCCCAAATATTCGTGTTGCATCTTTTTCCTTCTTACGGCAAATGATAGAGAGGCAACGACGCAAAGCGAACACGAACCCCCAAGTGTGGTGCGACCATTACTATGACGCTCGAGGATCGTGACGTCACGGTCCCCGATCGTTTTCTCATTCTAACAAGCGATATTAAAACGGTTGTAGCTTCGTAATTTTTTGAGATATTTTAATGGGTTTTTCGTTTGTTCTTTCTTTTGAAGTAATAATAAATGTTGAGTCTACTCCGCTATTTGGAAGACAAGCGGAAAGAGTAATTTATATATTAAAGATGAGCCATGTGAAGAAATATATACCTACAGGAAAAATAACTATACGGATTAACAGCAAAAAGTATACTAATCTATACATATAAATGCCTATGTCCTGACTGACTTATTCACTCACTCACTCATCAACGCACAGCCGAAACTACTAATCTTAGAGAGTTGATATTTGCACAGTAGGTTGCTTTTATAACGTGGGCTAAGGATAAGAAGGGATTTTTGAAAATTCCACCCCTAAGGGGATAAAATAGGGGTGCAAAGTTTGTATGGCAGAACCTTTTTTTTTGAGCTAGAGACTTACAACTATGTAAAAAGATTAGTTATCAAAATACAAATAAAGTAATTTCAGCGTTTTGAAAAATTCTGCCCCTAAGGGGGTTAAATAGGGGTGCAAAGTTTGTATGGGGAAACCATTTTCTTTTTAATAGAGACTTAACACTTTCTAAAAAGATTAGTTATTAAAATACAAATAAAGTAATTTCAGAGGTTTGGAAAATCCCACCCCTAAGGGGGTAAAATAAGGGTGCAAAGTTTGTATCTGGGAAACTTTATTTTTGAGCTAGAGACCTAAAACTTTGTAGAAAGATTATTTATTAGAATACAAATAAAGAACTTTCAGCGTTTTGAAAAATTCCACCACTAAGGGGGTAAAATAGGGTGCAAAGTTTGTATGGAAAAAACGACTTTTTTGAAATAGATACTTAAAACGTTGTAGAAACATCAACGTTTTTTTTTAATTTATCCCCTAAAAGAGGGTTCAAAGTTTGTATTGAGAGAAATCATTTTCTAAGACGATAACAAGTTCTACGCGGACGAAGTCGCGGGCAACAGCTAGTCTTTAATAATTTTAATTACATAAAACATTTAAAATTGTGATCGATTTTAATGTTTAAAATTTTTTTATGAATGTCAAATGAAACCTACTTTAAAAAAAATCGTTGGGCGGGAGCTTGATAGGTTATTGACATAATTTCTGTTTTAAGATGATTGAAAATATTATTTGACTTCCTAGCATTTTTGGAGAAAACCACTATATCTGCTTCGGCGAGAATGGCAATTTGTGGATTCGTAGGTATCTATTGTCGGATTCAGCTTCGCTTCATCCGACAAAATTCATCCACGAATTTCTATTTCCCGGCCTCTGCAATAATCTACTATAAGTAGTTCATAGCTATTTAAACAACATTCAAGTAGGTCGTTGTGTCAACAACTGAGTCACTGAGTGAGTTGCATAATAAAATAACTAATTAATATTACTCATAGGTAATTTTATTAAACTAATTAAACTAAGTAAAATTATTCATATTGAATGATAGTTTTAAAAATGCGTACATGACAATGTTGTTTTTAAGCATGTGTTTCACTTTATTTGCACCTTACTTACTTAACCCTTTGCACGCCTAGAACCTATAAAGTGGTCGTGTGTCGTCGTTCCCCACACGCCAAGAACCCATATAGCGGTTATGACATCCGCTGTCAAAGCAACCTTTCAGTCTTTCATATAATATTAATTAATATTAATATTTGCGGACAATCTTACACAAATCAACCTAGTCCCAAACTAAGCAAAGCTTGTACTATGGGTACTAGACGACGATATAAATACTTATATAGAGAAATACATACTTAAATACATAGAAAACATCCATGACTCAGGAACAAATATTCGTGCTCATCACACAAATAAATGGCCTTACCGGGATTCGAACCCAGAACCTCTTGCTTCGTAGGCAGGGTCACTACCAACTAGGCTAAAGCGGTCGTCTATCTATAGGATATAAGGTTCATAGTCACTCTCTTATGGAAAAAAGGTTGGCGTGTCAGTGACACTTTAGTACGTGAATCATGGCGTTCAAAGGGTTAACCAACTGCCACTGTCTAAAATGTTGCATGCTGAAAATTTATTGATCATTACCTAGGTAATTGAACAAGCGAGCGAAGCGAAATAAGTCATAATCAAAATGGTTGGTGGTTGAGGATAATCTTCACTAGCCTGGTTATTAAGAGTGCTCTTCAAAAAAGCGCTCGCTCAGAATTCGGTATTTTGACACGCGTAGTGCGTTTGTGTGTGTAAATACTACTACCACCCACACAAACGTACCTAACCCCCACATGCACAGCGAGATCGCACCAGCCGCGGGTGCCGTCCCTTTCTAGCTATATGTAAGTGCGATCGGGATAGAACTAACCGCGGAGCTTGCCGATGCAAATAGCTGTATAGCGCACCGTTGGAATTCACTCCGTGACCGATATTGATACTTGCACTAAAAAGTGGTAAGTATTACTTCGCTAACATGATGTTCTAGAACATCATGTTAGCGAAGTTAGATAACTTGAATAAAGTAAGTATTTGATTTTTGAGCACAAGTTTTCTATTTGTATTAAAATACTATGATATGACAAAGTATATTTAGTTTCGTTTTTTTAGTATAAAATAAACTAACGAGTTTTAAAGTTGTCAGTAATAAGAATAATAATTTGTTTTACGGATATTAATAGTTTGCATGATATCTGAGTCTTATTTATATATAGTAATGTAATGAAATTATACAAGTAGACCTACTACTAGGAAATTACTGGGTACTTACGTATTCATTTCTTGAAGAAATTTTTTTTTGTTATGGACAGTAAAAAAAAACTGCCCTTCATAGAAATTGCTATGTCCGTTTCTTACCAAAGGAACTGAAAATTATAAATTATACAAACACAGCTTTTTATCTAGAATGCAATTAATTAATGCGTGATTTTATTCAAAAGCCTAAAACCTCAGATGATAAAAAGGAATAGATATGAAACGAGGGCTTGGCGCGTGTCGGTGCGACATGGCCAAATGGGCATGTCACTGCCCACCGCATGTTAGTCGCAATTTGCCGTGAATCTGAAATGTTATTCCACGTTTACTCAAAATGCCGAATTGTAGCGTGGTTACATGCAAAAATAGGAATGAAACTAAAACCTACATGAATGGTGGAGTCACGCACCACATGTGAGTATTAGTATTTTCACTTAAGTCAGTCAAAACTAATATTTTAATAAATAAACGCAACGCCGCATCATTTCTCGGGATCGAACTAACATATCGAACGAAAAAGCATATTTTTGTTCTATGCGTTGTACATTGATCGTTCAATACAGTAAACCACGGCGCAATGTATTAAACCACTATGGATATGGACGATGCTTGAATTTTTTAGTGGTACGGCCGCTGCTTGGCGTCGCAAACTAGAGCGGTGCCAAAGTGCAGTTACAATTTACGCGTAATCGATAAAATAGAAGTACGATATCATACTAGTTAAATAAATAAATAAATAAATAAATAAATATTATGGGACAATCTTACACAAATCAACCTAGGCCCACGGTAAGCTCAGTAAGGCTTGTGTTGTGGGTACTAGGCGATGATATATATAATAGATAAATACATATAGATACTTATATACATATATAACATCCATAACTCAGGAACAAATATTCGTGATAAACACACAAATAAATGCCCTGACCGGGATTCGAACCCGGGACCTCCAGCTTCGTAGGCAGAGTCACTACCCACTGGGCTACGGAGGCCGTTAGTTATTTTATTTCGACTACTTTCGCTGTTTTATTTTATTTAATTACTTGTTTTGGTTGGGTGCCTATCTTAAAGGTAACTAATAAGATTAAAAGGCACAAAATGTTTACGGTACCTACTAATAAGATTTTCACTAAGTTGCAGTATGAACGGTAAATAGACATATTAAAATTGTATATACAAGTATATAATTTAGTTGCAAATGGCTTCAGAACAACTTAAAATGTGATATTATTACCAATATTTTTTTTTTAAATGAGTATTTTTTACTTTCATTTCAAATGTGATAATTGAAGAAGAAATCACGGTTTCTTATTACAGTTTTCCAAAGAATCCGATTAGGTTCTAAAAAAATGGATAGATGCTACTGGCAGAGGTCCTAACTGGTTTCCTGTACAGAGAAGAGTTAATGTGTTCGTAACACTTTCAAGAAAAATGTTTCCAACCACTTAATAAGAGCCGTACACTTTTCGAATATTTGACACCTCGCTTGCTTGAAACCTAGGTGTAAAATGTATGGTAACACATCTTCGCACATCTTTGGTGGATACTCGCCCTTAGCCTTAAATCTCGTAATATGAGTAATGGACATATTATTTCGCGCCAAAATGCGAGTCGGATCGGCCTGGTACCTACAGGTCAAAAATATCGATGTGACCAGAGTTTTAAATGTATGTGAACACGAACTTATAAAAAGCCGTTTATGTTACTCTGTAGGTATTCGTCAATATTTTTTACTTTTGCGATTTATGGTAAGTTAACAACACGTGTTATTTAAACTTGTAGCTAGAAGTTTAAATACCACCACATAAACTTACCATGTTGTTGAAGTTGTTACCCATCAATATCATAACATAATATTAATTTTAATATCAATGTCGATAAAACATAATTTTAACGTTTGTCGCCCCCCTAGTGTAGTGCGTTTAAGCCAATCACAGCCCTTGTTTGCATGTTGCCGTAGACTCACTGGCAACGCCCGAGTCTTTGTTTTTACACGGTTCAATGTGTGTGCCTGTGGGCGCTGCGGTGGGAGAAAACTGGGGACATCGGTTTTGGTTGAAATTAAGCAGTACGGCACTTCTCCCTTTTTTTATGTTCTGAGCCTAAAACCTATGTCACTTATTAGGATTCCGTACTCAAAGAGTAAAACGGGACCCTATTACTAAGACTCCGCTGTCCGTCTGTCTGTCTGAATGTCTGTCTGTCCTTCTGTCACCAGGCTGTATCTCATTAGAGATTTTCATAGATGATGTATTTCTGTTGTCGCTATTTATAACAAAAAATACTAAAAAACAGAATACATCTTTTTATTTTTATTTTAGTTTTTATTTGTTTCTTTTTCTTTTACAATCTTACACAAATCGACCTTGCCCCAAACTAAGCAAAGCTTGTACTATGGGTACTAGACGACGATAAACATACTTATATAGATAAATAAATACTTAAATACATAGAAAACATCCATGACTCAGGAACAAATATTTGTGGTCATCACACAAATAAATGCCCTTACCGGGATTCGAACCCGGGACCTCCAGCTTCGTAGGCAGAGTCACTTCCAAGTTACTAACTAGGCTACAGGGGGCTCCTATACAACAAACGTGATTTTAGATATAGATATTTTGCCGTTTTTAGATATAGATAATGGTACGGAACCCTTCGTGCGCGAGTCCGACTCGCACTTGGCCGGTTTTTTTAGCATTCATTTCGAAATAAAGAGTGATACTCGGAAATGTCGAAGGGAAGGTCAATCGTCGAATCCGACTCGGCTGGGCAGCATTCGGGAAGCTACGGCACATCTTTTCGTCCAATATTCCGCAGTGTCTCAAGACGAGAGTCTTTGACCAGTGTGTGTTGCCAGTGATGACATATGGCACGGAAACGTGGTCGCTTACTATAGGCCTCATAAGAAGGCTCAAAGTCACTCAAAGGGCAATGGAGAGGGCTATGCTGGGAGTTTCTCTGCGCGATCGCATCAGAAATGAGGCTATCCGCAGCAGAACCAAGGTAACCGATATATCCCTCCGAATTGCTAAACTTAAGTGGCAGTGGGCGGGGCACATTGCACGTAGAACCGATGGCCGTTGGGGTGGAAAGGTTCTTGAGGGCAACCACGTACCGGAAGGCGCAGCGTGGGTAGGCCCCCCGCAAGGTGGACTGATGACCTGGTAAAGGTCGCGGGAGTCCGCTGGATGCGGGTGGCGCAGGAACGGCCATCGTGGCACTCTTTGGGGGAGGCCTATGTCCAGCAGTGGACGTCTTTCGGCTGATATGATGATGATGATGATGATGACTCGGAAATGTAATAAAACCACGTAAAAATCTCCCTTTTCAGTGTAAACCCCCGGTGTGTGTTATTATTATATATAAACGAAAATAATAACTAAATGCAAGGTAGGATCGTGCTGTACTTAACAAACGCCATATAAGCTTGTTTTTTAAAAAGTTTTTTATTCATCTTGTTATTTTCAATAACCCTGCATATTATGTCGCTGGTTCGTGGGTACTTGTACAGACAAATCACACAAACCCAAACAAGATAGGTCTATCTATTTTAGTTTAGGAGTTCCCATGACCACCTTCCATCATCAGATCCTGGAAATCATCCATCACCAAAGTGCTTACCAAGACAAAACAGATGAGCCCAAACTAGATGGGTTTATCTAGTTTAGTTTAGGAGTTCCATGACCACCTTCCAGCTCCATCATCAGACTCTGGAAATCATCCAGCATCCAAGTCTTGCCGTGCCATGACCAAATAAATGAGCCAAAATTCGATGGCTTTATCTTGTTGAGTTTAGGAGTTGCTATGGCCACCTTCCGACTCCATCATCAGACCAGCTCTATGATATTATGGCATTGTCACCGAAGATACTTAATATAAGAAGATAATTGTACCTAATTTGAAGATTTCGCCCAAACTAACATACATACATACATACTAACTAATCATAATGGCCGTTGGGGCGGGGAGGTTCTCGAGAGGCGACTACGTACCGGAAACTGCAGCGGACCCTCCACAAGGTGGACTGATAGTAACAAGTAAATAAATTAAATCTATCAAGTATCACGATCACTCGTACAATAATAATTGACTATAGAACGCGTAGTTTAGACAAAAGGATCCAACCCACAAGACATCACCATTGAAATGTATGACTTTTGTTTTAGGTAGAAGGTTCAATTTTAAATGTTACGTATACTGTGGGTTTGAGCCTTTTCGCTACACTACGTCTTATCTGGCAGCTATGCAATTCATAACTTGTCTCGATTAGCCTCACGAATGTATCCCCAGTATAGTTTGACCCCGAGGTTGGTAACAACTATGCCTAGTCGGAGATCAAAATAATATTATTTTATCTGAAGAGTCGCCGGTTAGCTTCGTGAATAGCCACAAATAAACACAGTACACGTCTGTCTCGGAGGGCTATTCAGCCGGTACTGAGATATATTCCCGCGCGACGGTAAATTTATACTAGTTTTGAATAATTATTTATAAATATAAATTTTGACTAAAGTTATATTTTTTGGACTGGATCTTGTTGGTACAAGCATGAACTTTAATGTTGTGTAAGATTCAATACACAAATAATTCAACAATAATGAGAAAATCCTTGAGTTTTCAGTAAGATTTTGTTGACAAATATGGTGTAATTGAGAACAGTTTACATATATATACGTGCAGAATAAGGAAAATTCGAGGCGGCTAGGAGCAATGGCAACATATAACGCTAGTGAAAATAGAATAAAACAAGTAGGTTCTCATATAACATCATGGAGTATTAGGGGCTCAAACTTATGACTCTGCGCTCTCTTCAGAAAACTACTGTCGGTAATCGGGTATTTTTGGTTAAAGTATTCAGTAATTCGTAAATTGGAGGCGGCTAGGACCAATATTAGGAGTTTACCTATGCAAATAAGTAATCAGGATCTAGAAAAAGCTCTCCGTTTCTTAGAATTACAACGTCAAAAATCCGTCATTCTCGCTTATTCCTGACCAAAAAACGAGCGCCCTCTTAAGAGTGCTCTTCAAAAAAGCGCTCGCTCAGAATTCGGTATTTTGACACGCGTAGTGCGTTTGTGTGTGTAAATACTACTACCACCCACACAAACGTACCTAACCCCCACATGCACAGCGAGATCGCACCAGCCGCGGGTGCCGTCCCTTTCTAGCTATATGTAAGTGCGATCGGGATAGAACTAACCACGGAGCTTGCCGATGCAAATAGCTGTATAGCGCACCGTTGGAATTCACTCCGTGACCGATATTGATACTTGCACTAAAAAGTGGTAAGTATTACTTCGCTAACATGATGTTCTAGAACATCATGTTAGCGAAGTTAGATAACTTGAATAAAGTAAGTATTTGATTTTTGAGCACAAGTTTTCTATTTGTATTAAAATACTATGATATGACAAAGTATATTTAGTTTCGTTTTTTTAGTATAAAATAAACTAACGAGTTTTAAAGTTGTCAGTAATAAGAATAATGATTTGTTTTACGGATATTAATAGTTTGCATGTTATCTGAGTCTTATTTATATATAGTAATGTAATGAAATTATACCAGTCGACCCACTACTAGGAAATTACTGGGTACTGACGTATTCATTTCTTGAAGAATTTTTTTTTTGTTATGGACAGTAAAAAAAAACTGCCCTTCATAGAAATTGCTATGTCCGTTTCTTACCAAAGGAACTGAAAATTATAAATTATACAAACACAGCTTTTTATCTAGAATACAATTAATTAATGCGTGATTTTATTCAAAAGCCTAAAACCTCAGATGATAAAAAGGAATAGATATGAAACGGGGGCTTGGCGCGTGTCGGTGCGACATGGCCAAATGGGCATGTCACTGCCCACCGCATGTTAGTCGCAATTTGCCGTGAATCTGAAATGTTTTTCCACGTTTACTCAAAATGCCGAATTGTAGCGTGGTTACATGCAAAAATAGGAATGAATCTAAAACCTACATAAATGGTGGAGTCACGCACCACATGTGAGTATTAGTATTTTCACTTAAGTCAGTAAAAACTAATATTTTAATAAATAAACGCAACGCCGCCTCATTTCTCGGGATCGAACTAACATATCGAACGAAAAAGCATATTTTTGTTCTATGCGTTGTACATTGAATGTTCAATACAGTAAACCACGGCGCAATGTATTAAACCACTATGGATATGGACGATGCTTGAATTTTTTTGTGGTACGGCCGCTGCTTGGCGTCGCAAACTAGAGCGGTGCCAAAGTGCAGTTACAATTTACGCGTAATCGATAAAATAGAAGTACGATATCATACTAGTTATTTTATTTCGACTACTTTCGCTGTTTTATTTAATTTAATTACTTGTTTTGGTTGGGTGCCTATCTTAAAAGTAACTAATAAGATTAAAAGGCACAAAATGTTTACGGTACCTACTAATAAGATTTTCACTAAGTTGCAGTATGAACGGTAAATAGACATAATAAAATTGTATATACAAGTATATAATTTAGTTGCAAATGGCTTCAGAACAACTTAAAATGTGATATTATTACCAATAATTTATTTTAAATGAGTATTTTTTACTTTCATTTGAAATGTGATAATTGAAGAAGAAATCTCGGTTTCTTATTACAGTTTTCCAAAGAATCCGAGTAGGTACTAAAAAAATGGATAGATGCTACTGGCAGAGGTCCTAACTGGTTTCCTGTACAGAGAAGAGGTAATGTGTTCGTAACATTTTCAAGAAAAATGTTTCCAACCACTTAATAAGAGCCGTACACTTTTCGAATATTTGACACCTCGCTTGCTTGAAACCTAGGTGTAAAATGTATGGTAACACATCTCCGCACATCTTTGGTGGATACTCGCCCTTAGCCTTAAATCTCGTAATATGAGTAATGGACATATTATTTCGCGCCAAAATGCGATACGGATCGGCCTGGTCAAAAATATCGATGTGACCAGAGTTTTAAATGTATGTGAACACGAACTTATAAAAAGCCGTTTATGTTACTCTGTAGGTATTCGTCAATATTTTTTACTTTTGCGATTTATGGTAAGTTAACAACCCGTGTTATTTAAACTTGTAGCTAAAAGTTTAAATACCACCACATAAACTTACCATGTTGTTGAAGTTGTTACCTATCAATATCATAACATAATATTAATTTTAATATCAATGTCGATAAAACATAATTTTAACGTTTGTCGCCCCCCTAGTGTAGTGCGTTTAAGCCAATCACAGCCCTTGTTTGCATGTTGCCGTAGACTCACTGGCAACGCCCGAGTCTTTGTTTTTACACGGTTCAATATGGGCGCTGCGGTGGGAGAAAACTGGGGACATCGGTTTTGGTTGGAATTAAGCAGTACGGCACTTCTCCCTTTTTTTATGTTCTGAGCCTAAAACCTATGTCACTTATTAGGATTCCGTACTCAAAGAGTAAAACGGGACCCTATTACTAAGACTCCGCTGTCCGTCTGTCTGTCTGAATGCCTGTCTGTCCTTCTGTCACCAGGCTGTATCTCATGAACCGTGAAAGATAGAGATTTTCACAGATGATGTATTTCTGTTGTCGCTATTTATAACAAAAAATACTAAAAAACAGAATACATCTTTTTATTTTTATTTTAGTTTTTATTTGTTTCTTTTTATTTTACAATCTTACACAAATCGACTTTGCCCCAAACTAAGCAAAGCTTGTACTATGGGTACTAGACGACGATAAACATATATAGATAAATAAATACTTAAATACATAGAAAACATCCATGACTCAGGAACAAATATTTATGGTCATCACACAAATAAATGCCCTTACCGGGATTCGAACCCGGGACCTCCAGCTTCGTAGGCAGAGTCACTACCAAGTTACTAACTAGGCTACAGGGGGCTCCTATACAACAAACGTGATTTTAGATATAGATATTTTGCCGTTTTTAGATATAGATAATGGTACGGTACCCTTCGTGCGCGAGTCCGACTCGCACTTGGCCGGTTTTTTTAACATTTATTTCGAAATAAAGAGTGATACTCGGAAATGTCGAAGGGAAGGTCAATCGTCGAATCCGACTCGGCTGGGCAGCATTCGGGAAGCTACGGCACATCTTTTCGTCCAATATTCCGCAGTGTCTCAAGACGAGAGTCTTTGACCAGTGTGTGTTGCCAGTGATGACATATGGCACGGAAACGTGGTCGCTTACTATAGGCCTCATAAGAAGGCTCAAAGTCACTCAAAGGGCAATGGAGAGGGCTATGCTGGGAGTTTCCCTGCGCGATCGCATCAGAAATGAGGCTATCCGCAGCAGAACCAAGGGAACCGATATATCCCTCCGAATTGCTAAACTTAAGTGGCAGTGGGCGGGGCACATTGCACGTAGAACCGATGGCCGTTGGGGCGGAAAGGTTCTGGAGTGGCAACCACGTACCGGAAGGCGCAGCGTGGGTAGGCCCCCCGCAAGGTGGACTGATGACCTGGTAAAGGTCGCGGGAGTCCGCTGGATGCGGGTGGCGCAGGAACGGCCATTGTGGCACTCTTTGGGGGATGCCTATGTCCAGCAGTGGACGTCTTTCGGCTGATATGATGATGATGATGATGATGACTCGGAAATGTAATAAAACCACGTAAAAATCTCCCTTTCCAGTGTAAACCCCCGGTGTGTGTTATTATTATATATAAACGAAAATAATAACTAAATGCAAGGTAGGATCGTGCTGTACTTAACAAACGCCACATAAGCTTGTTTTTTAAAATGTTTTTTATTCATCTTGTTATTTTCAATAACCCTGCATATTATGTCGCTGGTTCGTGGGTACTTGTACAGACAAATCACACAAACCCAAACAAGATAGGTCTATCTATTTTAGTTTAGGAGTTCCCATGACCAACTTCCATCATCAGATCCTGGAAATCATCCATCACCAAAGTGTTTACCAAGACAAAACAGATGAGCCCAAACTAGATGGGTTTATCTAGTTTAGTTTAGGAGTTCCATGACCACCTTCCAGCTCCATTATCAGACTCTGGAAATCATCCAGCACCAAAGTCTTGCCGTGCCATGACCAAATTAATGAGCCCAAATTCGATGGCTTTATCTTGTTGAGTTTAGGAGTTGCTATGGCCACCTTCCGACTCCATCATCAGACCAGCTCTATGATATTATGGCATTGTCACCGAAGATACGCAATTGTACCTAATTTGAAGATTTCGCCCAAACTAACATACATACATACATACTAACTAATCATAATGGCCGTTGGGGCGGGGAGGTTCTCGAGAGGCGACTACGTACCGGAAACTGCAGCGGACCCTCCACAAGGTGGACTGATAGTAACAAGTAAATAAATTAAATCTATCAAGTATCACGATCACTCGTACAATAATAATTGACTATAGAACGCGTAGTTTAGACAAAAGGATCCAACCCACAAGATATCACCATTGAAATGTATGACTTTTGTTTTAGGTAGAAGGTTCAATTTTAAATGTTACATATCCTGTGGGTTTGAGCCTTTTCGCTACACTACGTCATATCTGATAGCTATGCAATTCATAACTTGTCTCGATTTGCCTCACGAATGTATCCCCAGTATAGTTTGACCCCGAGGTTTGTAACAACTATGCCTAGTCGGAGATCAAAATAATATTATTTTATCTGAAGAGTGGCCGGTTAGCTTCGTGAATAGCCACAAATAAACAGAGTACACGTCTGTCTCGGAGGGCTATTCAGCCGGTACTGAGATATATTCCCGCGCGGCGGTAAATTTATACTAGTTTTGAATAATTATTTATAAATATAAATGTTGACTAAATTTATATTTTTTGGACTGGATCTTGTTGGAACAAGCATGAACTTTAATGTTGTGTAAGATTCAATACACAAATAATTCAACAATAATGAGAAAATCCTCGAGTTTTCAGTAAGATTTTGTTGACAAATATGGTGCAATTGAGAACAGTTTACATATATATACGTGCAGAATAAGGAAAATTCGAGGCGGCTAGTAGCAATGGCAACATATTACGCTAGTGAAAATAGAATAAAACAAGTAGGTTCTCATATAACATCATGGAAAATTAGGGGCTCAAACTTATGACTCTGCGCTCTCTTCAGAAAACTACTGTCAGTAATCGGGTATTTTCGGTTAAAGTATTCAGTTCTTCGTAAATTGGAGGCGGCTAGGACCAATATGAGGAGTTTACCTATGCAAATAAGTAACCGGGATCTAAAAAAAGCTCTCCGTTTCTTAGAATTACAACGTCAAAAATCCGTCATTCTCGCTTATTCCTGACCAAAAAACGAGCGCCCTCTTAAGGTGTTGATAAAGAAGGAGAAGAAGGGAGTGTGAAGTCGACTCTCAGGGTTAGGCTGAAGTACTCTTCTGTCTACTATCTGTATGTACGTTTATGTATTCACTACTACTTATATACTTACATATACAAGTAGCTACGCATAATATTATTCACTTCATTATTTTAAACTTAACTAGTTGACCCCGCGAATTTCGTATCGCCTTTTTCGCCATACAAAACCTATGAGAAAGTAAATTGTTTTTTTTTTCGTCACTTTTTTTTTGGTTATTCTGTTATTCTGTCCGGATACATATCTAACAAATCAAACATCATAGAAATCGGTCCAGCCGTTCTCGAGTTATAAATGGTGTCACTAACACGACTTTGTTTTATATATATATATATATATATATATAGATTACTTCTAAACTTCCTAAGGGTATGAATGAAACATCAAACTAATGCTCTATTCTGTAAGGTTATTAATGTTATTATATTCATCACGCGTTTTCTCTGGGAGTAAACGTCCTTAAAGTGTGTTATCCTTCCGCAGAGAAAGTAAGTAGCTTGTCATCTCGCTATCAATAAAGCATTAAATTCCATGTTATGGGGGCTCAATTTTCGTGACCCATATAATAACGAGGGACATCTATCATTCTATCAAATTCTTATATTTTTGTACGTAGCTGATTTATTTTATGATTATGATATACGTTGGTCAGTTTACGACACGAGTGGGTCTGACGTGCCCGTTATATTGACGGAATTAATTACTACCTATATAATTAAACCATGTGACAAGCATGCCTTACTGCTGTATTGCTGTTGACACTAGCAAAGTGTTCCACCCACGGCCCATCATACATTAACCTAGATGAAATTAAATTTTCAGATAGTAGCTGAAATCCGTTGAAGATTTTGGAGTTAAGTTAGCTTTGTTTACAACTATTCCAAATTTCAAATTGATATCATTAGTAGTTCCTGAGATATTTAACTTTATGACAGACATACAGACAGACAGACGGTTCCGTTTTTACCTTTTTGGTCCGGAACCCTATAACCACAGATTTAGTAAACACCATCAATAACTGTTTAGCTGACTCAGCCTTGCCTCCCAAATCTCTATTTTTTTACATTTTATTAATAAGTTCTTGAATTGAATTGAATTGAACACGAATTAATAGGCATTTTCACCGGAGTGACTCCGGCGGACTCTGGCGAACTTTACCGCATCTCATAGACAGTATTGTACTGAGAAATTACTGTGTATTATCCTTCCGCTAGATGTTTTGTATATAAATGATATGTACAATTAAATGAAAAATAATTGTATAAATACTTACTGACTTTCCATTAAGTAGGTAGTAAAAAATAAAACACTTCGAAAAAGGGAGACTGCCCTTTGGCTTCAGTTCGCTCTCTAGCAGCAAATATTCAGACTCAAAATTGACCATTCACAGTCCATACTCCATACTAATATTACAGATGTGAAAGTAACTCTGTCTGTCTGTCTGTCTTTTACCTTTTCACGCTAAATCCACCGAACCGATTAAGATGAAATTTGGTGTGGAGTTAGGTCGAATCCCGGGGAAGGACATATGATAGTTTTCATCCTGGGAATCATCTCCCAAAGGGGTGAAATGGGGGGCGGAAGTTTAAATGGAAAGTACGATATAAAAGAGTTCCACGCGGACGAAGTATCTTATAACTTTTTTGTATTACACAGGACAGTGTGATGTACCAGCGATTATGAGTGGTGTGGCGTTGCTGCTACTGGCGCTGGTGTTCTCGCCCGGCACCGCCGCCCCTGCACCCCTCTATGACAGCTCTGAGGTGAAGTTAATTTCTTATTTATTTTTTCGTTTATTTAGTTACCCAAAACGTCCAAAAGATGGTTATAAGACAGGTTTGCTTAATAGGCGCTAAACTTAAAACTAAATATAACTAACTAATTTTTAAACATTTGCGAAACGAATAATTTTAAGTCTTCAAACACATCGGCATCCTGGATTTGTGCCAGAAACTCATTGAGTAATGCAGTGGCTCTGGCAGTAGGTGCGTTGCAGGCTTGCAAAGTGCGAGTTTTGCTCGTAAAAGCGAAAAGGTTCCGTACCCGCCTTCCTTTGCGACCCACGGCCTTTGTAAAGTTGTCAGGTACGGTCAGCCTCACAGGCTTAACACCTATTGTACCGTGTCGCATTAAACGTCATGTTAAACTGCCATATGAAGTTGTCAAACGAGTGAAAACGAAAAGGTACTTAGGTGTTCGGCAAGTTATAAGAACGACTGTACTAATAAATTCAACTGGGCCAAGACCCGGGTTATCTTAATAAATAAAATAAATAGATACTTGCAGACAATCTTACCTTACTTGCCCCGTATCATGGATGGCCTTATCACGCGATAAGTGATAAGATAACAGCGTCGTCGCGTTCTATCGAACGGTGTCAGCCAGGGACGGATGCTCTATCTTGTCACTTACCGCGTGATAAGGCCATCCATGCTACGTGGTCTGGTCTTAAACTAAGCAAATCTGTGGGTAATACTGTGGGTACTAAAACGACGATAAACATACTTTTATAGAAAAATAAATAAAATAAAAAATTAAATATCTTTATTTCAGATCTTTAGTCGATACATATGATGTTAGTGGTTTACTATTGAGAGGCATAAAATCATTAATACTAATATAGTTACGCATAATTACTTTACGCCGAAAATAAGATATGCATAAGTAACATTTCGCATATTTTCTTATGCATAATAGTAAAAAGCATAAATACGGAAAGCATAACCCTCATTAAAACTAATAACAAAAGGCATAAACATGAATACCCATAATAATCAATTGACATCATATCAAAATGCATAACGCTATTATCATATTAAAAGGAGTAGGTACGTATCACAATGTCTAAAATTAAAAAAAACTAACGTTAAATAACCTACGTTCAAAATCCCTAAAATCTAAAAATTTAGATTTTAGTGATTTTAGCCTATGGTTTACTTAGTAGTAAATTGCCTAATTGTCATTAGTAGTAAGTTTTAATAAAAGGTTTTTCCGTTCTTTTATAAAAAAAATAACCTCGAAGACGAAAGCGGGAGCTTTGCTCCCGCTTCCGTCTTCTAACCTATCCGCGATCCGAGTCGGTTTTGCTAAATAAATATTTGATGCCCACCCAGCTTTGCTCCCGCTTTCGTCTTCGAGATTTTTTTTTTATAAAATAGCCGAAAAACTAATAATATCATTTTAGGTATTTTGACCAGGCTTCATTCATTTAGACAACTGAAATTATGGAAAATGACAGATATACCAACTAATTATTAGCCCAAACAATAGTATGCCTAATGTATATTCGGCCAATACACATTAGTCTAGCTAAAATTATGCTAATAGCGTAGTATGCCAGAAAAACAGTAGGCCAAAATATTACTATGCGAAAGTACTATTATGCCACAAATAATTATGCCAAACCAATTATGCGAAACTGCATTAGTCTAAAAACCATTATGCGATCCAAGGAGACTTATGAACTACGTTAGTGACAATAATGACAATAAATTATGACAATAATGACAATAATGAAAAATAAGTACGTAAATACACAGAAAACATCAACATAAATGCCGTTACCGGGATTCAAACCCATGACCTCTTGCTTCGTAGGCAGGGTCACTACCAACTAGGCTACAGCGGTCGTCGGACTGAGTTTATACATTGACTCGCTCAAGGCGCGAGTGAAGCCCGTCTATTACGCCGTAGCACGTAAATCTCGTAGGAAATGTAGATTCTTCAAATGCACTGAAAAGGTCCTAGAAGTCCTAGGACTTGGTATTTCAGATCCCAAATGTTATTTTTATAACCGTCAGTCAAGGCAGTAAAGATTTTTCATTGCGCACTTACATTTAAATGATTGACGCGGCATGCGCTGCTGGGCGGTACGATTGCGGCACTGCATGCGTACTGTCGGCAATGATACTACTACTGCTCAAATGTAATGCTGACAGTAAGGAAACTTCGGTGACATCAGCGCCGATTACCGATTCTGTCAAATGCTGAAATGGCCTGATTCTGAACAGTACTGCCTCATGTTTACATTAATTTTAGTGAACCGCCCCTTCGAGAAACGATAAAACCTACTCGTATTTATAGGCGAACAGCGGGTCAAATCGGCAACCCACGCCCTCTGAACTATCCGAGAAAAGAGCTATTTCGGAGATACCAATAATGTTGCTATGTTTGATTAAATGATCCTATCAAAATGGCTTACACGATGCAAATATTACTTATAGAAATATGGTTTTTGTATGATAATTTTCTAAACCTTTTAGTTACAATGGGCCATCAAGAGACGATTTATTCTTGATTTCTTGACACGGTGGGTACGATTTTGTAAAATCGTTTTAACATTGTCAAAAGCTGCAAGCCAGGTACCCGGTCTTCAGCATTGCATTTATTCAGTTATTAGCTCCTATTCGCTCTTATTAGCTCTTATCTAGACTGTAAATATTATGTTTAAATTGTAATATTTTATTGAATTATTCTCTTAATAGCTTTGAAGCCCTCCAAAACGCTAAATTGTGAAGTGGCACTTATGGCCGTTGGGGCGGAAAGGTTTTCGAGTAGCGATCACGTACCGCACTGTCCAGCACTGGACGTCTTTCGGCTGATATGATGAATAGCTTTGTAACGGTTATGGATTAAAAAGTAATCTGCTTTAATTTGATATACTACATGTGTATGTATCTGAGCTGTGTAGTTTTGATGGAACTTGCTTTTTCCGTAACGCAGCGGCATCGGGAGTAATTTTTACTCGACTGCCGACGGAAGGTTATGTTTTTCGAGCGTATGTATGGCACGCCCTACAGCCTAAACCGTTTGTATGGCACGCCCTACAGCCTAAACCGTTTGTATGGCACGCCCTACAGCCTGAACCGTTTGTATGGCACGCCCTACAGCCTAAACCGTTTGTATGGCACGCCCTGCAGCCTAAACCGTTTGTATGGCACGCCCTACAGCCTAAACCGTTTGTATGGCACGCCCTACAACCTAAACCATTTGTAAGGCACGCCCTACAGCCTAAACCGTTTGTATGGCACGCCCTACAGCCTAAACCGTTTGTATGGCACGCCCTGCAGCCTAAACCGTTTGTATCGCACGCCCTGCAGCCTAAACCGTTTGTATGGCACGCCCTGCAGCCTAAACCATTTGTATGGCACGCACTGCAGCCTAAACCGTTTGTATTGCACGCCCTGCAGCCTAAACCGTTTGTATCGCACGCCCTGTAGCCTAAACCGTTTGTATGGCACGCCCTGCAGCCTAAACCGTTTGTATGGCACGCCCTGCAGCCTAAACCGTTTGTATCGCACGCCCTGCAGCCTAAACCGTTTGTATCGCACGCCCTGTATCCTAAACCGTTTGAAATGCACGCCCTGCAGCCTAAACCGTTTGTATGGCACGCCCTGCAGCCTAAACCGTTTGTATCGCACGCCCTGTAGCCTAAACCGTTTGTATGGCACGCCCTGCAGCCTAAACCGTTTGTATGGCACGCCCTGCAGCCTAAACCGTTTGTATCGCACGCCCTGCAGCCTAAACCGTTTGTATCGCACGCCCTGTATCCTAAACCGTTTGAAATGCACGCCCTGCAGCCTAAACCGTTTGTATGGCACGCCCTGCAGCCTAAACCGTTTGTATCGCACGCCCTGTAGCCTAAACCGTTTGTATGGCACGCCCTGCAGCCTAAACCGTTTGTATGGCACGCCCTGCAGCCTAAACCGTTTGTATCGCACGCCCTGCAGCCTAAACCGTTTGTATCACACGCCCTGTATCCTAAACCGTTTGTATGGCACGCCCTGCAGCCTAAACCGTTTGTATGGCACGCCCTGCAGTCCAAACCGTTTGACGGATTTCGACATATGAGGTGTCGTTGGATTCCTTTTAATTGTGGGAGTGACATAGGCTATAATATTTGCAAAAAAACAGTATATTTACAAAAGCCACCATATCAGAGGAATTATCTTGTTTATGTGCACGATTAAACTTGGTTTGGTCAATCTTTAGGCCAAGCTGCTTTAAATCTTTTGAACCAAAGTATTTCTGGTCCACTCGATGGATCAAGAGTTTGATTTACTACTGCTTCTAACATAATTTCGATGATATGATGGTGGCAAGTCAACCAAAGTATTATCCTTTTGCACTTTTTGGTCTAAAAGTATAAAATTATACAAAATAGTGACTGTCAACACATGCTCTATTGATGCCTAACTTGTATTGTTTCTAAAACTTTATCCAGTGACAATCGACCATTTTCGGAAAACTTCAACATTCAATAAAGTAGAATATTGACCAAGTGGGTTTAATCATTTACTGCACACTTTGTAATTGAATAATGTATAAATAAGTCGGCCGGATACCTACTAATTATGATAAATGTCCCTTCCACGTAATGTTGAATGTATTTTGTCGATAAATTGGGTCAAAAGTTTTCTTCGAATACGATTCGTGTCATGAATGTAAGTAATTGTGTGAAGTGGGCTCTATTTTCGCAATACCCGAAACTGTATGTAATAGTGCCATTATTGACGTAGGTACCTAGGTAATTGAAGGGAAACGAGTTACGATCGGCTTAGCTATACAAAATATTTTCATTTACGATGAAAGCCTACCGTTTTACTGAGTTCCTGCTGCGGTACCGCGGTGTACGAGGGGCGTATTTGTGTGACGTTAGAGCTCTATTTACATACTGCTCGATTTGTTGGCGCTGTCTCAGTTTTTCAAACGGTATGTCTATATAGAGTCTCACATGGATCAGTCCAACAAGGTAGTTAGCGTAAATGCATATGTATCGAACGGGCATCAAAGCCTCAACGGTCATTTCCAATTCTACAAAAATACAGTCGATTTGTCCTATTCACGAATTTTATGAGATTACGCAGGTTGAAGAGGAATTTCTATTAGATCAACGTCATCCATGCATTTGCTCGTAGCAGTCAACACAATTAATTCTGAAATCTATGAATGGTAGCGCGTTTGTAACTCCCCTAGAATCACAATTGTCCATAGCCTATGTTTCTTTATTTCTTTTCTTTCTTTCTTTCCTAGGATGTCGGCTTACCATTAGGCAGGGCGTATTCTAGTTTGCCACTGCCGTGATATAACTCTACGCATTCGATTGGATTTTCCTACACATAATTAAGAAAGACCTTGACGGTACTGTTGTTATAGGAGGTGGTGATACCACAAAAGCGTGCGGCGCTGGTGCTGGACCGTATCCTGATTGCGCTGCAGAAGGCGCTGCATGAGCCGCCAGCGGAGCCCTACGACGGCCCGCATGCCGCGCCGCTTCGTGGGCTCTCCTACCTGGACTCTAACGACATGGTGAGTAGAATCAAAGAGATCTCAGTAGTTAGGTACAAGAGGTGGTGATACCGCTAAAGCGTGCATCACTGGTGCTGCACGAGCCGCCAGCTGAGTCCTCGCGTTATGTCGCCTAATATAACAATGTCACATCAATACATTGGCCATAAGAGGCCGTAGCCTAGCAAAGTGCATGTTCGGAGCGTTCCTTGAGCCGAAGAATTTCTTCCTCGCACTATAGTAGGTAGTACCTACTATATTAACTAACTTGTAGAGGCTAGAAAGTAAGCAATAGATGGACGAGTTAGTACGAGTGCCGACGCGTAGCGAAGGCCCTCGAAAGTACGAGACCAGCTATTGCACTTTCGACCGAGGCTTAACACAGTGCTTTTCACGTCTACTGCGAGGAAATAACAACTAATTATAATTGTAAATCAAATTTATACTCATACTCATTTAACCAATATATTACACCTAATACCTAATTAAAAACAAAAAACAAAAGAGCGCGGCACCGCTCGCTGGCGTGGCGAGGAGGAGCGGAGCCCGCCGACGCGGGCGCGCGGGGAGGGGGCCTGTGATTGGTCGAATCGCTGTTCAAACTGTCCAACTCCCATTGTTGGACACAATGATGTAATATAAAAAAATAGGTAGATATGTGTTTAAAAATGGCCACCAAATTCTGACAGCATTCGTTTCCATTGACGACGCGAAACTATGGCAAGCCGTGTCAATTGGCCAGGTTTTAGTGTGCCACTTTTGGAGCGCTTATAACGACATCTCTACCTATTATTTTTATATTACATCTATAGGAAAGAAAGTGGAGGGCTGGTTGGTTATATAGGCCTCCCGGTCCTATCTCCGTTTGGTTGCGTGTTCAGGTTGCCTTTCTTGGATCTCGGTTAAATCAAATGCCGGTTGGATTGGAGAAAGCTGCATTGGTAAACTTATGATTGGACTATGGAAATTAAATAATAAATCAAGATACAATTAATGTTCACAAGCTTTTTAGTATGAAAGATGTCACAAGCATGCTATGGGAACTTAGAACTTAATGCAAATCCAGTTTCTTATTGAAAACAGTGCTACCTACGGCGAACTCTCTGAAGCTGTAGCGATTGCTAGGCTAGGCTGTCAAGGTATTTCAAAATTCGCCGTATTGTCATAAGACATCAGTAGCCTAAGGGGTACAGAAGGCGGTATTTGGAGTCGATGAGCCGGGGTTCAAACCCTGCGACCGACGCGCTTTTTGTATGTTTTAACATTCAAAGAAAAGTTTTAAGTATCGCAGAAGAGATGGCGCCTGTACGCAAATGCCTTCTCAATTTGGTCGAGTTGCCTGTCTATTTCAGTATGTATATATATTGTAGTCTTTGGTCACAAGACAGAATAAAAATCTAGACATTATATGTTTTATTATTGAATCCCTGACCAGCCAGTCGTGCAACAATGTTGCCACCCATCATTGGTTGGACAGTTTGAATTCAAGGATGGCCTGTTCGTGCGACGTCCAACTAGCCCCTAACTTTGAAGCCTGAATTTTGACCATCTTTTGCCACATTTCCGAGCAGTGGCGTGAATTTTGTTATGAAAATTCTGACTAATAAATAGGTCTTATTATATGACATAATAATTGTTCTTTCTACTTAGAAACGGTCGCCAGCGCTCCCTAGAATGCGCTGTGTTGAGATGCGAGTGCGCAACCTGTTTTTGTCTCTAGCTAGGAATCCTCAAATCTATAAAGGGTCGGGCTGTCTTTCTTAGATTTGAGGATTCCTTGTGTTGAGCAGGTGTGATTCTTCTGGTGTCGCTTACCATCAGGCAGGCTGTATGCTAGATTGCCACCGTCATAGTATAAAAAAACCGGCCAAATGCGACTCGGAATCGCTCACGAAGGAGTCCGTACCATTATCTATAAAAAACGGCAAAAAATCACGCTTGTTGTATGGGAGCCCCCTTAAATATTCATTTATTTCTGTTTTTTAGTATAGCCTGACAAGTTTCTATTTGACCCTAATAAATAATAAATAAATTCGTTTATTTGATAAGAAATAAATTTTTCGACCAAAAACAGTATCTGGTGGACCCCAAACTAGGCAAAGCCTGTATCTTGAGGCCCAGGAGTGCAGTTGACCTGATTGTTTTTTTATTTTATTTTTTATTACATATGACTGCTATAACTTAACTTATAAAGAAACATCGAAACAATAAAAGAAAGAACAGTGAATTTAAGTAAAAAAATAATTATAATAATGTTAGACATAAAAGGTAAGATCTAAATGGGGGAATTTGTGTGTATGTGGTGTTTGTGTTTGTAAGTGTGTGTGTATGTGTGTGTGGATGTGTGTGAGTGCGTGTGTGCATGTATGGGTGTTAATTATATATATGTACCCTAGCCACGTATCTTTTTGTACGTGGCTAGGGTCAAATAGAAACTTGTCAGGCTTTATTTGTTGTTATAGCGGCAACAAAAATACATCATCTGTGAAAATTTCAACTGTCTAACTATCACGGTTCGTGAGACAGCCTGCCTGACACACGGACAGACGGACGGCAGTCTTAGTAATAGGGTCCCGTTTTACTCTTTGGGTACGGAACCCTAACGACACCTAGCGCAAACTAAAACTGTGTTACGAATTGAATTGGATTAAGTACTCACACGTGTTAACCCGATTTTAGTTCCATAGGTACTAGACGTCGAAAGCCCCAGAAAATTTAGTTTCGTTTAATTTCCGATATTTTGTATTGTCGACAGAGCGCCTTACAGCGACGGGGGCAAGCGGGCTCCAGCAGCCGTGGCCGAGTTCTGCGGTGTTATTTCAACGCAGTCACCTGCTTCTAACCCTTTATATCACATACAAATTATATTATATCATTTACTCTACTCAATAATGCCTTTATTTCTTTCTTAGAGCGTCTGTAGACGACACGTTTTTTACAAAAATATATCTGCGCTATACTTACAGCCAGGCGGGGAAGCGTATTTGCAGACAAATAAAAGTCGAATTGCTGGATCTGTGCAAGCAAGGTTGTGTGTAGCTTGCCAGACATGGCAGATCCGGCAGAAAGTTACCTTGATTTGCCTGCAGACTTGCATTGATAAATATGACGCTATATACCCGTATATAGCGTCATATTTATCAATGCAAGTCTGCAGGCAAATCAATGCGTCACAACACACAACACTGACGAAAATGTATACCTACGCACGGCAAAAAACGTGTGTGTACAAGGGCTCTTTGAAACATATGATAAGATCTCAATCCTTTAATGTAAGACTATTGTGTAACGTAAATAAATATGTTTTCCTGTTAATCGTTAAGTGGTTTCTAATTATGCAATAAACAGTATCTGCCTGTGTCGTATTAGTAAATTAACCCTTCAGAACCGAGCCATGTCTTTCATACGCTGCTCTTTTGTTTTATTATAAGTAGCGACCCGCCCCGGCTTTGCACGTGTATGTTACTCGTATACATATAAACCATCCTCTGGAATCATTCTATTTAAAAAAAACCGCACCAAAATCCGTTGCGTAGTTTTAAAGATCTAAGCATACATAGGGACAGACAGCGGGAAGCGACTTTGTTTTATACTAATGTAGTGATGTAACCATAGAGGTCAATCTTACTCGACATATGGGATCGCAATATGACGTCAATGTGTTACACATACGCCGAGCTAACGTCAGAACGAGTGTGTGCACAAATTGATATCGTATTGGGATGTTAAATCTCGAGTTGTATTTACCCAGCACTGCAATGTTTTCAGCCTTTCGAAGAATAATCTAACCGTTTGCTTTTGAATTTAAACATGTAACACAAATCATTGTATAACATATTACATGTTACAACGGATTATGAGATCCGTTGAAGTATGAAAGACGTCGCGTTTTATGTGACGTTTCAGTACATTTTTTCCGACATAAAACCTAGTGTGCTAAGGCCTCAGGTAGGTAAACTTTAGATACGCACATATGGTCCTTCGATCGAACCGGACTTTTTCAATGAAGCTGTGTACCAAATTCTTCAATGGTATGAACAAAATACGCTATAGCACTCTGTTTTCCACCATCAAAAACCATCTTTCATTTGTTATTTTACGTATACTTGATACTTACCCATGATCTTACCGCAGCATGTCTATTACAATAATAATAACATAATTATACGTATTTAATATTTGTTGGTACACTGTATTATCTTAGGTCTTAGTTGGCCGAAGTTTGATAGAAACTTTCATTTTGTCTGGTCGGTTATTAACTAATATTGTTCCAACCTAATATTGTTCATGGACCGGCAAAGCTACAAAATTACAATATTCGTAGTAAAGGGTATAAATAAACTCAATTTAACATGTAGGTCATAATACTCGTATCATCAGTATTAGCACAGTATAAAGAAATACAATAGTACCCTTATTGTGAGATACAATCGTAACCTAACGTTACGTAACTAATACGAGATCGAATAAACGCGCTTCGAATAGATTTCGATCTCGCTACGGTATTCTTCGATTCGACCCATCAAACTTGTAACTCACACTGCCGTTGGACTACGAAACCAACTGCAAAACGTTAGGCACTTTGCGTTTAGTTTTCGATGCGTAATTTAACGTTCGATTCGTACTACCAATCGGTAGTGTGAGACATTTTGAATCGAAGAATACCGTCGCGACTGTAGTTTACTATTTCACTTGCAAAATGGCCCGTGATATCGTATTATTCCGTCAAGAGTTACCGTAGATCCGATCGAAATTTATCTCAAATTAAAGAACTTATAAAAATAAGGGTTTTGAATTGACAACATATATCCGCAAAATTCGGATTGTCGCGTATTTTGTATTTAAAAATGCAAATAAATGGCCCCCGCGCCGCCATATTGTATCGACAGTCGACACGGTTTATCATCAAATTGTCGACACTCACTTCGTCGAATTTCACTTCAAAGTCAACGCTTCATGTATTTTCATTTCGTCGAAAATTCATTTCGTGGAATGGTCATTACAAGGAATTGTAAATCGTGTATTTTTACTCGTCGGATGATTCATTCAATAGTTGTATTATGTCATGGAAAACGTTTTGTGATTTATTGTTCCAAATATTTTTAATTAACATACAAATTATTACAAGGCTTATTACTTATTTAAATTTAAGATAAATAGTTGGCATTACACAGTTATCTATGGCATTATGTTGAGAACAGAACGCAATGCAATGGCTTTAGTACCACCCAGGGGACACGTGCAGGGTTGTGGTAGCTCCTGCGGACGCGAGTGACAGTGGTCCCCCCTGTGTCGAGTGAGTTGGCAACTCGACTTTCAGAGGTCCTTAAGCCGCCTAAAGGCCTCTAACTCGGCTTAACGACTACTGTCATAGACAGCAGCCGGGATCAACTGCTTAGCGTGCCTTCCAAAGTACAGAATTTTAACCTAACCTAACCGCCAGCGTGTCGACGTCACCCCGCTTCGCGGGGTGCCTATTTCCGCTCTGAGGGACACAAGTGAACCCTAACCTAACCTATTTATAATACAATTGTTACGGTTGTTTGTTTTTTTTACTGCGGGGGGCTCCGCCGTTTTTCTGGCTGTCCTAACCTAGTTAAACCGCTGTAATCAGTTAGATTTGATTATTTTGTAATGCTGTAATACAATTCCGAACAAATGAAATTCGTTGGTTTGTTATTCTGCCATTTAAAATTCATACAAAAAGAATAATTTTCCAAATAATATTCCCTGAACAGTTATTCTATAAAATAATAAAAATTGGAATAATCTGGTCATGAAATAAAATTACACCAAATAATAATTCGTGAACTAAATGTTACTTGAAACGTTTTCGATGAAATGAAATTCGATGAAAAGTTTGTCGACAAAACAAGGGACACCCGCTAGTGATATAAGGTTGAATATTGGAAAATCGTGAACGAACGTGAAGTCGATCGCGAATTAAGTAATGTATAAGTGCCTCACGTTACAGTTTGGATTTTTAGTTCTATGAGTGACCACCAGGGGCGGTGTATAGACTTTTCATACTAAATCTTGACGATAGGCGGTAGCGTCGATAGTAGACGCGACTCACTTCAATCCCACGCTAAGGATGCATAGGCAAGCTTCATTCGTCTACGAATTTACGCACCCGCTTAGCGTAACCGCTCAAGAGTTAGGGTTGTCAAAATATGTTTGGAGAGAATTTATTTATAAATAGCTGTTGCCCGCGACTTCGTCCGCGTATAACATGTTATCGTCTAAATGTTTGTTGAAGGAATGAATTTAAAAAAAAAAACATTGAAATAAATTTTGTGCCTAGTCTTTTAGAAAACAATCTAAATCCGAAATTACAAATCTCTTACTTTAAAAATAGCTTGCTCTCCATACAAACTTTGAACACCCTTATAATCCCCTTTAGGGGATATATTTCAAAAAATGCTAAAATAAGTTTTGTAGTCTAAACAGGCTAAGATCGAAGTTACAAATATCATACTTTAAAATTTTCTTGCTCTCCATACAAACTTTGAACGCTTTTCAGGGAAAAATTAAAAATAAAACACTCGGTTTTTTTATTGTAATAGGTAAGTATTTTTTCTACAAACTATCAAGTCTCTAGCTAAAAAAAAGTGTTTCCCATACGAACCTTGCACCCCTTTTTAACCCCTTAAGGGGTGAAATTTTCCAAAACGCTGGCAGTAGGTATTTTTTTGTATTTTAATAAGTAGGTACTTAATCTTTCTACACAGTTTTAAGTTTCTACCTAAAAAAAGTTTTCCTATACAAACATTGCACCTCTTTATCCCCCTCTTAGCGGGTGGAAATTTTCAAACCACTGAAAGTAATTTACCTATATATTTGTATTCTAATAAAAAAAAAAGTTTCCTCGATACAAATTTTCACCCGTTTTAATCACCCTTAGGGGTGGAATTTTCCAAAACGCTGAAAGTATTCTATTTTATTTTATTATGTAATCTTTTTAAAAAGGTTTGAGATTCTAGCTCAAAAAAATCCCCTCTACCAACATTGTAATCCCATTTTCAAACCATTTTCCAAGGTAGTTCTGGTGTAAATTTCAACTCTCTAGCCCCAGTAGTTTCGGCTGTGCATTGATGAGTGAGTGGGTGAGTCAGTCAGGACATAGGCATTTATATGTAGGTATAGATAGATAGAAGATGACGGAAATCCCATTCAAATATCTCAAAACCGTTTTAATGTCGCTTGTTAGAGTGAGAAAACGATCGGGGACTGTGACGTCAAGATCCTCGAGCGTCATAGTAAAAAACAATCGTTTCAGGTGCGTTTTGTGGAAAAGGGACAGAACATTACATTTTGAAAATATAATATAACCTCTTCCGTTGATTTTTTCTCTATTATCCTTTTTTCGAGAAAATACATTATGATTATTTTATTTAGTGTCTACCTACAGCCAGGTCCGCTGCACCAATGTTTTCCATGCTTTTAAACATCTAACATGTTTTCCGTCAGGTTCGGCAAACAAATAGGGTTTTGATTTGATTGGCAAAACATGTTTGACGTTTAAAAACCACGAAAACATGGCGCAGCGGACGCGGCTTACGGGGTGTAGTTTCGATTCCTGAGGGCCTACCGCGAACGGCATTCGAAGTTTTCCCTCTCTGTCGCACTTATGTAGGAACTCGTAAGTATGACAGAGAGGGGAAACTTCGAATGCCTTTCGCGGTAGGCCCTCTGAGCTATAACCACGAACTTCGGAATTCGAAAATATTCAGGTATCTCTATCTCTATCGCACTAACTATACTCGAGTGACAGGGATGCAGTTACACGAACTTCGAGTTTCGGTTTTCGTGGTAGCGCCACAGGCACTTTGGCAGAATGCGCAAAGAGCAATGGCATATTGCCATTAAAAAAAAAACAAATTCGTGTTAATTATATTTTTCAAATTTGTTGAAAAATTTAATTGAAATCACGCCATAATGCGACATTTGCGCATATAAGTTCTCATATCACAATCGAATATTTTTTTATGGTTTAACTTTTGGCATGTGTATCGTAAAGATCTATCGTAGACTGGATTTAAATTATTAATAAGTGAAAGGCAAAGCAATTCCGCCATTTTGACGAAAATTTGACGTTTCTTATAGCTGACAGTTGGAGCAGCGTTTGATTTCAATAAAAATAAATGAAAAATTAAATGAAGTCGTATATTTCGGAAAATTAATTAATTGTCGCAGTCGGATAAAAACTACCCTAAGTTGCAGCTAGAATAATAATGTACCTATATAAAATGTTTCATATTTTTCCGTTCATGGGATGCTAAGAACATTCGTACCACACAAAGCTTAGTTTCAAACTGGCTGATTCTTTTTTTAATTTAGAGATTTATTATAAGTGGAGATTACTTGATTCATTTTCAATCATTTCATAAGTAGGTTATTCACTCAGATCTTTAAATAGAAATATATAAGTTTAGAAAAGGCGGCCATTTTTTTCGTTTTCAAAATCGTTATTGGTTCCGAGGGGCTTTTTAATAAGAATCCAATATTTGATTTTCAAAAAGTGGACGCCATCTTGAAATTCTTTAAATACTGAGGGTCCGCGGGGCCTTGGATTGTAAAAAAGTTGCCACCATCTTCTTGAAATTCTTGAAATACAGTCCGATTTGGTTCAAAATCGATATCTGAGCGTCCGCGGGGCCTCTTAATATGAATCCGAGCTTGGATCGTAAAAAAGTTGCCGCCATCTTGAAATTCTTGAAATACAGTCTGATTTGGTTCAAAATCGATATCTAAGCGTCCGCTTGGCCTCTTAATATGAATCCGAGCTTGGATCGTAAAAAAGTTGCCGCCACCTTGAAATTCTTGAAATACAGTCTGATTTGGTTCAAAATCGATATTTGGGGGTCCGCGGGGCCTCTTAATATGACTCCGAGCTTGGATTGTAAAAAAGTCACTGCCATATTGAAATTCTTGAAATACAGTCTGATTTGGTTCAAAATCGATATCTAAGCGTCCGCTTGGCCTCTTAATATGAATCCGCGCTTGGATTGTAAAAAAATTGCCACCATCTTGAAATTCTTGAAATACAGTCCGATTTGGTTCAAAATCGATATCAGAGCGTCCGCGGGGCCTCTTAATATGAATCCAAGCTTGGATCGTAAAAAAGTTGCCGCCATCTTGAAATTCTTGAAATACAGTCCGATTTGGTTCAAAATCGATATCTGAGGGTCCGCGGGGCCTCTTAATATGAATTCGAGCCTGGATCGTAAAAAAGTTGCCGTTATCTTGAAATTCTTGAAATACAGTCCGATTTGGTCCAAAATTTATTTTTAAAATTAAAATAATGTCTTCTTTCAGTAAAATGTTCCATCTAATTCAAGGTACTTTCCCTCCATGTGGCATCGCCGTGGGACGCCCTGTATACCATCATCATCATATGAGCTGAAAGACATCCACCACTGGACATAGGCCTCCCCCAAAGAGTGCTACAATGACCGGTCCTGCACCACCCACATCCAGCGAACTCCCGCGACCTTTACAGGTCATCCGTCCACCTTGTCGGAGCAGAGCCTAGCTCTGGAGTGCCTCCTGGGTCCTACTTGGGTCCTTTGCTTTTTACATCATACGTTAATGACATCCCCAATCACATTAAAAATTCTAACTTGTTATTATATGCGGATGATCCCAAAATCTTTAGGGTTATCAAAAATGAAGATGACTGTGTTAAACTCCAAGACTTTCTAAATAACTTGGTTGCTTATTGTGTAGCTAATCATTTATTTCTAAATTTGGACAAATATATTATAAGTAATTTCACAAATATTTGTAAACATTGATGATGCGTGTTTGGTTATTGTTAAAAATGTTGACTCGTGTCGAATAGAAAAGTGATAAATATAATTGACGCCACTGTACATTCTTGGAGATGTACAAATGTAGGTATGTGAGTAAAAACCTGTTGTCATCAATAACTAAAGGAAATAACTTAGGAGCCTGTAACATGTTCATTTTATGAAAAGGATTTTTTCCTCGCAAATGTGTTGAAAAACGTCGTATGACACGCGTGAGCTTTGATAATTACATCTTCGGCTCTATTATCACGCTCACCTGCGGTTCGCGTGACAATTCCGCCTCTGATGTAATGATCAACATACCTCACTTGTATCATAATGTACTATTTCAACACATTTGCTCGTAACGTGCCTCTTATTGTGCCGCTTTTGGGCTCATAATCCTGGGTATTAAACACGCGTGTTTAATAACATTACAACACTCGTGTAGTTATGTTTATATCCCGATCAAGACACGTTGGTATCTTGCAGCAAGGTGTATGTATGGACTCGGCGCATTCTTAAATTGACCGGGTTATACAGGTTTGTTTTTAATTCTCGGCAAATGGATTCTTACTCGACTAAACAAATTAAATCCTTCTTGTGAATTAATTGATTATTTCTTCTTGGATATGGTATTGAAACATTTCATTTAGTAAAACTATTTACTTTTGATAACATTTTACATGAATTTATATTGAATAAGAAAGTATTTATTTAGAAGCTGCGGTAGCCTAGTGGTTCAGGCATGCGGCTGTCAAGCGGCGGTCGTGGGTTCGAATCCCGGCTCGTACCAATGAGTTTTTCGGAACTTATGTACGGAATTACCGTTAGCTTTTCGGTGAAGGAAAACATCGTGAGGAAACCGGTCTAATTCCAATAAGGTCTAGTTTTCCCTCTGGGTTGGAAGGTCAGATGGCAGTCGCTTTCGTAAAACTAGTGCCTATGCCAAATCTTGGGATGAGGTGTCAAAGCGGACCCCAGGCTCCTTTAGGGACACAACCGGGAATAATAACGCTAGGAGTATGATGAAGAAAGTATTTATTTTATTTTGCATTGGCTGTTTAGAGATACGCCTCATTGCGGGCGCACTGCGCGAACTTCACTGAAAAAAAATAGTTGCGCGCCATTATAAGTAATTTCACAAATATTTGTAAACATTGATGATGCGTATTTGGACTTTGGTTATTGTTAAAAATGTTGACTCGTGGTGAATAGAAAAGTGATAAATATTATTGACGCCACTGTAGATTCTTGGAGATGTACAAATGTAGGTATGTGAGTAAAAACCTGTTGTCATCAATAACTAAAGGAAACAACTTATGAGCCTGTAACATTTTAATTTTATGAAAAAGATTTATTCCTTGCAAATGTGTTGAAAAACGTCGAATGACACGCGTGAGCTTTGATAATTACATCTTCGGCTCTCTTATCACACTCACCTGCGGTTCGCGTGACAATTCCGCCTCTGATGTAATGATCAACATAGCTCACTTGTATCACAATGTACTATATTGTGTTGCAATATAGTACATTGTGATACAAAGTGTATGTAATTTTATCGTGTTGCAATCAATATGTTTTCTCACACATTGAACCATGCCGATTGTAGATGTGTGTTCATTACAACTACAAGCTTTAATATAACTTGCCGTGTTATTGTGTCAGGTTAGTTTGGGTCACATCTTGGAAGCTAAATTAGAACCAATTCCTGACGTTTGGGTTAAAATTTGGTATAATTGCATATTTTCGGTGACAATGCAATAATGTGGTACCGTAGAGCTGATCTGATGACAAAATCGGAAGGTGGCCATAGTAAGTCCTAAGATACACAAGACAAAACCGCCGTGTTTGGATGTTGAAACCCTCTCCACGAGTAGTTAATGACTGTTCCAGAAAAACAGTTGGCAATAAAAGCTTGTTCTTAACAAAAAAGTTTTATAGTCAGAAAATTATTTTAACTCTACATGTTCGATACAAGTGGTTATAGATTGTGTCGACACCTGTCGGCATCGAAGTGCACCACATTGCGTGTTCGAATCGAAAGGGCACGAAAAGTTACCTGAAAAACGCAGACTGTTCTGTGATTTCAGGTG